>JAKGUB010000341.1:5222500-5565000 GCA_026261675.1 Hippocampus mohnikei
TCCTCGTCGACGGTGGTCTGTGTCTTTTCTAATTTGTTAATGCTTGGTTCCCATCCGAGGATGCTGTCCTGCCTGATGCAGAGTTTAACAAACCTGCCCCGATGAGATCGCTGCACACGAACATCCGCGTGGTCACTGGTGGTTTTCCATTGACTGCGTTGCCCAGGTGACAAACACTGACGGTAAACAGGCCATCGGGGATCCTTAAACTTCCTCTATGACTTAGCTTTGTAATTAGCAGTTACCCCTCTTTTTTCCCCCCCAAAGGGAGGGGGCGAGTCCTTGCAGCTTAATTTACAACAGGAATCAGGAGTAATGTTTTTTTTTGGATACTCCCACCTTTCATCAACACTTTCTGATAATTGATGAAACATTGTTGTCAACATTTAAAAAAGAAAAAGAAAAAGGGGAAAAAAAACTCCTTTCCAGTTGAAACTAATTTTGAATGCACATGTCCAACTGTCCAGCGTTGAAATACTGGCTAACTTTCTGTTCTCTGACAAGGCGCGAAATGGCAAAATTCACAACAGGTGTTTGACGTACATAACGGCCAAGACATTTCTTGTTTCAATTAGAACTGGAATTTAAACAGTCCTCTTCGCCATGCTATTCTCATGTTGACATCAGGGGCTCAAGGGGGCGCTTAAAAATTGATGAAGAGTCACTCGCTTTTGTGTGCCTTCAAACCGCACATTCTCAGAAGGAAGTGGTCAAATCGTCAAATGTAGTGAATAATATTGCAAGATTATTTTAACCTTCCTTTTTTTTTAACAGTAAGCTGAACAAACTATTATCCTTGACTTCTGATTTCAAGACTAGCTAGCCATCAATGTGTTGTGTATATGTAACATGATGAGTCACCGAATATTTCAATGGTTTCAGTCACAACAGCCCGCTGAAGGAAACCAACCAACAATCTGGCAACAAAAATGATCTTGACAACCCTGATTTAGGTGATAAATTTGCAAAGAAATGAAAAAAAAAAATCCAAACGGGGGTAAATCATTTTTCCACAGCGCTGCAGCCATGTAGCAAGACATTTTTGGTTGATGATCATGTAAAACAAGCTTCCCACTCCCGCTGGAGTCCAAAGTCACTGAACCTGACGCATTACGCCAACCACCCGCTTGGTCTGTTGACATTTGGAACTGTTACTTGGCTGTAATTTCAACGTCCAATTAATCGTGACGGTTGTCAAGACTATTTAGAAGAACTTTCACGACTTTTGAGCTCTTTGGAGACCGGTCTCATTCAAAATAAAACAGCCCGTTTGGTTGTCTTGTCCCATTAGTAACACTTTCCAGTTCCGCCGATATGCTCCATTGTCTTGGGGCAGATTGGTCCTGTGTAAATATTTTATGAAGGTCTTCAACAGCGTCTGTAAATCTTGTCCATTGTGATGCTTTTGTTTTTATCTTAGTATCTCGATGTTTGATGGCTTCTGGCAGCCCAAACATAAATACGCATCCCACTTGACAGTGCGCTACGGCTTTGCTGTCATCTTTATTGCACGGAGCACTTCGGCACCGCCGTCTCATGAATGTGACCGCCTTAGCCGGACATACAGATGATGCCATGCCGTCTATCGTCCGGGTCGCTCGTGTTGAGAGCTGCAAATTCACTTTAAATGGAGATGCATGCTCTAATGATGATAGTTGGCCTCCACAGTTAGCAGACACGCTGCTGGCGGCGCGAAACTCTGAGCTGCCTTAAACACTGACAAACTGTCCGATGCAAACAGAGCCGGCTTTGTGCGGGACTGGAAACAGTAATATGTGGGGACATTGTGTTTTCTGTCCATCACCGAGCTGTTGCGGTGTTTATGGAGTCTGCGCCGGTGCTGTTTATTTTCCCAAATTCGCTTGATTACTGGAACGCTCCGAGAAGCAAAGGGGGATGTGTGGAGATGTCCTTAACAGACCTCAAGGATTTGCAGTTGGCTCAGTTCTTAATTCACTCAAGTCCGTTTTGGTCCCCCCTGTAGATTGTGGAGAACTTCTCCAGGGGAATATCTGGAAGTGTATGGATTACCGACGGATAACAATATCAATAACTAAAAGTATTGATGAATTGGTGCCTCAGCATCCTCTTGTTAATTGTGAATCCTTGATAAAAATGAAATCTGAATGCACTCACATCAGAGCGAGTAGGCGAAAAAGTGATGCGGTGTCACTCTTCTGCTGCTTCCGAATGTGGCTCATTTGAGCAAATTCCATTGTAGGAATTCATTCAAAGAACATATTGAGACCTGGATTTTGCCCTAAACGACTGCGTTACTGTCCGTTTCTGGTGAGAAAAGATGGTGTGTCAACAGGGGGTCCACTGTACTACCGGCTGAAACGTTATCACCATTTACCGTTCTAAAAACTGTCTGAATGAGAACAGGTTTTTCATCTTAAATATTGGCATTGTGGGTGAGACAATCAAAAAGGGATGCCTGATGGACTTACTCCCTCCCTTCCTCCTCATTTGGGTCGCCCACAGCGAGGAGACCTCCCACAGAAGATCTGTTGTCTGAGGCTTTTTCCGGATAGCGCACTCAAAAGGAAACAGATGTGAAGCGCTTTCGGACTTAAGATTCCATTTTGTGATGGCCACTTGAGTTGGGCCGGGGGATTGCAGCGAGACATTGGATAAAATGTCTTTTAAGTGCTGTCTAACAGCACATAGATGAGCTTTAGATTTTCCAAATGTATATGAGCAGCTGAAGTGCGGAGCTATGATGAAGGGTGGGAATGCACAATAAAAAGGCTTACATTGGACATGGCAGCTGTCGTAAGACGAAATTTAAAGCACTGCACCACTGAAAATTAATTGTCCTTCATTCAATTCGGCAGTGTGTATAAACAATCAGTAGCATCTGTTTCTCTGAAAAATAAAAAAGTTTCACCCCTTAAAAGGGACATTTACAGGTGCAGCAGCATTGCGGGGGAGAATATTTTTTTTCGATTTGGCCATCAGAAAAGTGAAGACACTGAATCCAACACGTGATGTTATTTCCTTGACGTTCTTTGTTGACGCCATGTCGCTTGTTGGCTAAATCTTTCCTTGTAATTCCTTGTAGCCAAAGCATTGGAGGCGACAAAGGGAAACTATTCTGCCCAGACTCATCTAAATAGAGCCAGCAGTTCACCTTGTGGAACTTGTTTGGAAAACACATTTGTCAGATCAGCTGACACCAGTGGATAACCGGGAGACAAAAGACATTCCTGGCATCGCCCAACTGACTGCCCTGGAAAAGACATGACAAATAAAAAGTGTCGTTGTTCCCTCTCAGAGCCACCGGAGAAGCCAGACAATGAAAAAGAGGGCGCAGCGCGTAAGGTTTTCAAGGATCCATCACGCCAACTATTCAGATAGTCCTTAATGTGTTAAGATGGAGACTGATACTATGATATTCAGGTGTAACAGGATAAAGATCATGGCCCAAGGCATGACAATAGTTTGCGCATGAACTCAATCACCTGCACGACACTGTTCACATATTATATATTCATGTTTGGTTACCACAAGCAATGCCGCTGACTATTCTTAGATTATTCAAATGCCTTTTACCTCTTGTTCATGGAAAATCGGGAATAAAAGTAAACCGTGTTTGCAAATGTGAGCTCTAGTTAAAAGTTAGCTTAAACAGTACAATGACTGAGGCACGACAAGACGCCTTAATCACTCCTCTCAAAAGTCCACATGTAACCTCAAGTTAGAAACTTCAACTGTGAGCCCATTTGTAACCCGAAACATTCAGAAATTGAGCCGAGGTAATGTGTCCCCTTGAAATGAATGAAGATGCAATTAATCCGTTCCAACTCCAAAACTAAATTTCTCTTTTTTTTTAAACCAGTGCATGGTTAAAAATAAATATAATGCAGTATAGATAAAAGTGAAAACACACTGTTATAAAGGAAAAAAAATATGTTATACATTTAAAAAATGGCTGACACTATTTATTGCTCATTAACTTTAAAGCAGGGGAAAAAAGAAAGCGTTTTTTCTATTGAACAAGAGTTTTCTTCCATAATAACATGGGAAAATTCTAATTCAGGTGAGCTTTTTTGAAATTTAAACATGTCAGTTGCTAATTCATTGGTTGAATATGGCATACAGTTTTATATTTTTTTGATCGCCTTGTTCACGCCATCACCAACGTGGAAGACCGAGTAGTGTGATCCCCGTGTAGTTGGAACGCAAACTCTGAAAACCAATCCCAACCCTGTTTTTAATGCAGCCGCCAAACAAAGGGATCAAAGGTTCCGACTAATCAATGTTGGTTTTCGGTCTTGCTGCTTACATGGAGAAATTTCTCCAGAATCCTTGTATTCATATCTTGAGTATTGTTGAATATTTGTCTGAAACTGTGAGACTATTTGTTCACAAAGTAGAAAAACTAATCCCACCCTTGCTTATAAACATCTGAGTCTTTCGTGTGTCATGTACAACTTTCATGTGCTTTACTTTTGTACTCCATATGCAGGCCAATTCCTTATTGATGTGTTCAGATCCCGATGATGCGGTGCTGAAAATTTATGGTGCATAGCTGGAATTAATTATTGCATTTGTCTCATGTTTGAAGCACTTGGATGTGTCGCATTGAGACTCTTGACTGGAGCCAACGAGGTCGACTGGATGCGCTCCAAGCAGGCCTTGAAGTCTAGTTGCGATAAGTCGCACATGAGCATGACTTTTAAGGCTGCCAGAGGGCTCTGCTGTGGCCTTAAGGGAACCTTATATGCCAGTGCCCCTGTCCTTCCCATTAAATTCCAGGGATTGTTCCGTCTGCTTTCGCATGTCAACGTGAAAAAAGTTCATGTGTGCGAACGAGCGAGGGAGAATTGAATCAAAGAATCGTCTGCAGCAAGAAACGGCACGCATCGATATATTGTACTTAAGGAAAAAGCAGCACTGCATGTACAAATCCAAATTCCCCCCAACATGCGAGATGGTGTATTCAAGGGTACTTTCATAACATCGGGAACCTGCAAACACCCACACCGCACCGGTCAGCACGTTAATCCTTTTTCTTCAATTATAATCTTTTTAAGATTGCAATAAGCCAAAATTGAAATCACGCTTAAATTTCAAATAATTGTCCAGCCCTAGTTTTCATGACTACGTATCACACACACACACACAAAATAAAAACAACTGAAAATGTGCTTGAAGTAGAGCTACAAGCAAAAGCACATTGAGTCGCCTCTCCATATTTTCTTCTTTGATATTTCGGGCAACCACAGAACAGAAGGGGAAAGGCACCCTGGTAGCAAAACAAACTTTCGCCATACCGCTGACAAGACACTCGACCCAGTCAGAGCTCATCACAATCAGACGGTGTTTCGCGGATCCCAATCAAAGGCCGCATAATTACAGTGGCCCCGTCGCCACAACCAAACCAGTAATGTTCTCTTTCAGGCATTCCACAGATGGGTGTGACTGTTCAATTAAAGTAGCCATGAATGTCCCTGCTTTACACAGCCGACGACCCTGTCATTACCAGCCCAATCAGCCTATGTGAACAGGTCGCGCGGATGCGGACTTGAAACATTGAAACAATGTGGATCTTTTGTTCTTTTTGGAGATGAAACAAAACTTTGTGGACAAAATACTACATGTTTTCAGAGCAATTGGAAGACGTAATGAAATTGTCAACTATCTGTACTCGGTATCGTCGAGTACCAGTGTACACGGTCTGGCAAAACATAGCTGTGCATCCTTACAATTCAGTTATTATTTTTAGTGTAGTTCAGAGAATTTTCTTGTTGTAGAATTTTCCGTTGACTTGATAATTTGATGTTGGTGGCAAGTTATTTCATTTAAAATACAGTGGTGCCTTGGCATACAAGTGACCCGACTTATGATTTGATACAAGCCGCTCTTCAGCTGGGTTTTTTTTTTTTGCTTGCACTTGATAGCGCAACGTTGAAAGAAAAATGCTGCATGGTGTCATCACGTGCAGTATAAGTTTAGTGTCAAACTAAACATAAAACATAAAAATTGCACATGATGTATTTCAAGCAACCACAGCTAAGCCTTCAATCCTTCATCTTAAGGCTAATGCTAGTAGGCAATAATTGGCATCTATGTTATAACCCTCTAAGCCAGTGTTTTTCAAACTTTTTTGAGCCAAGGCACACTTCTTTCATTGGAAAAATCTCGCGGAACACCACTAGCTGAAAATGTGAAGAAAAAAAACGCTTATTTGAATAATGTGTTATATTGTTACTATAATCGTTTTTAGCATTGAAGAATGACATTATAACAGCTTGAATTGGAATCAAATGAACACAAAGAAAAAAGTATTTTCTCATCTTTCATATTTATTGTTTCACCGTCGTCCTGCATTCATGGGTCACAAATTTGCTTGTCTCTCGTCTAAACATAAGGCAATTGGCTAGCTGTTTCTGCTCCCTAGCGGTATGGGAGGGTACTACATGATTACTTTCTGTGCGATAGAGTAGACCACACAGGCATACAAATTGGATATTTTCCGGTGGCACACCTGACAATTTCTTGGGGCACAGGGGTTGAAAAACACTGCTCTAAGCAACGCATATTTGAGCTCAGAGCAGCAACACACGTAGACAGACGATATATTGCGCCATGAAC
Organism: Hippocampus mohnikei; assembly: GCA_026261675.1. Taxonomy (NCBI): domain Eukaryota; kingdom Metazoa; phylum Chordata; class Actinopteri; order Syngnathiformes; family Syngnathidae; genus Hippocampus; species Hippocampus mohnikei. The sequence goes on from JAKGUB010000341.1 coordinate 5,229,101, forward strand.
AATTATTTGCCCTCTTTTCAAATTATTTTCCGCTGTTTCCCTTTTTTAATGTTTCAGATCATCGATCGTAAATAACAGACACAGATAACCCATGTAAAAATAAAATGCAGTTTGCGATTGTTGATTTTGCCGAATACGGGAAAAGATTATCCAAAGCTATGTGGCCTTCTGTGAAGAAGTACTTTCCCCGCCATGTTAAATCATGAATTAACTGTGGCTGATCACAATCTTTCGTCTTACGAAATGAGACCGAAAAAAAAAAATCTCAAAAAGCTGCAAAGAAACGCCACAATCCAGAGTAATTCAAGATGAGAAATAAAGTAAGTGACATTGATCAGTCTGAAAGCCATTGCTGACGCTTTAGGATGCCAGCGAACCACAGTTAGAGCCATTATCCACAAATGGAGAAAACATGGAACAGTGGTGAAATCTTCCCAGGAGTTGCCGGCCTACAGAAATTACCCCAAGAGCACGATGGTGACTCATACAGCGGGTCACAAAGGAACCCTGGACAACATCTAAAGAACTGCAGGCGTCCCTCACCTCAATTAAGGTCCGTTTTTACAATAGGGAAAAGACGGGGCAAAAAATGACATCTGTGGCAAAAACCGCCGCTGAGCAAAGAGAACATAAAGGCTTGTAAAATATGCTCAGTGACACATGGTGAGGTTCGTGACTGGTGAGACATTGACTGCTCTGGGAGTCGGATAGAAAAACATGAAAACCAACATAGAAGATTAGCCTTTTCAATTTTGACCTCAATTGAAACATTTGTTTTGAAAGCCGTTAATTATGCGTCAATCAATTCCAAACTGCTCAGCAGTGGGACAAGAGAGCAACAAGAGAAACAAAAGAAGATTTCATATAAGGCCAAGTTCATTGTTGTGAATGTTTCCCCCCCTATCATTATATTTAGTATGCTATGACTGTGCCGAGTATAAAATTACCCATTTTACGGAACTTGACGATTTCGGATTAATTTCTTGGAGCGAAACAGTTACGTCAATACAAGTGAATGGAACAGATCGCCAGCGACTGTTGGTTGAAGATGGCGGCAAGGTCAATGGAGCTCAGAACTGCCGCCTGTCGGCAGGGGCACAACATTCCTTCTTGACCCCACTGTACACTTTCAGGTGCTTTTCTGGCCAATCAGAAAGACTAAATACATGACGCATTCATTAAATATATTAGGCAGACTGCTGAACGTTAGCACGTGCGATAAAACCAGAATATTGGTGATACAGTATATTAAAAAAAAAATTTAAAAAGAGCATTGTCTTTGAGAAACCTGGCTCTCAACTGTCCACTGGTATGAATGTCTCGCACAAAGTCAGCTGGGATAGACTCGGCGAGGATAAGCGGAGCAGACAATGGAAGGACGGATTGCAGGTTGCTATTTTTCTCATTGGAAAAAAATCACATTGCAATATTTCCGGTGCTGTGTTATGGACCAGATTCAGGGCACTGCCATTAACTTCGAAGGAGGAGATTGGAAAGATGATTTGAAGCGTGGTCAAGGAACAAATTCAAACTCGCATCTCAAGTGAAGCAAAGACTCAAAGGGGAATCGAGCCTTTTCCGTTGTCGGTCCCTCTCTTTGGAATGACCTCCCTCTAAAGCCCCCTCCCTACCCATCTTTAAAACTAACCTTACAACTCCAATTTATTCTTTGTCTTTTGAATCAGCATGAGACTTGGTTTTAGTTTGACTGTTTTTGTGCCATTTACTGTCTCTGTTACTAATTTAATGTTTGTTGTTGTCTGGCTTATTTCTGCTCCATGTACAGCACTTTATTTAAAGCGCTGGTTGTTTTAAAGCGCTCTATAAATACAGTTGCATTAAATTAAATGTCCTCGGTCACACAAAAGAAGAGAATCCCTTTAATGGTTAGCATTGTTCCCTTATTTATGTAAACGGAGCTGTGACCTTAAAACCACGGTTTCGAACTCAACCCTGATTTTTCGGCGAAGCATTACAGCCCTACTAGGATTACAAATAACGAGGACGGTGTCAAACAATGAGCCCAAAGAGCAACGCAGATGCAAAGGGCAGTAAATGAAGCTAATCGCAGGCTGAGCAACAAGCCGATCCCTCTGTTTTTATATGTATTCCCTGTGGGCTGAGGTTAAAAATACAGAAAAAAAAGAAAGGAAAAAAAAATCCCTTTCCCGTAAATCCCAGAGGACTTCCTTTGTACTTTAATGATATGCTTTCATCTCCTCCTGAGATACAAAGTGCCGGAAAAAAACCACCTCCACATGCACGGACTTGGGAGTCCACGTCGTGAGATAGGAAACCTGCCTAAACGTCTGTAACGTGAGAAAAGACACCAAGACAAATAGGGGACATAAACACAGAAGAATGCCGCCCTCACCACAAAATAGAAGAAGGAAAAACTTTCCCAGAGGAGCAAACACACTTTGAAGCCCCGTCTCTTTTTTATACTTGGCACACTTTTGTGAATGAGTTCACGTCAAGGAAAACAAGTCTTGTGCTTTTATGGAGCTGATGAATGGACAACCTTATCCTGGAAATAGAAATGACTAAGGCGCATACAGACAAGAGCGCTCAGATAAGAAGACTGAAGCAAACAAACAAATGTGCAAACAGAACACCAAATCGGGATACTAATACGGGTGGCACTCGTTAAAATGATCCCGATACTACCCACCGATACCACACTACCGGCGTGGCATTCTGCACACTTTCCAGGTCAGGGCCATGTCAAACAAAGATAGTTTAATAACATGAATGAAATTAAGCTTTGCAAAACGGCTGACTGACTCCGCTTGGCAGACGACCACCATCCGGCAAGCGCCAGGTTTTGCGAGCCCCGTTGCCCGCTGTGCAACATACTGCTTGAATCCAGCTGAGCCAGCCTGGTTTCCTGTCACAAAGTCAGGACAAAGCCGCCGGGGCGGCGAGCAACACGCTGCGGCGCGGCAAGTCGAGTGAAGAGAAGTAAACGATGGTGTGATTAAATAGCACGTCATTTTATATGACATGCCAAGGCACTACTAACGCGCAGGCTTACCAACAAACACATTCACTAGCAAAAATGTGAACAAACACACTCACAAACAAAACTAACTACCGTATTTTAACGACCATTCGGCGCACCGTGTTGTAGGGCGCAGTCTCAGTAACGGGTGCTATTTCTGTATTTTACACATACACAAAACGCACTGTATTATTGGACGCAGCCAGGGGTGGTAAAACATACGCCAGTTTAAACATACGGCATGCATGCACGCACGCTAAAAACACGTTAGCTTGAAGCATAGCGTAGCATGCTAAGACATGCTAAAAACACGTTTTTAAAAAGGCAACTGAAGCAAAACTGAGATCGGTTGTACTTTATTTCGACATCTTACAATGTAATCACGTTTTTCGATCAATCATCACCCAGAAATCCATCAAAGTCCTCATCTTCTGTGTCCGAATTGAACAATCCATCAAAATTGCCGGGTTCACTCTCGTTATCAGAGTCACTCTCATTGCCGTGTGGATCCACAGAAATTATGTTGGCTTTGCCAAAAGCTCGAACAACAGTGCAAGCAGACACGTTTGTCCAAGCAGCCACAATCCATTCGCAAATAGTGGCGTAACTAGCCCGGCGCTGCCTCCCACTCTTCGTAAAGCTGTGTTTGCCATCGATCATCCATTGTTCCCATGCCGCTCGCAACTTCACTTTGAACGCCCGGTTGATGCATGTCCAGCGGTTGGAGTTCTTTCGTCAAGCCTCCGGGAATGACGGCAAGTTCAGAGTTCATTTGCTTGACTTGGTTTTTCACCGCTGCTGTGAGATGGGCACGCATGGAGTCGCAAATCAAGAGTGACGGCGAGGCATGGAAAAAGCCATCCGGTCTCTTTACATACACCTCACTTAGCCACTCTCTCATCTTCTCTTCGTCCAGTTTCGTCAGTTTTAACTGAGCTTCGTAAGCGTGTCTCCTTGTTGTATTCATTTTCGGGGGTTCTTAGAAACCTAAACCGAAGTTGTTTTGCAATAACGCACAAACTCACACTATATACAGGTACTGGCACCTGCCTTTCGCATCCACTTACACGCCCACCATTCACTGATTGGCCGGCTGCTTTACGGCATGGCTGTCCTCTCTCACGTCCTCATTTACGGCCACTTACACGTCCACCCTTCACTGATTGGCCGGCTGCATTCCCCGCAGGCCTGGTCACACTCGCGGGCCACTTACACGCCTACCCTTCACTGATTGGCTGGCTGCATTCCCGCATACCTGTTCACGCCCACTTCCGCCTTTTCTCTATATAAACAGCGTGTCGGCTCTCAGTCAGGATTTGGAACTCGGCTCATACACTAGACGCTCCGTATTATAAGGCGTCCTGTCCACTTGGGAGAAAATTTAAGACTTTTAATTGCGCTTTATGGTCGTGACAATACGGTAACTAACGAGCCAATCACAATCACGATTACATGGGCCTGGATTGCTCCCAGGCTTTATTTGACGTTTTGAAGTATGTCGGCCGTGAAAGAAAAAAAAGAAAAAAAGACATCCGGCTACAAATGAGGGCTTTCTTGGTATCCAATTAGACACAGCACACAAGCAGGTAGCTACCGGACAACTTCAGACTTCACAGCCTCCTATTCAGCACCAAACACAAGTTTTGTTTTGTTTTTTTCTTTCCCAATTGTCTTATTCTTTGGTGCTGGCCCATTTGCCGTGTTAACAGACTCCCACAGGAGCCCGGCAAACGGTGTCTTCACGGGGTCCTGCTCCACTTCCTCTATGTATGGCCCACTTCGCAGCCGACTGACTAAACAAACAAAAAAAATGCCGTCGCGCCTGCAAGGAGCTCATCTGTAAACTTCTACTCGGCATTTGATAAACGGCCACGGAGACAGTAAGGCGGGTCAGGCTGTTTTTGTCTTGTTTTGTCTCTTCTTGACAAAGAACATCAAAACACCTGACGATGTCTTCGAAGATAAAATATCCTTATATCTGAGGCGTGTTAAGAGTGGATTTGTCCCCATTATTGGGTCCCAAACGAGTTGGCCCGAAAATCTTAAATAATGATCGTTTTCAATATTTACGACCAAAAATCATCAAATGTGTGGAGTAAGATAATGGCTCTCGAGGTGTGTGACTTCATGGATCGTGATGAGAACGGAACGTAACCAATCAAAGAAACGCTACGGATCATGTGCCAGAGCCATTTGGACTATAAAGGCACATGCATGCAACATATGTTCATCATCTGCGGGGACCAATGCACATGCGTGAAACACATACTGGTGTCCTGAAATGTATTCTGAATGGAACAAAGTGGGGCATCTGGAGTGCAAGTCCACAGTGGCCAGTATACGCAAAATGCGGAGACGATAAAGAGAGTTACTTTTAACGAGAATGTCGAATACAGTGCCGATGTTGGTGGGAACATTCGAAAGTATGTACTCAAAAGTCTTACTTGGATAAACTTTATTGTCAAATGTACTGTATGTGTAACATACAGCACAGATGAAATTTCTTCCCTCTCAACATGAAACAAGAGGAGCCGCTGCGGGTGTCCGCGCCGCCATCAAAAGAAAAGTTAACCAAAAAAGACAAAATACAAAACAACACATGAGACACAGACAATCGTGCACTCTTAACCACTTTCCTGCATACACTTTGTTGTCTGAAGCAGTTATAGATGAAAGAGGAGCGATTTAAATTGTCCTTTTCACCAGTGGATCAAAGACGTCATGCTTCAATGTGCACACATCTGCTACAAGCTAAACTTGAAAGCAACAAGAAGCAGTAGCATCCATTAACGAAAAAGAGATACTTGTACACGCTGAAGAACAGCTCGGATCAGGTGACTGTCCCGAGCCCAGAAATGGACAAAGAAATAGAAAAAAAAAGGCAACAGGCAACAACCTGATGTGCAAATGTACCAATGAAGTAAGAACAGACAAACAAACTGCCAAGTGACTTGACACATTTTGCGGATAAAGCAACTCCAGAGGAAAGGTGAAGACGTACAAACTGACGGCCAAATGAAGGAACAAACATGGCAGCAGACTAAGTCACTTATACGCTAGCAGTCACGTGAACAGCCTTGCACGCTACAGAGCAATATTGTTGTTACATAAATCTCGTGCGCTGTGCTGATTTAGCACAATGGCATCCGTGGTGTAAAACACAAATCCCCACAAAAACTTATTTCGTTTTTGTATTTGGACCCTTCTGGTAATTTTCTCTGATTTATTTGCATTCTTGGCTGTCAGCTATAATCACCAAGATGGCACAAATAAAACACCTGCTCATTATTTTGACGTGCAGATTCATACGTTTAAGAATAATCACTAGCAGAAATATTGTTTGACTCTTGCAACTCTTTGGCTTCCTTCCCCACCGGTCGCGTCTCAGGCAAACATCAGCTACCACAGACGCAACACGGCGGAGTTTACAGGCATAAAGACACACAGGACACATTTATCAGGCGCCGTCCTATTAAGCGTGACCTCCTTGTTTTGATTGTACGGGGAGGATGTATTGACAAAATATCGCAATAAAGCAGAGATAGAAACACAAGCCCAAGTCCAGAAATGACCATCCCAGAGATCCAGTCCTTGCATTCCAAACACACAACAGTCCCACAAAAGTTCCTCAACTCTTGTTCCTCCATTTAGCGCTACACCTGACACATTTGCATCCTGTGCAAACCTGAGCCTGCTCTGCGACTCTTTCACATTATCGCATGACCGAAAACATCAACATGCTGAGTCCGCAAGCGAGGCAACTGGTCACCAGGGAAACACTTGAGACATGCACGCACATGTACACACGGCCACGCATGCGTGCGTACACACACACATTCGCGCTAGCCAACAGCAAAGCAAGTCACTCCAAACGCCGCAGTCATAAAAATTAAATGAAAGGGCACGTTCATGTGGAAGGTGACCCTGACTAATAAAACCTGCAGACTAAGAAACTAACAAACCCGTCAAGCTGACAAATGTGCAAATGGACTATTGCAGTACAAGAAACAAATTAATGAAGCAACAGGGTAACTAATAAACAAACAAATATGGGCACGGGCCAACCAAAGAGATCAGAATAACAAATAAGCTAACAAGCACGCTTGCGGGCGAACAACGACACTCAATAAACTGTACGGTAAATGCTTGCACAAGCTCGACACACAAAAATATCCGCACTCACAACATGTCTGCTGATAGCCAAGAGCTAAGGTGATTCCTGTAAAAGAGTGCAGTCATAAAGAAACTGAAAGGGCCTGTTCATGTAGAGGTGTTTCATTAAAAGCATTTTACTGCTTTTCTATGGCATGTTGAGCAGATGAGAACAATAGTGCAACGGAGGCATGGGCCGATAACTGGTGTGATGGTTTTCGATGGTTTTTCAAAAGGTCAAGGTTTCAATAAACGCTCAAAATGTCCATCTGTATTTTTTAGGGGGATTTTAAACAAGGCAAAATCTGATTGACTGCTTGGAGAGTTGACTAAATGAGTGACCTGTACAAAGTTAATTGCCTCCAATTAACTGATATTTTCTTCTACTCAGCAAGCAGAGAGGGAAGGGGTGAGCAGTTACGCAGCGAGGAGGAGGGAGGGAGCAAGACAGAAGAGGCTGAAAACATGGATGCCAGCTCTCTTAATTGATTCATATTGTCCCTAAAATAAATCAACCTTTTTTTTTTTTTTTTAAATCTGGTGTGGACGGGTCCTAGTTAGCCCCAAGGACAACACAAGTAGCCCACGGGTCTGTTAAAAAAATAGCTCACCAGTGATGGGAAACGATCAATTACTTACGAAGAAGAATTCAAACAAAATAAGAATGTTCACATTTATTTTTTTCAACTTAACATGGTACAACTTTCTTGAATCTTCTGTACCAATATTTTGTTTAAAAATAAAATAGTTTGAATAAAAAGCTGTTTTTGTCTACCCAAACACAGGATTTCAAAATTGGCCATTTTAGAGCTGTAATATTAAAACCATGACGACTCAAGATTATTTTTCTCACGATTATCGGCCCATGCTTAGTGGAACGCAGAGCCGCAGCTTCCATTTGTCCGACTTACCTTTCTGGCAGTAGTTGGAGTTCCAGCAGCGGAAGTTGTAGTTGTTGTTGAACATGGTCTTGCGGCACTGCGGATTGTTCTCCATGATACCCGGGCACACGTCGCTGCACTCTTTGGACTGCTTGTTCCCGGCGATAAAGTTGTTGAACTCGGCGTCCATGATGAGCGACCAGTCCACAGAGTCCAGATAGCACAACTCGGGGTTCTTTTCAATGCGGATGGCGCCGCGGGTGATGTTGCGCAGGTTGTACAGGCCGATGTCCTTCAGGCTGGTCATCTCGAAGATGACCAGGGCGTAGTTGTAGAAGAGGTTGCGGCCGCGGATCACGGCCAGGTTGGGAAAGAGCGTGCTCAAGCTGTCCAGGCCGGAGACCCGGAACAGCAGCAGATAGTCGGTGATGACAGACAGCTTGGGGAAGCTGAGCGAGCGGAAGACTTCTTGGTTGTTGTTCTTGTCGCCGATGAGGAGGATCTGCAAGTAGCCTTCCACGACCGTGCAGTTCTCCAGACGTCGGAATTCGCTGATGTCGTTGCCAATGTCAATGCTTGGCCCGCAAACTGCAGGTAAAGAAATTTGAAAAAGACCATCAATTTACTGTGAACTTTGATTTTGACTACATGTCTTTTATGCTCAATTCAGACACAGATAATTGCAGCACATTGTCATGGAATCCACAGTTTGGACTCAGGTCTTGTCAGCCTATAAAATTTAACTCATTCATTCATTCATTCATTCATCTTCCGAACCGCTTGATCCTCACTAGGGTCGCAGGGGGTGCTGGAGCCTATCCCAGCTGTCTCCGGGCAGTAGGCAGGGGACACCCTAAATCGGTTGCCAGCCAATCGCAGGGCACACAGAGACGAAAAACCATCCACGCCCACACTCATACCTAGGGACAATTTAGAGTGCTCTATCAGCCTACCATGCATGTCTTTGGAATGTGGGAGGAAACCGGAGCACCCGGAGAAAACCCACACAAGCCCGGGGAGAACATGCAAACTCCACACAGGGAGGCCGGAGCTGGAATCGAAAATTTAACTCAGCTTTCCCAAAATTGTCATTAGTCACAGTTCCTTTGTGATTCAACAAGAGGGGGTGGAGGGCGAAATTACTTTTTCACAGGTTTTAATCTCCCCCCCTTGGTAAATGAAATCATAAATTAGAAACTAGATTTTATATTTCCTTGGGTAGTCTCTGGCAGATATTAAAATTGGTTTGATGAACTGAAACCTTTGTAGGTGACAAATATGCAAAGAACACAGAAATCTGGGAGAGGGCAAATACTATTTCACAGCACTTTATATCATGAAAACCTGATGTGTTAAAAGAAAATATGAAGGCAAATTCAGAATGAAATCAATTAATCTAGAAAACTTGATTAAAACATTTTGGACAAAAAAAAACCCTGTGTTATCAAATATTTTAAAACCTGAATAAGACCTCTGGGGTACCCCTTTGCTTGCCCGAATATTGGATCAGGATCAGGTTACCTCTTGTCGAACAGAGCATTGATTTCCTCGCCATATCGAGCCGAAATTGAACACATTGATTTCTTTGCGGCGTGACTCGCCATGAATACAAAAGCAGAGATGAACGAGCTTAGAGACGTGGCACAAATCGACACTTTTGGAGCAAGGCTTTATTCCTGTGGTGAGTGACATGAATATTGAGGCTATGTCCAAATTCACAAGCCGGGTCCTTCGAAGGCCGTACTTTCGGCCAAGGGAAGTCATTTCCGGTGGGACTTGACCACACGGGGCGTAAAACATTCATATTAAACCTGTCCAAATTTGCCACGGTTTATGCGGTCGGCAGAGGCTACACAAGGAGGAGCCTTTGAAGGCGTCAAAGCGCCCATCCTGCGAATTGTCTCTCTCGAATTTGGACACCACATGCAGGAAGTAACGTCATGCGGCTGAATAATGCCGCAAAGGAGCCTGTAGATTTGGACAGAGGCAAGCAATGTATTTTGCAACAAGCGGAAATTTTGTTCTTTTGTGTAACGCCGTCCGTGTGTCGCCATTAAATCGTGATATTCAAATGCTGGAGTAACTCTTGTCTGCTCAAGCATGTCAACAGGTTATTTTGAATGTTTCAGAAACCAGATCTTTGACATTAACCCAAATATTAACCGCATGTAAGCATAGTCACAGTGATATCCGAAAACACATAAATAAAATCAGAATCGGGTAGTATAAATCTAGCCTTACAACCTAGTAAATGTATAATGTCAGTGTTATCCAATAAATTTCCCAAATATTGACATTACACTTGGCCTGTTGACTTGTTGACAGAACATGTTTGCCAAGCGTGACAAAATAAATACTACGGTCAGGTTCAATTGGAACGCTGGCTTGAAAAGTGTGGCCCTGCCTTGAGCTTATTGTTTCCCGTTCGGTTAGCGTCCACCTGCAATCGCGTTGTTCCGTTGATTTAATGAGCCAGCTCGTTGCGATGTCAACAAGGCGCCACATTAAAAGAAACGCCAGATCAAACCACCCGCGGAACAAAAGGGGGAGAAAAAAACAGATTGAGGATTTCGCAACGTTGTTATTCACGTCGCAGGAGTCGCTTGATCAAAAAAGTTGTTGTCAAATACACGCTAATACTTCACAAAAGCCAATACGGTTGCATTTGGTGTAGGATTGGGCCTATTTTAATTTAAAATGTTTATCAGGATGGGAGAATCTTTCCGAGAGCTCGAAACCACCATTTTGCTGCCAGTGTTGCATGCAAAACTATCGATCGACAAGTGTGTCAGGCAATAGAAGACAAGTCAGGACCTTCATTCACAACAAGAGACTTTGGTTTTTAACCTTCTCGAGTATCAGGATTTCTATCAGGGCTGAGGAGTGGTTGGTTCAAAGTCAGCAAAAAGCTGTGTACAGACACGTTGCTGCTTTGAGGCTTTGAATCATTGATGCCCTCATAATTCGCCACGCCGTGATGGCGGCGGTGGTGATGAGAGATGAGGCGTCCCACCTGCACGCGTCGGTATGAACACGGGCAAAGGCCCACAGAAACACGGCGACTATCAAGTGGGGTTTGCCTTCAAAACTTGAGGCCAGTGAGTAACCGAGAAGTTCCTCCCTGAACCCATGCTGACACAATCACAATGATTTTGTGTGTCTCACCAAAATAAAAGTGAAAAATAAAAGTACACCAGTTGCACGTAAATATGGGAGTTATTACAAGATGAACTGGTGCCAAGAAAGCATGATATTCTTTTCTTCTAATATGCTGGATTTTCAGCAGGAACACAAAACGTTCCCTCTCGATCGGAGGCGGGAACGCACGCTTTTTTTGTTTGTCCAACTGAAAGGAACACACCGAAACATTTCTGCTGGCAGTGCAACCTATTTCTGAGTTCCTTGACACGCATTTGTAAATTATACTGGAAAAGATCTATGCGGCGCTTTGATAATCATTTACAGCCTGACCAAATGTTTGCTTTTGTCACAAAAGGCAAGTGGCTTCATAGATGGATGCTGTGCTTTTCCATCCTTGAAGACAATCACAGTCTAGCCTAAATCCCATTCATAGTATGGATTCATACTATGACCTTTCCTGACGAAGCACATCCAGTACAGTGGTACCTCTACTTACGAATGCCTCCTCATATGAAATTTTCAAGTTATGAAACGCTTCAACAGGAAAATATTGCCTCTTGTAACAAAAGAAATTTCAATATACGAAAGGTGAAAATACAGTGTGGGATGCCACTCGCACCTCTGAGTTTCCTGAACGCAACATAATTATAGCTGCTCTGCCATTGGCTATTAGGCGTAGAAAAAAAAGTAGTGTGTTTCCGGTAACCCCACCGACCGAGAATTTCTACCTCTTACAAAAACTTTACGGTCGGCATTTTTTTTCAAACCTTTTACATTTTTGTGTAATAATAATAATAATAATACATTTCATTTCATAAGCGCCTTTCAAAACACTCAAGGACGCTTTACAATCAAAACAAGAACAATAAAACCCGTGGAGATGTCCTGGAGGTGAGAGAGAGAGAGAGACTCCTCCGGGTTGAGTGACCGCTGGCGCGTTTGGCTGCCGCTGCTCAACCCGTATTGTTTTGTACAGACGCTCCCCAGGTTACGAACGAGTTACGTTCCGGACGATTGTTCATAAGGTGAATTCGTTCGTAAGTTGCTTCAGTGCTATATTTTGTCTGGAATGTATGTTTAAGGCTTATATGTTAGCTGCCCGGTAAACTAGCAGCGGCTTCAGCTGGGGAGAGTAGACGACCGGTCGTTGACCGGCGCGCCGTACGCCTCCCCGCCCGTTCCACCGTCACACGCCCACCCCCCATGCATCTCCCCGCGGCCGCCTTCGAACGTAGCCGCCGCCGTCGCCTCCGCCGTCCTCCTCCGCCCCGTTCGGCACTCGGAAAAAGGCGCGCAATACAAAATCTAACTTTTTCTTTTTTTTTTCGACATACCCGTGAAAATGTTCGTATGTACCGTTGTTCGTAACCCGGATGTTCGTAAACCGGGGAGCGTCTGTATTGTTTTGTGTTTTTTGTTATTGTAAAGTGTCCTTGGGTGTCTTGAAAGGCGCTTATAAATAAAGAGTATTATTATTATTATTATTATTATTAAAACCACAGACAAAATTATAAATAATAAAAGGAAAGATGAATTTAGGGCGTTCACATCGGTGCAAACTCTCGCGATATTCACGTTGAGCGTGCGCGTGGTTTGCCCTGTCGTCTGTCAACAACTTGAATCGTGGCGGCGGCCACGATCTCCGACAACACTTTAAACCGCGTTTTGTGTGTCGCAGTCCCATGCTCGCACCATAATCTTAAGAAAATAGCATACAATCGAAAAGATTCAGCGAACTATTTGACGAACACCACGGGCCGTCTAGGACGCGGGACGCAGAGGTAACGAGACACCCAGCCGGGGGGTACCCAACTCTCTCGCCGCCTTTGGTGGCGAGCGGGGGTTTCAATAATAGTAAAAATGTCTCCTTGTTTTATGTTTTATGGGTATTTTGTTTACATTTTTGATGGGGGGCAAAAAAAAAAGATTTGAAAAAACGTCGTCCGAGCTACCGACCTTATGCTGAAATTTCATGTTACCGGAAACACACTACTTGTTTTTCTACGCCTTACCTAGCGTCTTCCTAGCATCCCATTGGCTAAGAGAGACTTCTACCTTATGTGTCAACGTGTCTGTGTGTAGATAGATCGATATGTGTCTATGCGGCGTCCTCTTCATTCGCCCCTCAGGGCCATGAGGTGTTCCGATAGTTTTACTTAAATGTGAATCACCCAGAAAAAGTCTTCAACAGTCGGGCGATCGCTCACTACGCTGATGTTTGCCTTGGAAATTTTGGAACGATTGTTAAAAGCCGACAAAAGAAAACGTACTTGGATCAGTTCTTTCCAAAACGTCAGGTAAAAAACACTTCTGAGATACAACATGAACTAAAGAGGGCAAAAAGCAATGGGGACGCAGTTCAACATTAAATGACCATCATTTGCACAACTCTCATTTATTGTGCAGTAATCTAATTGTAACATGTATTTGTTACATATTTTGATGCAGGTTTATGCTTCATAAAACATTTATGTCTGAATTTGGGGGGGCTTGGAACGGATTAGGGCATTTACATGGAAAACGCGTCTCTATTTACAACATTTTCTAGTTCTGAAATTTCTCAACTCAACTGTATTTATAGAGCACTTTCAAACAGCCTTTCTTCTTCCAGAACCAATTAATTTCATATGTAGAGGTACCACTTTACATAGTTAAAATATTATTATCGGCTATCGGTATCAGCCGTACAAAGCAGAAAATTATTGGTATTGGTTGACATTTTTCAAATTGTGCATTACTATCCATCTATTCTTCCATCATCTGAACCACTGATCCTCTTATCCCTACTCCATGTTTTTCTTTTTATCTTAAAATGGCTTACCTTAACCAGAATGCTGCATCGCACTGTAGTCAAAGATAAAATCCTGATGGATTAATTACGCCTTGAGGAAACCGAAACCAAGTTGCCATGACTACCGTTCTTCTACTTCCCTACTTCCGGCGGAAGCTGTGCTGCTTCTTGGTCTTCAGAAGAAGAGTTAGAGGAAGAACGGCCATCAGGGTAATTTGCTTTTAGTTTCCACAACAATGATTTACAATGCGCAGTCTTTCTCTGTTCATGTGAATGTACCACTGTCCTGTAGTCAAAGCACAAAAGCAGGTTTTGTCACACTAAATAAACGATGCAGACAAACTGACCTTTTTCAACCCCTGCGCAAGTGAGTGACTTCAATGTGAAAAAAAAAAAGTGAACCAACGCCAGGCCTGGTGACTCACAGCGGGGCCGATGCCCCGCTCAAAATGTTCTTAATGTGTATGCTCTTTGTTTGCATTTGGTCTTTAATTGGAACCAACTGGCTTCGCACGAACGACCAGGGCCAAGAGCAGGAAGCTTCTTTTTTTTTTTTTCTGCTTCAAACAAGCTGCTGAGAGTTCAGGTCTTTTCCTGAGCGTGCTATTATGCCAGCCAGTGTGGCGGTATGGCAGCTATGTCTTTCTCTATAATCTACATGTCAGCGCACATTGTCCACATCCCACATACCTGTTCAGACAACACTTGCACCCGGACGTGTGTGAAAAGGCACCGTGTTATGTCACCATAGTCTGTCATTCACGGGAACCGCTCCCAATTGAGCTTGATGGTGCTGAAATCACTCTGGAGTTTTCAGGACCATAACAGGGGGGCGTCTTGACTCTCAAGACTAAACAAACCAAATCTCCAGAAACAGGAAATAAGCTCTTTGATTAGCTCCCTTAATGGGGGGTGGGGGAATTTGAGGTAGTTTTCTTTGGGTTTATAAAAAGATTGTATACTTTATTGAATTTTATCCTGATCTTGGAATTGATACTGTGTTCACTTGTACTTGGTGTTAGATTACTGCACCGTGTCTAGTGAGGCCAATTTGCAAATTAAGTGGAGCACCTGTCCGAAAACATCTTCCCTGTTCATTTAGCTGAGGGACGGTTATGCACCGTTATGGCCGCCGCTTCCTCTTGTTGGCTGTTATGGTCACGACTTCCTTTTTCGTCCCATTATGGTCATGACTTCCCACTGCCACGTTATGATTACGACTTCCCGCCTTTCCCACTGTTATGGTTGCAATTTACGGCGCCCGAGTAGGCAGCCTTCAGCAAGTGCTCTTCAAGAGCCTTGCTTTTTTTGTTGTTTTTGTCTTTTTGTTTTGTCACGTTTGTTGTTTCGTCGTGTGGACCTGATGTGGACTGTTTTCAGCGTTTTCTGGCCACGACATTCGTCAAAGGAGAAGAATCTGTGCTTGGTGGTGGTTGCGCCTTCTCGGCAGCACGCCTGTACTAGCACAGATTTTGATAGGGAGGAATGTCGGCGCCATTGACTGTCGGTGCTGGACAGCCCCGAGGCGCTTGTTTTTTTTGCGCCTGTAATGGGCAGCATTTTTCACAGCCCCGTTTTGTTCAGTGGAGATGTCGGCGCTGTAGGACAGTCTGCGTTGGTGCGGCTGGATGGATGTCTGCTGAAGTTGAGGATGAGGAGAGAGGAGCGTCGGCGCAGAACACCGATGCGCATTTGGAACTGAGAGTCACCGCTTGGAATTGGAATGGATTTGCATGGGACAGGAGAAGTGAACCAATCTCTTTTTTCGTCAATGGATGCTACAGCTTCTTGTTGACTTTTGTCAGAGATTTTTCTCGGACAAAGTTAAAGAAACGACTCGGCACACAGGGAAAATTGTCTTCAATGTCGACGGAAGCGGATCTCTGAGAGCGAACGACGGTTTAGTTGCTCCGTGATCACACTCCCAGCCGCCCTCCGCGAGTTCGACCTTTTATTGTAACATATGCAAAATACAAGAAAAACACTGCCCCCGATATTTGTATGCCGCACCCCCGGTCCGGCCCCTCGGTAGTGATTGGTTACCTGTGTTTAAGCTTTGAACCACCAGTACGTTGGCGCCTTTCTGTCTGGTCTACGATGAACCAACATGTCGCAGACGTTGCGGATGGCCAATGTCGCCTGGGCGCGCGGGTGTTCTCAAATCGTCTTTTGTTGTTCAACCGCTGTTCCCGAATTATTCATTCCCCTTTTGTGACCAAGTTTAGCCCTCTCCCCTGTGATCGCCCACCTACATTGATGTGCTAATTGTGGACTCCAACGGCCCTCCGCCAGGTGGCGGCGCCTTTGTGCACAGGCATTTGGGGTGCTGTATACGCACTCCAAACGATTTGGATGTGACCGACTTAAAATGAAACTTTAAACATGATACAATTTTGCTCATAAATTCCTCTAACATTCCCACCTCTGTATCATAATTAAAGTTTCTTCTAACGCCCAGGTGACATTGAGATGCAATTGCACGGGTGGGAGGAAAACTGTCCTGAGGAGGATGGGGGTGTAACAAGATCAGGACAGAAAACCCTTCCCGGCAATGGCTACACCTTAAATGGAACCCAAAATCTAACCTAAACACACATAAAATGAAAATCAAAAACCTAATCTACCTGTATACTAACTACTAACTAACTAACTATGTACAAAGTAAGCCAACCCAAAACATCAAACAATCACATCTGCAATGCCTTTCTGTGAAGTCATCATACGGGCTTACATAAGGTTACAGTAAATCATCATCAAAGGTTACAGTGAATAATCGTCAAAATCAGTGCTAAAATAATCTTCGTCAGACTCCGTGTGCACCTGTTGGTACTGCGACATGGCCACAGTCAGCTGAGCCGCCACTTCACTTTGATAGCATCCATGAATTTGGCAGCACAACCAACCTCTGACCAATGGGATCCTGCAAGCGACGCGAAAACAGGAAAATAAAAAAAAATATACCACAATCGTCTCTCCTGCCTCCCGACGTTGAATCCCATGAGGCAAGTCACTCCTTTCGTGGGCCTGTGTGCCCACCGTGACTGCTCTTAGGCACATGAGGATGATGCCGATGATGCTGATGATGCATAGGCAACGCTTGATTGCCCTTCCTGTGGTCTTTTGGCTGCGCGCAAGGTCAGCGCACTTGGACTTAGGTGCTGATTCTCCTTCCTGGGACTGGCGTCGCTAGGCCCCTCAACCTCGAACCGAAGGAGCTTGCACTGCGACTGGTGGATCGAGCCGTCGCGTCCTTCGACCTTGACCGCAGTTTTTGTTGCTGCAATCACTTGGGAGGGGCCATTCCAGCGTTCACTGTCCCAGAGAAGTCTTTTCAGCACCTTGAGGAAATTCTGATCACCACTCCGGACCTGGCGAGTCTGTGGAGCAGAACATCCTGGCAAGTCATTGTGCCTATGCATCTTTTTCTGATCAAATAGTCATTTAGTCTCTCTCATTGTCTTAATGAGCCTGGCTTTGACAGTTCCACAAATCCAGCCGATTGCGGGTGGTACACACCGTGTCGCTTCAAATCAATGTACAGCAATTCGCACAATGCTTTCACGACAGTTCCCGAATCATCGCGAGCGCTCAAAGACAGTTCAACCCATACATAAACAAAAATAAGACAGTATCGTTTCACAGATTATATAACGTCAACAGAAAATTTTAAATTGCGTAAACCCGTGTGTGTTATAATAGTGGTGCACCTGTGCTATCATCCCCCCTGTTGACACATGTGACAAGCCATGTGTCAACTTTGCAGCTTCCCGTCTTCCAATTTCTTTAACCCTGAGTCTGGTTTTGCTCTTTCATTTGTCCGATATTTTCGTTCTGTGTGAAGTGCTAAAATTAGTCTTGATTTCAACTCATCATGTGTCGTGTTCTGCGCCTCTATTGCTAGTACGTCACATGTTCTTGCAATTTGTTAGCTGAAATGAACGGCCAGAGTGGTCATCACATTCCAATTGATGTATTGACGCACCCAGCCATCCTGTGTTTCCTCGCACCCGGATTGGTGGGGAGGGGCTCCACACGTGGTTTGGAACGGAGCTGGCAAGGTTATTCATGGTTTTCCACTCACATTGCTCTGGTTTGCCGAGCGGTATGTAAATGTATTGCCCTTGTGCGAGGAGGGGCTTGACTGCCCTTCCCACCCGTGCTGTGGCGAAACACCACTGATCTTTCCAATACACATGTTCAATAACAATACCCTGAGGTTCCAGGCCCAGAAAAACTTTCATGTAGTCTGGGTCTGGTCGATGTCTGCTTACGTCTTATGGTCACGTGCAGGTTGTTCGCCGTTTGCACGTTACCTCCTGGCTTTAATTTGGTACCTGCCAATCGAACTAGACATTCGGAAATCCGAGTTACGTCATCGTTCGGTAAATCGAGTGTCCAAAAATAGCGAGCATCATCTTGACTATTCCCCATGCGGGCTTCGACCTGGCCCTTGTGATTTACAATGGTGTAAATCTCGAGTTGCATTTGAGCATCTCGTCCCAATAAATTGTGCGGAGAACGAGGGTTTAACGCAGCTTCGACGAGTGCCTTCCGGTCTGGGTTTGTTGGGGAAGTGATGGTTACTGTTTGCGATAACGTCAGGGGCTGCACGGAGCCGTGTGCTCCTTTCATGCGAATTTTGCCGTCGCCTGGCTTCACAGTATCGCGATCCCAACGACCGAGAACGGTGATGTCTGCGCCAGTATCAACAAGGAAAACAGTCGGGATTCCTTCGACCATCAACGTCATTTCCGGTTTAGTCATGGACGAGGTTTGACATCTCAGCAGGTAGTTTTCCGTGTCAAAAACATGATTGCTATCGGCTGAGATGTCACCCTCGTCCTCACTTGAGGAGGGCGTTTCAAACAAAGGCGCAGAGGCCTTAACTGCTGTCAAAGCTACCTTCTCTGTTTTATTCTGTGTTGGTCGTAAATCCTCCTCATCTGATGAGGAGGTGCCCGTGCTACTATCACGCTCCCGCACGCGCCTGTCCTTGCGCCGTTGTCTACATTCTTTTACCATGTGACCCTTTTGCCCACAAAGGAAACATCGGCCCTCAACAAAACGTTTTTGGTCCCTAGTAGTTAATTTGAAGGGAGCAAACGACCTTATTCGTTTATTACCTTTATAAGGAAGATTTTTCATGTGTGTGCGTGGGCTTTTTGCGGCGTAATAAATGTTGGTCACATGACTCCCTGTCTTCTTTTTTTTATTCTCAAGTCGCTCGAAATTCCGTGCATAATTCAAAACCTCATCGATCGGACATGTTGGCCAATTCAAATTATGTCTTTTGACATATTGGATAACATCAGGATGTGTTTGGTTCAACAAATGCTGTTTTAAATGCGAATTGAACAAGTCTGATTGTGTCTCTGGAATACCGCCGTGTATTTTGAACACTGTCCGCAGACGGTGGAAAAAATCGTCCGTAGTTTCGTCAGCCTTTTGAATGCATGTGGCAATTTGTTTTGGATCTTGCGTCCGCTCGTACGCCTTGGCGCAACGTTCCATAATTTGGTCAAGGGGCCCCCCGAGCTGCGTGAGTTCATCATAGCACAGATAGCCTCCCGCAGCCCTTCTACCATTAAAGTTGCCCACAACTGCGCCAAATTTAGAGCTCGTAGTTAATGAGAGCAATTTCAAAAGTTCACTCGCGTTAAGCCTGTGACTATGGACCAAATCCGATAATTCTTTCACGAACTCGTCCGGGTCGTCTTTCGGTTTTGGAAGTGACGCGGCGATGTCTCGAAATTCGGCCGGCGTCCATGGCCGGTAGAGGTGTATTGATCCCTCACCCCCGGCCCCCGGCATCTCAACCATGGGGTAAGCTTGTAACGGGTTATCTTTACCCCAATCATTTGCGGTAGTTCTCGAATGCGGGGGGAGAGCCGGGTACAGCCCTCCCGAAATGGCGGCCGCTGGAGCGGCTGAGGGTCGCGTTGCAGCAGCCGCTGCAATTAAATCCTCATCTAGCCTCTGACGTTTGTCTTTCTCCCTTTTCACCCGTATTTGTCTGGCCCTTTCAACGAGGATTTTACACTTATACCATTGTTTTCCGTGTTCATTATTTTTCCGCTTTTCTTTGTCTTTTAGCGTTAGTTTGCCCAACACTGTTTCCAACTCATCGCAATCATTTACGTCTCCGGAGAATCCGTATTTCTTTTTCCACTTTTTCACGAATCGCGTTGACCCTCTGTAGTCAATTTCAGCCAAGCGTGTGTTTCGACTAACGCTTCTACATCGTGACGCGCAGTCGTCTGTCGCGTTCGCCCAATTGCCAGCAGCCCGATGACTCCCGTGTCGCCATGTTGCCTAGCAACAACCAGAAGCGTTTACAGGTATTTTACACACAAAAAAGTCGCGATCTAGTTCTGGGTCGTTACCCGAAAGGAAACAATATCGTGATCGCCAATCACACTTACGCACTAACACAAAACAATACGCGCAACATACGCTTACAACGTTAGACATAAACATACGCCGAGGTGGTCAACCTCTGCAGGAAGACAGCGCTTCCTTACCGTTTATGCTTAACAAGAAACGGTATCTAAATGAGCCGATGCTCTCACAGATGCGCTTGGGCCCTGTGTCCCGTGGGAATCGAACTTCCCCCGTACCGCTAACCACAAAACGGTACTCGAGCTAGCCTACTACTTTTCGGCATTAACTCGTCTAATTCCGTCACTCAGTGGAGATAACCGACTACGCAACGGTTACTCCACCACGCCGACTGACCTTATTTTCCGACAATTGTCCCGATGCCGAGCGATCCCAGGTCCGCTGGATGATGGCGTTTGCTCGTTCCCACGGCGTCCGGTGCGCGCTGGCTCCTCCAGGAAAAGTTTTCACGGGTCTGGTTGGTCTTTGGCGCAAACGCGCGATCAGCCACGAATCGTCCACGGAGGAAATCGGAGAGTCCAACAAACAAGCTCAAATCCGTTCGAACAAGCGCATCATCCTGCCGACAACGCCAAGTTTCTGTCAGAGATTTTTCTCGGACAAAGTTAAAGAAACGACTCGGCACACAGGGAAAATTGTCTTCAATGTCGACGGAAGCGGATCTCTGAGAGCGAACGACGGTTTAGTTGCTCCGTGATCACACTCCCAGCCGCCCTCCGCGAGTTCGACCTTTTATTGTAACATATGCAAAATACAAGAAAAACACTGCCCCCGATATTTGTATGCCGCACCCCCGGTCCGGCCCCTCGGTAGTGATTGGTTACCTGTGTTTAAGCTTTGAACCACCAGTACGTTGGCGCCTTTCTGTCTGGTCTACGATGAACCAACATGTCGCAGACGTTGCGGATGGCCAATGTCGCCTGGGCGCGGCGGGTGTTCTCAAATCGTCTTTTGTTGTTCAACCGCTGTTCCCGAATTATTCATTCCCCTTTTGTGACCAAGTTTCGCCCTCTCCCCTGTGATCGCCCACCTACATTGATGTGCTAATTGTGGACTCCAACGGCCCTCCGGCCAGGTGGCCGGCGCCTTTGTGCACAGGCATTTGGGGGTGCTGTATACGCACCCAAACGATTTGGATGTGACCGACTTAAAATGAAACTTTAAACATGATACAATTTTGCTCATAAATTCCTCTAACAACTTTGAAACTTAGCTTGTAGCCGACGTGTGCACATTTTGAGCATGACGTCTCTGATCCACTGGTGAAAGGACACTTTGATTCTCTCCTCTTTCATCTCAAACTGCTTTAACAACAAAGCGTATGAGGGGGAAAAGTGGTTAGGACTGCATGACTGTCCGTGTTTTATGTTATGTGTTGTGTTTATTATTTTACTTTATGTTAACTGTTTTGTTAAGCGCTTTGTTACAGCTTCCGCTGTTGTGAAAGCGCTATATAAATCAGCATGTATTGTATTGTATTGTATCAAACAGCTATATGCCACGTTACATCATGGCGGTTTGTCTTTCACAGGAACTGCTCCCAGTCGTATTAGATTGGGATGAAAACACTCAAGGGCTTTTGGCGGCAGGCAGGTGTCGCAACCTGATCGCTGCTCTTCAGTCCCGTCCAGCTGAGTACACAAGCTAATCTGGTCGGGCTTCATTACATATTTGCTCCTGATAACCTTCTCACCGACCGGACAGTTCGTATCCCATCTAGAGGAAATCCACTAAGGATGCACTTGAACGACCAGTCAGTCAACATTTGCATCTCAGAAATAAGACCCAGAACCCAACATTCCATCGCAGCTTTCAAGCTCGATTTAGACAAGCAAAATTGGTCAGAGGTCTACACAAATGAAGATCCAAATACTGCGTTTGACGCATTTCAGTCAACCATAACCTCCTTATATGACAAGCATTTCCCAGTAATTAAGGTCACCAGAAAGTACAAAAACCAAAATAAGCCATGGATAACAAAAGGCATAGAAAATGCATGTAAAAAGAAAAACAATCT
This sequence comes from Hippocampus mohnikei, assembly GCA_026261675.1. Taxonomy (NCBI): domain Eukaryota; kingdom Metazoa; phylum Chordata; class Actinopteri; order Syngnathiformes; family Syngnathidae; genus Hippocampus; species Hippocampus mohnikei. The sequence continues at coordinate 5,251,483 of JAKGUB010000341.1, forward strand.
ATACAAATCGTTTCTAAAATCCAGAACCAAAGAAGCTGAAACAAAATATAAGACTTATAAAAACAAATTAGTAAACATTATAAAAATCAGCAAGAGAGACCATTTTCATGCATTATTAGAGCAAAATAAAAGCAATACTCAAGAAATATGGAAAATCTTAAATCATGTAATTAGAAACAGCTCTAATAAAGTAAATTATCCGGAGTACTTTATGAAAGATAAAAATACCATTATTGAGGAAACTGCAGAAATAGCAAAGGAATTTAATGAATATTTTGTTAATATCGGCAGTAATTTAGCAAAACAAATTCCTGATCCAATAAATTCTTTTGAAATAGATAAATACATAGAAAAAATTCTTCCACAATGTTTCTTACTGCTGTGAATGAAAATGAAATATTAAATATTGTAAAAACATATAAAAGTAAAAGTCAACTGACTGTTTTAATATTGACATGACAATAATAAAACAGATTATAGAATTTGTAGTCCGACCTTTTACATATATATGCAACCTATCATTTAAAGCGGTGTTTTTCCATCAAAAATGAAAACTGCTAAAGTTATTCCAATTTTTAAAAGTGGAGAAAGACAATTCTTTACAAATTATAGACCAATATCACTGCTACCACAATTTTCAAAAATATTAGAAAAATATTTTCTCACAGATTTGATAACTTCATTAATAAACACGTGCTATTAAGTGAAAATCAATACGGCTTTAGAGAAAACGGACCACCTTAATGGCAGTAATGGAGTTTGTAGAAGCAATAGCGACTAATATTGACAATAAAGAATTCACGGTTGGGATTTTTCTAGATCTAAAAAAGCTTTTGATACAATAGATCATACAATATTATTGAATAAATTAGAGAGATATGGTATCAGAGGCACAGCATATAAATGGATTGAAAGTTATTTAGAAAACAGATATCAGTATGTGCAGTTTAATAACATAAAATCCAACTCACTGAAAATTACCCATGGAGTGCCTCAGGGATCAGTGCTTGGACCTAAACTATTCATTTTATATATAAATGATATCTGTAGTGTCTCAAAACTATTCAAATGTGTCCTATTCGCGATGACACAACCTTCTACTGCTCTGGAAATAACATGGAACAACTCCTGAAAATTGTGGAAAATGAATTAACCAAATTAAAAACTGGTTTGACAGAAATAAACTATCTATAAATTTAACAAAACCAAGATAGTTGTTTTTGGCACGCGACCAATCAAAGAACAAGTCAAAATAAAGATAAATTCAATTGAAATAGAACGAGTTAATGAAAATAAATTTCTTGGACTAGTAATAGATTCCAAACTATCCTGGAAGCCACACATAGATAACGTTAAAAGAAAAATATCCAAAACTATCGGATACTCCACAAAACTAAGGACGTGTTGAATAAGAGTTCCTTGTGCACATTATATTATTCATTATTACTCCCATATATGACATATTGTGTGGAAATATGGGGGAATGCCTGTAAAACAAACACACTCCCTGTCTTAAAACTACAAAAAAAAGCAATCAGAACAATCAATAGGTCTAAATATATAGAACCCACAAATCCACTATTCATCAAATTAAACACAATGAAATTTTACGACCTGGTTGACTTCAAAATCGCCCAATTAATGTATAAAGCACATAATTTCCTTTGTCTAAATATTCAGAAGCTTTTTGAAATTAGAGAAAGCAGTTATAATCTAAGGGGTACTAATCAATACAAAAAATCCAGAACAAGAACAAACATTAAGCAAAGGTGTGTATCAGTAACAGGTGTCAACCTGTGGAATAAGCTTGAAACCGACCTGAAAATGAGTAAATCGCTGGAGGAGTTCAAAAATAAATTCAAAAGATCAGTACAAAAAAACTATAAGAATCACAATTAAGAAGATACATTTGATACATTTATAAAATTAGTATTACAGCTCTTTGTTCTTGTTTTGGATTTTGATTAATTTATCATTTGTACTCAAGAAATGCAGTAATTACAATGATTATGAGAAATTGAAACAAAAAGGTCAAAGAAATATTATAAATACACAAACCGAAAAGTGTATAAATAGAAAAGTAAAGTACCACAATGGTAAAAGTATTTGATGATATGTAGACTTCTCTTCTTCTTCTTTGTTTTGAAAACGATCAATTTATATTCTATACAATAAGGGGTAGGACTAGATAAGTTGTTTACTTCTTCCTACTCCTTTGAGCATACAACTGTGATGATGAGTGTTTTCTTTTTTTTCTTTTACATACTTTTAAATTTTCCTTTCATAAATTTTGCCTACCTTTTGGCTATCTGTTACTGTGTGTAATATATATGCTCAATAAACAATAAACAAACAAACAAAAACCCCTGCCCCGTACAACCACTCTAACCCACCCATTGAATAACTCCTCACCACAACTCATTTCAGCCAGCATGAAAGGATAGAGTTAAATTAAATGTGAACTGGACATATTTAAAGCCAAAAGGCTCTCATAGTGGCCAGCGCGAGTGTTTCAGTGTCCTGACTGTCTGAGAAGACTGCCAGTAGTCGCGTGGCACTTTTGTTTAGCGGTTTCATTTTTGATAGGTTTTGACTCTGTTTTTGTTCCCATTCCCGCTGGCTTTATGGGCTTCCTCAGACCCACTTGTTGTAGTTTACATTCCATTTTATTTCATACTACGCTGTTTAAATCGTGTTTCATTGTTTTGCATTCATCTTTGAGTGGTTAACCTCTACCTACCGCTTGCATAGTTGAGACATGTTAAAATGCGCTGGTGGCGTTCATCCATGTTTGATGTCGACACGCTGGAGTGATTCATTCCGGATGTAATTGATCCCTATGGCTTACTGTACAGCGGGAATGTGTGAGAGCTTAAAGCAACACAAGGACGCTTTCGCAAGACATTTAGACTCATTGGCGCAAGAATCAAACGCAAGATACCGACAACAGGGGGAAAAGCGGCGGGCTTCTCCTCCGACAGCGGGGGCGAGTGGCAATGGCCGTAACACACCGGTTCACAGGCTCCTCACTCTTTCCGATCAACAGAACTCAGTCTGTTTTGCCCGTGAATGTACTTTGGCTTGTTCTATTTTAAACCCCCTCCCCATACCCCGTTCAACCCCGCCAGCTCACCCCTTCTCAAAGTGCCGCTGAGAGCGGGATGAGGCCCCGGTTCACAGTAAGGATGATAACGTGCAACACATGTAGAATTTCCTTCTGTTTCAAAACAAGTCCCATGTAATGGATTAGCTCTTGATCCGTCACGTCTATCATCCCCTACTGATCTGTGGGTAAGACATCACGGTGTGAAAGGGGCACAACGGCAACGACGTTGCTCCCAAAACATAAGATAGCGGGAAGGATAGAAGGACGTTGTGGAACAGCAGGGATAGCAGTAAGTCACGACCGGAACTAACACTAGTGGCAGCAGGAAGGATAGAGGGAAGTGGCAAGCAAAGTTATTATAGTTAACGAATTGAAACCGAACATTTTTGTTCACATTAAAAAAAAGATGGGATTAGGGCGTGACGTTTTGAAAAGTTGTTGATGATGAGCCGTCATACCCCCAAATGTAGTCGGCGATGGGCTTAGGGAGTCACGTGCCGAAAAATGTTCGTCGACAGGTGACGGGTGATTCCCATGACCGGCTCGGAAATACAAAACCCATTCAGGAAAATGTACATATTTCCCAAAATTCTCCATGGCCAACCCACCCCTGAAAAGACCTCGCCCCACCTTTGTGAATGACTGATTAATCCAAGGAAGCTCCTTGTACACCCAATCATGTTCCCAGGTATCCCGTTCACCAGTGGGATGTTCCAAACAGGTGTTTGATGCGCATTCCTCTACTTTCTCAGTCTTTTTTGCCACCTGCTTGTTTGGAACGCGTTGCAGCCATAAAATTCTCAGTTCATGATTATTTGCAAAAACAAAACGTTTATCAGTTTGAACATTAAATATCCTGTCTTTGTGGTATATTCAACTGAATATCGGTTGTACAGACGGTCCCCAGGTTACGAACGAGTTACGTTCCGGACAATTGTTCGTAAGGTGAATTCGTTCGTAAGTTGCTTCAGTGCTATATTTTGTCTGGAATGTATGTTTAACCCTCATATTATGTTGAAAAAAATCACGTTGATTATGTTGTGGGTCATTTTGACCCGTACTGTAAAAATCCACACAAAATTGTCAAAAAACAGGTTACACCAGTAACAACTTTGTTTAAGATGATGTAAACATTCAGAAAAGAGACAGACAACAGATTTTTAATCCCAACAATATATTTAAGAACTGTTTAGTTAAAGTTTTTCCATGTCACGTTTCTTTTTTTTCCATTTTACTTTTCTGAGATTTTCAGTGTTTTATCTACAAAGTATTGCACTGGCAGTTGTATGTGTGCCGTCAGATTGTCAGCCCCCCTTTGGTGGAGTTGTAGTCCAGGATCATTTGTGGCTTTATGTCTTCTCTTGTGCTCAGAGATGCATCTGTGTGCATTGCGCTCATTAGAAGAACATTTTTGTTTTTCAGTATGAAACAACTGTTGCTTTCTCAGTGAAAACAAATACTGAGGAATGCAAAGGTCTGCCCTGCATCTTCAGAATTTCACTGGGAATTTCTGTCTTATTTCTTCTGACTGTTGCCAACATAGTCAGCTTTCTCTCCTGAAATTCATCACCAAAGCCGTACATTGTAAACAAGTTATGACTTTGCAGTCCTTCACTCATCTTCAGCACCAAACGCATCATCTGATTCTTCTCAGATTCTCCTCCAGGTAGCTTTCCAGTATGCACTTGCATATTCCATGCAAAACTAGATTTTGCATCACAGGCTGCCCACATTTTGATGCCATACTTGCTAGAAAGATCTCTTCCTCTGCATCACTATCCCATTTCAAACTCTGTTATGAAGCTTCTTCAGCTCATTTTTGGTATGTTAGTGAAAGAAATGACACGAGAAGAGTGACAAGTCAAATGAGAGAAAGTTCCTGCTCTACACACACCTGGGTCTCTGGCAGTCGCTGAGCAGTCAAAACAAAGTACTGTTCATCAATTAAACATGTTTCTTTTGGATCTGAAAAGCTGCTTGCCCACATTAAAATGCCTGGGTCAAAATGACCTGCAACATCACATTTGTATTCAAACTATGCACTGTATATCAAACTATCCCACGACACATCAGAGTGTCCAGATTTTACACACCAGTTCATGACACTAGATGAGGAAAAGTCACTAAATTTCATGAAGAAAAAGAAAGGATATCCAGTACTTTGGTCAACGCAAAAACGGAAATGGGTCAAATTGACCCTTAACATAATATAAGGGTTAAGGCTTATATGTTTGACATCCATATAACGGGGAGAGAGCTTTTCGTCACGTTCTTCAGGGCTCGAGGGTTAGCTGCCCGGTAAACTAGCAGCGGCTTCAGCGGGGGAGAGTAGACGACCGGTCGTCGACCGGCGCGCCATACGCCGTGCCGTACGCCGTGCCGTACGCCTCCCCGCCCGTTCCACCGTCACACGCCCGCCTCCCACGCCTCTCCCCGCGCGCCGCCTTCGAACGTCGCCGCCGCCGTCGCCTCCGCCGTTCTCCTCCGCCCCGTTCGGCACCTCTCGCTCCGGGCTCGGGGGGCCGGGGCGCGCCGGGGTGCACCGCCGCCGACGGCCTGGCGGGGTCGGGCCGCGGGGTGCGGGCGCTGGGGTGTTCGTGGCGGGGGAGAGTAGACGACCAGTCGTCGACTGGCGCGCCGTACCCGCCCCCGCCCGTCCCACCGTCACACGCCCCCCCCCCCACGCCTCTCCCCGCGGCCGCCTTCGAACGTCGCCGCCGCCGTCGCCTCCGCCGTCCCCCTCCGCTCCTCGGCAATAAATGGTACTGATGGTCGAATGATTCATGTTGTATACAAGTGCAACGCTCACCATTTTCTCACCCGCATCAAGCTTCTTTATTATTGCCACTTTCATTTGAAATGAAATGGCTTGCCTCTTCTTTACACGTCCACTCCCACTAGAAGCCTTTCGCTTTTTACCAACGATATTGAATAATGGATGCACGAGATATTTAACAACTGGGCAGTGGAAGCCGGATTCGGGGTGGATGCTGGGCGAGCTCTCACAGCGCCTCACGTCGGTATTAGCGGCGGAAAGAAGTACTGCAGTAACTGTACTCGGAAAAAGGCGCGAAATACAAAATCTAACTTTTCCTTTTTTTTTCGACATACCCGTGAAAATGTTCGTATGTACCGTTGTTCGTAACCCGGATGTTCGTAAGTCGGGGAGCGTCTGTACATGATTTGCAAGTCATTGTATTCTGTTTTTATGTATGTTTAACGTCCCAACTAATGGGAATTGGGTTTGTATTAAGCCATGACTGTTTTACGCCACCCTTCTAAAAAAATTCTAAATTCTAAATAGTATGACCTGAGAAGCATTCAACTTCAGAGGTTCCACTTTGCATAATTACAGTAGTTTAGTTTCATTCTCAAATAGTAGATGTATTTGTTTTTTCAACTGCTCTTTTCTGCGGCAAACATTGCGGCTGAAGACACTAAAGCCCTGTTCACACGGGCAGATTTATTTCGGCGCTGCACCGGAGTATTTTGTTGCGATATAATTTTGCACCGGAACAAATTTTGTGGAGCGTTCACACGTACAAAGCCGCTGAGCATAACAGCATCGACGCAGCTCCACTTGCTTTCACACAGGCAGTTCCTGTTGCGGAACAAAACGACAGGAATGCGGAAGTAAAACATGCGCATGCGTAAAGAAAGAAGAAGGCGGGGAAAAGGAAGTACCATTTCCCCTCCTTCTTTGTGACAAAATGGCTTCTTCTCCGGAGAAATCAACGATGTGGTCGATAATCAGACGCCGCAGGAGAGAGAGAAAAGACCCGCCATGTTTTGAAGCGCAAAATACCCAGGATGCATGTTGGCAAGTACCCGGATGGACTCCTCTGACGCGTAGCGAGGCCACTCCCCCGCAAGCGAGCATTTGCTCTGGAGGAAATTTAACCCAGTTGCGTTCATACGTGCACATTTGCATCGGTACTGCTTACAAACGAGCATTTGTTCCGGAGCAAATTTTTAAACCACCTCCCTGAGGTGGTTTAAATTTGATCCGAAACAAGCTGTTTTCAGGCGCTACGCTGGAACAAAGTTGCACGTATGAACGCTCGAGGGGAGCAGTTTCGGAGTAAGTCCGAAATAAATCTGCCCGTGTGAACGGCCCTTAAGAAAAGCAAGCTTCAAAAACTTCGGGCAGCATTTTCGGTAAGGGTGTGTATTTCACCCCATAGACAATTCAATATGGTTTTCGCTTAGTCGAGTTTGAAGAGATTCAAGGATGGTTTGATTTCTAAGTGGAACGATTCGATTTGGGTCAACTCAGTGGGATTACAATTTGATTCGATATGGTTCGGCTCAGTTCAAGAGGGTATGATGCGATTGGAATGAAACTTGTCAGTTCTGAAAATGTGCCATTTCCTACTAAGATATAGTTCTCCAATAAAGGTCGGTCCGATACATCTCAATATATTTCAGAGTGGGACAATTTGATTAAGTTTGTTTTTTGTTACACCCTTAATTTTAGGATACATTTCACTTGAAAACTGCCATCATTTGGTTTGAATGCTGCTTACAGCATGTTGTTCCCACTTGAAGGTGAACCGAATCCATGGTCAGGCATTTCAATCTACCTGTTCATTTCTTGACTTTTTTTTTTCCGCTTACGTTGGCTTACACAGTGAGTCAGAATCAACAGAGTGGTTTTCATCCGCAGCCTGAATTACTTTCTCCATTGAGTCACAGGCTGCCGGTTCGCTCGATTGCAACATTGCAGATCACACATATGGAAAGCCATAAGTGTCATGTTGATGGTCGTTTTAAGTTGCAATATCACCAATCAACACCAGATGGCAGGCATGTCTTTGTTGTACTGATGAGTCATATACTGCCCTATAAGCCAATAGGTTTTTGTTATCGTAGTAATATTACAATTTTCAGTGAGTTGATTTCTGGGGGAAAAAATACAAAAGTAGTTCTTTGCACTTAATGTTGGTTGCTTGTTCAACAGTTTTGTGCCGTCTTTCAATGCAATTTTTTAATGCAGTCAAGCCTTTGCACTGGAAACAAAAATCTTCAAACCCTTTGTTGTTTGGTTAGCATAGTGTATCTTTTGCACATGCATCAAAAAATCTACAGTGAAATAAAAAATGACCTACATTAAGACCACACATTTTGTCCATATTTAATGCAGCTCCTTCAGCCAGAGACTGATACACCCGCGCAGCAAGAAGGAGAGGTACCGCTGCTTGTTCCTGCCGACTGCTGTCAGGCTATTGAATAGACAGACCTGAAAACCTGGACTCAACCCCACTCACCCATTTTTAATCTGCCTATATTCATATTTGCTTATATTTATAGTTTATAATTGATATACTTTTTGTTTGTTTGTTTATATATTTAATAGGGCGGCCCAGTAGACGAATTGTTAGCGACGGACGTCGACTTCACAGTGCAGAGGTACAATTCCAGCTCTGGCCTTCCTGTGTGGAGTTTGCATGTTCTCCCCGTTCTTGCGTGGGTTTTCTCTGGGTCCTCCGGTTTCCTCCCACATTCCAAAAACATGCATGGCAGGCTGATGGAACACTTCAAATTGTCCCTAGGAGTGAGTGTGAGCGCAGATATTTGTTTTTTTCTCGGTGCCCTGCGATTGGCTGCCAACCGGTTCAGGGTGTCCCCCGCCTACTGTCCAAAGAAAGCTGGGATGGGCGCCACCCCCCCCACCCTAGTAAGGATGAAGCGGTTCGGAGAATGAATGAATACACACACAAGCACACACTTTTGGTTTTCTACTTCTCCCTTTCATAATTTTACTGCTGTAAATTGGGAATTTCTCAATTTTGAGACAAATAAAAGTTTTCTTATCTTATCTTATAAGATTCAGGGGTTCCCTTGGTCTTCAAAGTACCCACTATATAAAAATAAAATGTGGGTTAACAAGCATGCAGTTAAGTCAGTTTAGTCATTTCTATTTTCTATTGGTTCCTATAGCTGCTGTTTCTACAAACTTTAGACACGGGGTGAAGAATACCTAAACTTGGTCTTTGATCATATCATGAGGAAAATGTATGCACAAGTCATTCAAAAACGTGGCTCTTTGAATTGACAAAATTAATCATGTGTCAGAACCCCTAAAGACATGAATGACATCATTAAGTAAAGCGTTGTAAAAACGTGAGTTTGATAAAACCACAACGGTCGCTAGTGTAACGTCTCGCTCCTGTATTGGGCACAGAATGGCGTTTTAAAATCATCTAGCTTTGTGTGTTTTGGGGGGGTATGTCGTTTTGTGGGATGTTTGCTGCTCGTGTGTTGGAGGGAAAAATAAAGATAATTTGACTTACTCTCCGTTGCGGCGAGCCGGAGAGAGGACAACACGGCCAGCATCAGACCCCCAAACAAGGTCAAGCGGCTCCTTTCCATTCGAGCCCTCATTCCCGTGGACTTAAATCCTCTGCCGAAAAACTGTAAACAAATACGCCCGTGGAGTGGGTGTACGGGGTTGAAGGAGGAGAAGGGGGCGTCCGTCCGTCCGTTTACAAACCACTCCGGGTTATTTCTGGGCGACGTGTGAGGGAGAGAAATGAAGCCTTAAAAATCTTCAGCCAGCGCCTTTTAGCCGTTAGCCGGCTAATGGAGCTAATGGGCTAGCAGCCACGAGCTAGCTCACGGAATCCCGCTCGAAAAATCTGCGTTTCAACACTCGCCTTAATGTAAATCCGTTAAGGAGCCGCTTAAACGCCGGCAAAAGGCACAGGGCGTTGGTGATGGCGGCGGGACAGATACGGCTAAACGGGGAGCGGCGGGGATTCCTGTGTAAGCCGCATCTTCACGCTCCATGTCGTGGTGGTGTGGGGGACGAACGCATAACGTCCCGGTGCTGGTGGAGATGGTATCATCCGGAATCAAATCTTGTCTTGAAAACTTGGATTACACATCCCCTCCAAAAAAAACAGTCCAGTGGCGTGAAGGAGGCGAGTTTGTCTTGGAAAAAAATATTCAGCAGAGTAGCGTGTTTCTTTTTTTGTAAGGAGACCGCAGTCTCCCTCTCCTCCTGCCTCCTCCCCCTCCTCCTTCAGCCGCTCATTATGCACGGACTCACCGCGCTGTTGTTGTGGTTGCAATTCATCCTTCTAGTGCGACTACGACGTCAGGCCGCGGTCACTATATGCGCTTAAACGTCCTTTGACACCGCCTGGGATGTGGGTGCGTATAAATAACAGCCCTCAATCTGTCCACTGCAGACTATAGAACGTCGCCAGACGAGATTAAACGCAGCGCAGGTACGCGGAATGTCCACTTGCCTCGAGTCGGTCTGCAGTCTGCCTGTAAACACAAGCGCAGCTCGCGAAGATCGCGTCTTTTAATAATGACATATCACTGCGCAAAAACTACCACTGAAACGGGGGTCACAAATTATTTGGGTCGAAGGACTTTTCAAGGACTGACAAATGTAATTACTTTTGGCTGAAACAAGGTGACCACATTGTTTTAAGTCGATTGTGAAATAAGTTCAAACATCCGTTCGTCATAACCGAAAATTGGTAAAGAGTGATATGTCTTCATTTGAATAAATCTTTGCTCATCACTCCAGCCTCCGGAGCGGTGCGATGGAAATCCGGGGCGCCGATCCAGGAGGAGCAGGCTTGTTTTGCAGTCTTTCCCTCACACACACGCACGCAACACGCCGCCAGTCAAATTAGAGGCATTACAAGTCGTAAATGCGGGTTACGTAAACCGCAACAACAAATACGATTTTCAGTGTGGGAATCTTGGGAGTGCTGCCACATTCGCGTGCAGTTTCTATATGTCATTAACATGCGTGCACAACAGGGAACATGTGATTCCATTACCGCTGTAGGAAAACAACAAAACAATATGGAGCATAATACTGTATACAAAGTTACTCTATCACAGGGAGGAATTGGACTCGTTCTCAGCGATGGAGTCTCATGTCTTAGACCAATCCACTTTAATTCACATGCAACGTTTAATGAAGATGTACAATTTTAGCCTTATTAGTTGTGTACGAGTCTAAAATTACGTTACCATCCAACGAGATTTATGATGTATTTGATCAGTAATCAAAATTACAATTGAATGTTCTTACAAAGTCACGATCAGTGTTGATTTTTTTTTTTTTGGATTGGATAAACTTTATTGTCAAATGTACAGTATGTGTAACATACAGGATAGCACATTTTATCCATAAGATAACTCAATGTGTTTCACACAAGCAAAGACACAACACCTAAAAGCATTTAAAAACAACAGTTACCACATTCAGAAGAAGAATAAACAAAACAAAAAAGACGACACAAAATTAAATATCGGTACATCAAGAAGTGGGGTTTAAGTGTGCCACGCGTATTTCTAATGGGCTATAGCCCTCTTTAGCCCGGTGTAGCGCCATCCCTGTTTGGATGCAATTAATTTCTAAGAGGTGGCTCCTTTACGCAACTCTGCAAGTGGCCAATCACATTTTGCCCTGCTTTGATGTCCTTTCAAAAAAAAAAAAAAGCTCATTTCTAGACAGCATTCGCGTTATTGAAATCTGGACTTTTTAAAACGACAGTAATAATTCACGTGCCTATCCTAAATTGTGTTTTTAAAATATTAAATAAAAAAATAAATAAGATGCCTTGCTGAATAATCCCAGAACGGCATCATCCGCGACATGCTGCAAATAAAAATGACATAATCCATGAAATGTTTCAAAATAGCCTCAAAAACCCAAACTAAAAGCAGCCCCTTGCCGCCTAAAAGGGTCATCTGGTGTTCCTAATCGGTGGTTGTCTGTGATCTTTGCACTGAAATGCTGCCACCCAGAGGGAAAATATAGCATCTCATGCCTGAGATTGTTATTCAGACGCTGTACAGTTACAGTAAGTAGTCTGTGGATTTCCGAGGCCCAGGCAAGCGTTAGGGGGAAATTGGTATTACAAGAGGGTGGGGGAGCACGTGATGCTTTGAGAAGACAGTAAACACAACCATGCTGAGCGGAACCCCAAACCCCCGCCTGGGCCTAGCCTGCCATCGCCCCCGCACCTTCTGACCGCTGTGATTGTCACTGTAATTACGGTCGGCTTTCTTCACTGTACAGAGGCATCGTTTGAACGCCGTACATTACCTCAACTCTAGCAGAAACGCAACAATTAGCACTGCGAGGAAAGGCAAGCTTCAAAAATCCACGGCGGCCCACCCAAGAGTCCAAATACAGTGAGTCACTCTCTAACAAGTGCTCACTGTACCAACATGACCTGGTTTCATCAGAGTATGAAGAGGGCTGTCGACTTGCATTTGTTAAGTCTCCCGATGAAAGTCCCCGCGAAGGCTGTCGGCGGGCCCACCTACCACGAACCGTCGAGCCTGGAATCCATTCTCGCGCTGCACTCATGTGGAAATAAGCCTGTTTACAATCAACGGCTCGCACATGCTAATGAGCGTCTGTTTGTTTTCTGCCGTGGTCATGCGGGAGGAAGGGAATTTTTCTGGTGGATAATAGATGATACGCAGACAACAACCAGGTGGTCTGGCTGAGGCCTACTCGGATTGCACCGAAATCCACAATCTCTCCTACACACCTACTGTACTTTGCACTTGTCCAAAATTAAGGGCTGTGGACAGGTACTGGTCCATGGGCCATTTAGTACTGGGCCAGACAGAGAGGCTGAACCCCACACACCCCCCCAAAAGGCTTGACGTATGCAGTTTTGCATCGTAATTTGCAAGGCAAAATATGTATTTTGCACCTCATTAGGACACATCCAATAGCAAACCTGAGAGTCAACCATGGTCCCAAAAAGTTTAGGCTGGCCGCACGCATGCCTCTCACATCCGCCGCGGGTAGTCAGCGGTCAAGTAGCTACTTATGCCGCACCAGCTAGCTGCTGACCTTTTTCTTTTTGTGCATGCAAATACTTGTTTTGTTTTTTCTACTTTCTCCTTTTCATATTTTTTGCTGCTGTAAATTGTGAATTTCTCCAATGTGAGACAAATAAAGTTTTTTTTCTTCTTCGGCTGGCGACTCATGCGGCTACGTTGTGGAATTGCCCTTACAACTCCACACGCAGCAACACGAGCACAGACAGACACAGCGTGGTGAAATAAAAACAATGTTGTACAATATGGTATGTTTTAGTGTTTTCGTATGACGCAAAGTCATCCCATTGTCACTTGATGACTTTACTCAGGTACTTGAGACGAAAGGAATCCAGTCTTTATGTTAAGTTTGGCACACTGCTGATTGTTGGAAATAACTCTTAAACGGAAGGTTATACTGGTAAGAATTTGAGTCAACCCCCACATTTTAGGGGTAAGCCTTTCAACGATACCTTTAGGCTCCATCAAAAAGTGTCCGAGCTCGGATTTTGGATGTTTTTACTGGCTGACTTCTATCTTTCTTCCTCTTTTCCTTCCTTCTGCTTATTTGCTTCTTTCCCTCCTCTCTTCCATCCATCCTTCCTTCCACCCTTCCTCTCTTCCCCTTCATTCTTCCAACCCTTCCTTCCTTATTTTCTTCTATTCTTTCATACCATTCTCCGTTCGTTCATCACTTCATTCGTTGGTTCTTGCCTTCCTTGCTTTTCCCTTCTTTCCTTCATTCCCTCAACCTTCCTTAAGTCATTCTTTTCTTCCTTAAATAATTTTATTTAAAAATAAGCAGTTAAGATAACCGATGGATGGATAGATGTATTGCAATTTTGGCCCATCCAGTAAATAATTTACCCCACGACAATTTGTGAGATGGTTACCTTACTTAGCATTGTGACGCAATTAAAGAGCCCCCTCTACTGGTGAATCGGCGTAACAAAAAAAACAAACGCATCCCGGAAAAGGGTTGTCGCTTTTTCGTTTCTAGTCAACTCTTACAAGGTGGTGCCTCGCTACTGGAATTATGATAATATACAATATACATAAACTGTATTTCTATACTAAAAATAAACACATAATACAAGGATATAATGCAGTTAAAAAAAGAAATATCTTAAAAACGTTGATCTGGTCTTGCGGTTTTCCCTCGCGCATTTAACTAGCGCCCATCTCCCTGTGACTCGACGAAGCACGCGCTTACATACGTAACAAATGATCGATGCGATTATTTTGTTCTTATTTTTCTTTTTTTGGTTTGTTTCTCGTCGACTTTTAAATGCGGGGACTGAATACCGGAAATGGACGGGGAAAACTTCCTATTTGGAAACCCCAAGCTTATCTCAGGAGCTGTTGCATAGCATTTGCTCTTAAAAACGTATTGGAGTTTACGGACGAGTAAACATGATTAAAGCTATATTAATATTTAACAATCATGGAAAGCCGCGGCTCATCAGATTCTATCAATATTTCGTGAGTATTACTTCCGTAAGCGGATTTTTTGTTTGATTTTGACAAATACGTCGTTTGTTTTGATGAATTTGTATTATTCTCACGAAATTGGGACTTCTCATTTCACGGCATGTTAGCATTAGTTGGTGTTAGTTTAGATGTTATATGTTTATTTTTTTTCCAGTAAAGGCGTGGTTAACATATCCGCTTTAATGACGTGCTATAAAAGCATGAATGTCTTCATATTTTATAGCACGGCTCAGATTCAGGTGGAGCATTGTGGTTTTCATCTTGACCATGGAACAGTGGGCCACTTCTCCACCCTTAGCTGGGTACTAGAGCCCGGCACGGGATTTTGCCCAACCAGTCTACATGGGCTTTATGGACTTGGAAACATCTTAGACCAGGAAAAATCTTAGACCACGTCCCTCGTAGGCCCCCTTTGTTGGTACACAAGCAGTACTGGGAACAGGACCCAATGATACGGGCTGATCCGTCCTTGGACATCTGTTTGCCAAAGTTTATTCCTATTACCGGCAATAAGTCGGATTGGTTATCGAGGGTTGGACTCTGTCAAGGCTGCATCGCGACTTCACTTATGGCTTTTTATGGCCCCCTCATAGTACTGCAATTGTTATCTTGTATTTTCACAACATACATTTTCTTTAATAATTCAGAATTAAACACTACATTGTGTTTGGTTGCAGGCAGAGGACATGCAGCAGCAGATCATCAGGGAGACTTTCCATTTGGTGTCAAAGCGAGATGATAACGTTTGTAACTTCTTGGAGGGAGGAAGGCAAGTGTTGACTGCAGCTGCACAATCAAATGTACAGATTGAGCCAGACTTACAATCAGTAGTGTAAAGCAGGGGTCTCCAACATTCTTTTTCCATCCTGGACGGTTTATGGTAGCACAGTTTTTTTAAATCACGAATGGTCAGCCATCCCTTGAGGGGGTGGTGTGACTGCCCTATATTTCCAATCAGGACATGTATGATCCACCACAAAAAATAAAATAAAATTGAGCCTTCTTGTGAATAGCAAAAAAAATGTGGGTTATCAAGGCCCCCTTAAAATATGCTTATAATTGCTTTCGTATTGGTTTATTCATTTGATCTTGAATAAATGCACTGGAAATACACTATGCATTTACATTAATGTTGCGAAACTTCTGGTGCTAGCAAGCGAGGTTAAACGTGACTTTGCTTTGACAGTGAAAAGATCGTAGTTCCTCAATTACGACGACTCGCCATTTTATGGCGTCTTCGGGCTTTACAGAGAGACCATAAATATCTGCAGAGAGCTGCAACCAGCTGAATGTTTCAGCAAATAGCTGAGGATAGCCAATATGAATGTTTTTTAGAAACCATAATTAGGAAGGGCTTCACAGTATTGTGTAATAAGCTGGAGTTTTTGATGTTCTTCCAGTCTTATCGGCGGCTCCGACTACAAGCTGATCTACCGCCACTACGCCACACTCTACTTTGTCTTCTGCGTGGACTCATCCGAGAGCGAGCTTGGCATCTTGGACCTCATCCAGGTCAGCTGATTAAAAGATAAATCAAGTAATAAAAGAATAATACTAATGTATCTGTTCTGCAGCCATGCGTTTCTTACAGTGATCTCCTTGCTTTTAAATAACATGCCTGCTTATTTTTAAACTATGTTCAATAACTTCCATTTGTGTTGGACTGATTTTTATGATGCTAATATGCTCATGTGCAGGTGTTTGTCGAAACGTTGGATAAATGCTTTGAGAACGTTTGTGAACTGGACCTCATATTCCACATGGACAAGGTGAGAGAGTGAGAAACGAGTGACATTTCACACACACAAAAAAAAGACTGCAAACAAAATTGATTTGATATTGTGTTCAGTCCTGGAAGATTGATCAATACTTAATGTGAACTACAGTCAACCTTTGCTATTTTTGGGTGAATTAACCAAGACCCACGGTAAACGGCAAATATTTGGTACATTTAGTCCACTTTCTCGTTCTCTGCTGCAGGTCCACTACATCCTGCAGGAAGTGGTCATGGGTGGCATGGTGCTGGAGACAAACATGAATGAGATCGTAGCTCAGGTGGAGCTGCAGAACCGCATGGAAAAGTCGGAGGTCAGATTTCCACCTCGCACACATTCAAGTAATACTGACGGTTGAAATGCGGATAAAGTTCCTAGGCAGGACCCCCCCCCAACCCCCTCCTCCCATTTGGTGATTACACATACTCTTACAAAAAACCCCACAAAAAAACAAGATGATTTGACAACAAAACTGATAAACATTGTGTAATGCAAAGTTTGAAGCAATGAACAGGCTTTAGACGATTTTACATCTAGTTAGGATGAAAAACCTGACATACAAAGTGAAAAGGGAAATACCATGAGATGATTAACAGCAGGGAAAAAAATTCTCCTGTCAGATGTAAATGTTATCAACAAATAATAAAAGCGCACATCAGGCCAATATAAACTAGACGCCATATTGAATACTATTAATCATCTGCAAACCATTTTAAGACCCCTTTCCGGCCCAGCTATAGAACAATAAAACCGTTGATTGATGTACAGACGCTCCCCGACTTACGAAAATCCGGGTTACGAACAACGGTACATACGAACATTTTCACGGGTATGTCGAAAAAAAAAGAAAAAGTTTGATTTTGTATTGCGCGCCTTTTTCCGAGTACAGGTACTGCAGTACTTCTTACCACCGCTAATACCGACGTGAGGCGCTGTGAGAGCTCGCCCAACATCCACCCCGAATCCGGCTTCCTCTGCCCAGTTGTTAAATATCTCGTGCATCCATTATTCAATATGGTTGGTAAAAAGCGAAAGGCTTCTAGTGGGAGTGGACGTGTAAAGAAGAGGCAAGCCATTTCATTTCAAATGAAAGTGGCAATAATAAAGACGCTTGATGCGGGTGAGAAAATGGTGAGCGTTGCACTTGCATACAACATGAATCATTCGACCATCGGTACCATTTATTGCCGAGGAGCGGAGGAGGACGGCGGAGGCGACGGCGACGTTCGAAGGCGGCCGCGGGGAGAGGTGTGGGGGGCGGGCGTGGGACGGTGGAACGGGCGGGGAGGCGTACGGCGCGCCGCTCGACGACCGGTCGTCTACTCTCCCCCGCTGAAGCCGCTGTTTCAGCTAACCCTCGAGCCCTGAAGAACGTGACGAAAAGCTCTCTCCCCGTTATATGGATGTCAAACATATAAGCCTTAAACATATATTCCAGACAAAATATAGCACTGAAGCAACTTACGAACGAATTCACCTTATGAATAATCGTCCGGAACGTAACTCGTTCGTAATCTGGGGTAGCGTCTGTACTGACGAGCCATCAACCCAAGTCCGTCAGAGATAGCAATCAGCCACAAGAGGGCAGCAGAGGGAAGTAGTTGGAAAAGAAGATTCATTTGAGTCGTCTCGGGAACTTATTTGGAATTATTTTTTGTCATGTAACAGTAATTGGTCATTCCTTTGCATTTGAATTTATAGGCCGTCTATTTCTTCCATTTTAAGAGCTACTAAAAACTAATATAATTAATATTCAAGGCGATTTTTGTTACACCCCCTGCCCCCAATACCCGTTTGGCAGTCCCTGGAGTCTCCTGTGTCCTTAGCATCTGCCTGTATGGTCTAATGGGTGAGCTGGCCCTGCGTGTATTGGATAGAAGGACTTGGCAGATGTACAAACGAACGTATGCGGAGAGATAACATTGGATGATGATGATTGATGGAGGATGGCAAAACAGACAGACAGACTAAGACTGTAAGATCAACCGATGGATGCGGACCGATAGATGAGGAAAATAATTGATGACCTGAAAGATGATAGACAAACCGTTAGCTGGTTGGATTTAGAGACAAACCGATGCCGAGACAGACTGAAGGACAGAGATAGACAGACGGGCATACAAATGGACGGGTATATAGATGCAATGACGTCCCCTTTGAAAAAGAAGCGTACATATTAAAGTGTGGCTTGGTTTCTGCAGGGGGGTCTCTCTGCAGCACCTGCGCGCGCCGTCTCCGCCGTGAAGAACATGAACCTGCCCGAGATTCCGCGCAACATCAACATTGGAGACATCAACATCAAAGTGCCCAGCCTTTCCCCATTCTGAATACAGCTCGGCAGGGGGCGGGCGGGATCCGGTGGCCCCGCCCTCGCTCCTATGCAGTCAACTTGAACTCTCCTGACCACGGCGGCGTTCTCGACCGCTCACTCCGGCCGCTCTTGTGCGTGCTGGGTTAAAGCTGTGAGTTGTTTGAGTGTTGTTGTTTGATTTCTGATCTTGTGTCCTAGTTCAATTTGCACAATATGGTCAATGTTTGTTCCATGAAAGAGTGGTAGGTAACCTACGGCAGGTGAAACATATCTGCTGCCGTGCAAATTTTCAAAACGTTATTCTAATTTTGTGTTTTATCACCAGTCAACAAAGTTCACCGCCATGCTAAGCTCACACACAGTGGCAAAAGTTCCAATTCAGCCGTCCATCTGTCTCATATGCATATTTCCAATTTGAGAGCAATCGGAAATAATCAGTAATATGATTTGGCCTTTGAGGACACCATAAATTGGCCAAAGTAACACAAAAATGACCACTTCAAACCAAACATGGCAGCCTTCTTTTCAGAGTATGGGTTCTTGAGACTGAGGCTTTCAGAATTTGTGTTATACACAATACTTGCCCCATCTTGTGGCACAGAGTGGAATTACACTCGAAAAGTAAAGAACAATTGAATTGTATGTGGAGCAAAAAATTAAAATCTGTGAAATAGGACCACAAACCCAGAAGCGGCGATTAATTGAAGTGTACTTAATATTTAGTAGCAATCACAGAAAATCATGCTCAACCTCAGTCGAAGCAGGTTTGCTTTTGAATGACCACTGGAAATAGTGCAAAACATTTACTGGCCGTAATTATGCTGTAATGGCTGCTTCAAAACACAATGGCAGACTTCCTGTGACTTTTCCGGCGCCAAACAGCATGGACAAAAGAAAAAGAAAACATCCCAATTTAATATAGCCTGTCCATCTAGTATGCCTGCGAATGATTGGCACTTATTTGGAGTTCATCAAAGTACAAGCCCTCGAGTCTGTTTCAAAATTGTTACTTCAATCTAAAATGTCTTGACTTGCTGTTGAGTTCCTGCTGTGCGTTCCTGAGGCT
Source organism: Hippocampus mohnikei (assembly GCA_026261675.1). Lineage (NCBI taxonomy): Eukaryota > Metazoa > Chordata > Actinopteri > Syngnathiformes > Syngnathidae > Hippocampus > Hippocampus mohnikei. The sequence continues at coordinate 5,271,042 of JAKGUB010000341.1, forward strand.
TTTAGTGCATCCTGTTATGATAGAACACAATGTAATGTCGAGGGATGAAACTGGTGTCGGGGCGCTGAATTTATTTCATATTTCCGAGGGTGTGCTACCGAGTGAGTTCAGGGGGTTCTTCTGTTCTTTTCAATAAGTTCATGTCACCCCTGATAGGAAAAACTTTGGTAGAAAGCATCAGGTGAATGTGAATATTTATGAATGTTTAATATTTTATGACTTGGCTGACAAGCATATTTTCCCTTCTTCAACTCGACGCTCATTACTGGTCTTGATTTTGAAATTTCCCAAGCTCCAAATCCGCCCCCTACCGTAACACGATCCCTTTGGCTCCCGTACAGCCTGGAACGAGTCTTCTTCCATCGCGGCGTCCAAACGTCTGGCTGTCCTCGGCGGACCGTCGTCATGATCCATTACTCCCGCTCTTTTGCACTAATTAATCTCGACGACATATGCTTGGGGTTCACGAGTCACATGATTCCCGCCCCTTCCCGACTCCCCACCGCCTCCCTCTGAACATATCGTGGAAGGCAGTCAAGTGACACGAGTCCCCAATGAGATTAAGCAAGAAGGATGCACTCCAGTTTTTTTGTGTGTTTTTGTAGGGGACTGTTTCAGTGTCTCTAAACTTCTTGCAGGGCCATAAAAATGCTGACGACACACTAGGATTTTTTTTATTTATTATCTTCCGACCTCTAGGGTCCAAAAGCTACTGTACATCCACACATACAATTATGGCTCATTAGCACAAAAATGTAGTCCCCGAAGCCAGTTCCACTTTGCATCATGAAATTCAAGTGGCATGTTCATCACAAAAAAAAAAAGAAAGACTCAAGTCATGCCTGAAAAGCCAGAGGAAGCCTTCCATTTTGGTTTGAAGTCATCCCTCCAAATACTGACTCAGTAGCGCCTACTAACCGTTGACTTTGCTTTTCAATTCAGCTCTCGAAGCCAGTTTCACTGAGCCCTATGAAATTATGGAGCCATGTCTCATGTGAATGAACTCACAAAAAGAATTTATGTCCGAAAAGACACAAAGTCTGCCTTTTTGGTTTAAATTCACCCCAAAAGTGACTATAGCACCTATTATGACAAACATGCCTATTTTTGCAAAAAATCTTCCCGAAATCAGTTGCCATTACCAATATAACATTTGGTACGCATGTCTATCTAATTTTTCGAATATCCATAGTCTCAAGACTTAATGACTAAAAAGGTACAGGAAGTTAGTCATGTTGGTTTAAAGCCACCGAAATAGTGACTCTGTACCACCTACTGGGATTTCGGGGGAAATCCAGCCCAAAGTCAGTTTGACTCAAGCTCATGAAATGTGGTAAAAATGAGTATGATTCGTGCAAAGACACGGGAAGCTGCCATGTTTCTTTCTGGGCATGAGGTCTTGGTATTTTTAAGGGTCGACTAATGACAGACATGCCTACCAAATGTCGTTAAGGTCAAATTGTCAAAATATCGGAATCAGAATCATATTTTGAAATATTTTGTTAGGCTGTCCACTGTCATTTTTCAAACCAAAATGGCAGACTTCCCGTGACTTGGCAGGACAATACAGTTCAACCAAATTTCACATTGCTCAAATTTATTAAACGCTGCGACTGGCTCTAAATGGCCCCCTGGTCTTAGGTTACCCACCCCAACTCTTTGTATGTATTATAGAGAATGTGTTTATGTCTTATTTACTGTATTGAGTAGTTCAGATGCGGATATATGATCTGCTGACATTTCTGAACATGAATAAAAGCTGCTGCCAGCCATAAATCAGCTCCAGTCGTTCTTCCTAAGAAGCGCTCTGAGCATACATACACTTTCCGTACCTTCGAGGTTTGTTGTTACAGCCACATTCTTTCAATCGGCCCTTCTTCCCCTTTATTTTATTTTTTAACCCCCGCCCCAAACTCAAATATGAGGAGTCACCCCACGAGGAAAACCTGCGGTAGCTCTCATTGACTCCACCCTTGCAGACTGTTTCCCATCAAGCCGGCTCTCATTCCAGATCCTGCAGGCAAGCAGTGGACATACTCGTACAGCCACTGGTATGTACAACCTTCTCCCTCAAAATGTGGAAAATTGCTTTAATCACAGATTTTTTGGGGGGTGAGGAGGGGGAGGTGCTGTATTGCCTTCTGCTTTTTTTCAACAGGACTATAATATATTTTTTTAAAAACAAAACAAAAAATACATCTCTTAACGGTTGAATGCTTCACTTGCAAAGTGCTTTGTAGTTTTTACGACATACCGGAATGTTTAGTTTTTTTTCCCCGGCAGCAGCATCGACTGTCTTTGTCAGCTTAATCTACTGAGACAAATTAGGTTCAGTACACTGGACCTGCCTCAAAGGTTGTACTAGTTGAAGTTCAATCCAAATATTGGTCTGACAACGGGCATTCTGGATGCTACGAGCGATGGGTGTCATAGAACTTATTGCAACACGGGGAATGGTCTGGCTGGTCGGTATAATGCAAGCAATGCAAATGAGAATATTGCATTTGTGGATTTTCTATGCTAAAAAGTGACTATCACTCTGCAAACACAATTTTTTTGTGGTATTAAAGTGTGAATAGTTTTGCAATTTATGATACTGTGGTCTTGGCAGTGCGGTGGGAGTAGTGGTTAACACATCTTCAGTTTCAGTTCCCATGTTTCCAGGTTTGAATCTCTCCTCCGTACTTGTGTATGTTTCTTCCGGGAACTTGGGTTAAGTTCACTGAAGACCTCCCCATCTTTGTTTCCTTCTATCCTTCCTATTGTACCTTTCAGACCATCTTTGATTCCTCATATAATTTAAAAGTGTACACGGAACTTACTTTTGTTTTACATTCAGCACATCTGCTTTTGGTTCTGATGTCTGGGGTTAATATACTTCCTGTTTCAAGTTGGCATGTTCCCCGTGCTTTTGCGGCTTTTCTTGTCAACATTTATTATTATTTTTTAATTTAGACTCTAGAGTTGGTTTCACATAGCATTGTGAAACTTAGTTGTCTCTCATGAGTACACCGAATTAAAAAAAATCTCCAAAACTCATTCCCTCGTCTAGTTTATGTTGGCCATTTCCAGGGGTCCCCAAAAGACAAATTCCTAAATTATTTTTGAGAATTCAAACCCCCGAAGCCAGCTACACTCAGCAACGTGAAACTTTATTGGCACGTGTATCATGAGTCGACTCACAGGGAAAAAAAGTTTCAAGAACCCATTCCCAGAATGCATCGGAAGATTTACACTTGTACATTTTCACTATACAAAATACATTAGAAGTCCTGTATTTGCCACACAAGCGTATGCAATAATTACAAAACTCAAGTCGCATTTAGTGTGGCATATAGCCCTTAATCACAAACAGTCCGAAAGGGCTTCACAAAGGGCCCACAATTGACAACTATACACGACATCCTCTGAACTTAAACCCCAGGAGGGTAAGGAAAAACTATCTGGGTTAAAATGAGAAACCGTCAGAAGGGGCCACAGATTGGGGGAAACCCCCTTTCAGGATGACCAGGTTGCAATGGATGCCGAGTGGGCAAGATTTGACACAATATTGTTCTATACAATGTTAGAATGATATATAAGTCCATTTAACAAGATGAAAACGCTGCAGGGAGATGCCTTCAGAGAGGAGGGTGCCCCCTCTGAACCGGCTCAGTTGGTCAATGAAGAAGAAATATTCATAGCGCAAAAAAAAAAACGTATTCCATCCGGTATTCTGATAACCTCCCACGTTAGTGGAGGCCTCAGTTCAGGACGGAAGCATGCCTTCCAGATGTTGAGAGTAGCTTTGGTATGTTGTCAATATTTCACTATAGAGTGCTCCTAAATTTCTTTGATGTCCTCTGCAGGACGTGCTCGTAAAGAAAGGCGAGCCAAAATAAATGTCAAAATTAATTACACTCATGTGCGTATTTTTTTTTTCTTTGGAAGTTGTAGCATCATTTGTGGAGCAAGTATGACAGCAAGAGCTGAACAGTCCTTGGCATACCTGTGTTTTCCCCACTTTTTTTTTTTTTGCAACTAACAACTTTCCAGCATTTCGCCACAGCTTGAAGCGTTCTCCTGCCAGGCCTGCGGTGATAAATGTTGCCAAGTCATCTTTGGGAACCTGACTTGTAAATCTGTGTCAACAAAATCCAGTTTTGGGTTTTTTTTGATGACTGAAGTCAGTAAATAAGTACACACTAGCGAATTATACAAATACGATTACATTGTGAGCGTGCATGAATTTGGCCCTTGGGAACTTTGTTTTATACCATCACTGACTGCTTACTGGTGCGGGGCGTGAACATGACATCGAGCTGGATGTTGCCTGGGAAACATCTGCATGTTGGCACACTGCAGGCAAATGAGGAAAAACACAGTCAAGTATGACAAATTCAAATATTATGCAATAGTAGGCTGAATTGCACAATCTGCTACTCCAACATGGCCCACATAGCTTTGTTTCTTTTGATAAGTACAGACACTCCCCGAGTTACGAACATCCGAGTTACAAACAGACGGTACATACGAACATTTTCACGGGTCTGTCGAAAAAAAAAAAAAGAGTTAGATTTTGTATTGCGCGCCTTTTTCCGAGTGCCGAACGGGGCGGAGGAGGACGGCGGAGGCGACGTTCGAAGGCGGCCGCGGGGAGAGGCGTGGGGGGCGGGCGTGTGACGGTGGAACGGGCGGGGAGGCGTCCGGCGCGCCGGTCGACGACCGGTCGTCTACTCTCCCCCGCTGAAGCTGCTGCTAGTTTAGCGGGCAGCTAACCCTCGAGCCCTGAAGAACGTGACGAAAAGCTCTCTACCCGTTATATGGATGTCAATATAAGCCTTAAACATACATTCCAGACAAAATATAGCACTGAAGCAACTTACGAACGAATTCACCTTATGAACAATCGTCCGGAACGTAACTCGTTCGTAACCTGGGGAGCGTCTGGGCTTCATTTATACAGTGCTTTTCTTTATACCTAATTGTCATGTTGCGTGATGGAAGGGAAATTCTACCTCAGCAAAAGGGATGCAAAATATTTTGTCTTTGGGTGAGGTTGATTTCTATTTTTATTGTTGTCCAAAACTTGCACTGTTAGGTTTCTTCTTCAGCCTATTTGTGGAGAACTAAGTGACTGACTGATGCCTTTTCGTCACATTGTGGCAGAAAGCCAGATTTGTTTGGGGACATGGCAACAAAATTAAAATCTTTTGTGTGCAAGCTGGTGGCCAGGTGATCCAGTGGTTAGCCCATTGACCTCACAGTGCGGAGGTATTGGGTTCTATTTCAGCTCGGCCCTCCCTGTGTGGAGTTTGCATGTTCTCGCTGGGCCTGCGTGGGTTTTCTCCGGGTATTCCGGTTTCCTCCCACATTCCAAAAACATGCACGGTAGGCTGATTGAACATGCTAAATTATCCTACGGTGTGAGTGTGAGCGTGGATGGTTGTTTGTCTGTGTTTGCTCTGCGATTTGCTGGCAACCGGTTCAGGGTGTCCCCCGCCTACTGCCCAAAGACGGCTGGGCGAGGCTCCAGCACCCAACCGCGACCCTTGTGAGGCTAAGTGGATCGAGAAAATGGATGGATGGATTTTTGCAAGCTGAACCCTTTTAGGTATTGTGAGGTTATTTTCCGTCGAAAGCAAGTTGGCAAAATGGCCACTCGGATCAACTTAATTCATATTCCACTTGTGCATATACTGATGCATTTTCGTTCATTCACCAAAAAGCAAAATTTCCAAGCGTGTTTCTCTTTATACCGTAAATTTGCATCAAAAGCAATTCTGTCATTCTTTCACCCTCACAGGTATCATGAACCAGCCCTGAACTGTGGAGCGACGTGACCAAAGTCAAAAAAAGTCTCTGACTTTCACTGACACTCCTTCCCGGTCATGGGGAAGGTCTACTACATCAGTAAGAACGTGGGACTTGGACTACTCGTGTTAGCTCTGAGCGCTCTGGTGACCATTGTAGCTCTGTCAATCGCCTATGACAAGGAGCGGTCCAAGAATCGAAGCAGACCCGAAGAACAAGCGACGGTCATCAGTGAAACCCCCGATCCGACTCAGGTCGCGTCAAAGGATCCGTGGGACCAGTACAGACTTCCTTCCGCCCTGGTCCCCACCACCTACAATGTGACGCTATGGCCTCGCTTGAAGCCCGACGCAAACGGCCGTTACATCTTCAGCGGACTCTCGGATGTGGTCTTCACCTGCCTCCAGGCCACAGACCTGGTCCTCATCCATGCCAACAAGCTCAACTTCACCACATTCAACGGGCACCACGCCTTGCTGAGCCGCCTGTCGGGGGCCCGGATGCCGACCATCCGGAAGTCTTGGCTGGTGGCAGAGACAGAGTACCTGGCCCTGGAGCTCAGCGGCAGCCTCACAGAAGGGGTGTCCTACATCTTGCACACCGAGTTCCAGGGAGAATTGTCGGACACACTGGAAGGATTCTACAGGAGCGAGTACTTAGAGGATGGCGTGAAGAAGTAAGTGTTTCTGATGTCTAATTTTTGCGGGATTGGATGGTTTCTCAGGATTGTATTCCTTTGCTTTTCCAGAGTGGTCGCCACCTCTCAGATGCAACCCACGTTTGCCCGGAAAGCCTTCCCATGCTTCGATGAACCCGCCATGAAAGCCGTCTTTAATGTCACCGTCATCCACGACCGGGACAAAGTGGCTCTGTCCAATGCCCGGGAATTAGGTTTGAAAATGACTTCCCAAATATAGCGAACTCGAGCTGCATACCTCCCTGAATTTCCAGGAACGTTATGTTCTTTGTACGTATCGGCTCCGGAACTAAATGGTTCCTGTAGACCGAGGTTGACGGCACATTTACAGACGCCTTTACGTAAAAAGTTCCTAAACGGTTTTTGATGCTGGTAGTTCATCTCCAAATACTGATTGCACTTCCATTAAAGGCTACTTTTAGTTCCTGCTTCAAATGGCCAAGTTGCCTAGAATATTGATAGCATTTCAAAATATCCAGAATATATATATTTTTTCGCTCTTGCTATTTGTCGGTCGTAAAACTAAGGCCCAAGGTCCCAGAAACATTGACACAAAACACCCCCACGTTATTTGCAGGAGGCAGGAACTGAGCTGTGCTGTGAATAATAGAAACCGTTGAATAATTGAAAAGAGCTAATGATTGTGTATAAATGCTAATGATAGACCAATATGTTATTTTTCAGGACTACAATTATTAGTAGTCAAGAAGGCTGATAATTAATATTTGAAGCTGATATTCCTTTGCTGGAAAGGTCAAAATATTGACAAAACATTTTCAGGTAACACCCAAGACTTCCCTTTGTTTAAACTCCTTTTTATCAACCAGTTTAACCAGTAATGTGTCTTATAAAATGGACAACTTTGTTTAAAACGTCTAACCAACAGTTTGCATGGTAAGCAGATATGCTCAGATCGACAGACCTTTACATGAAGTTGCTGACCACGGCGTTGCTCTGGAACTAAATTGACACAATGGTTCCCACGGTCCGTCAAAAAGTTCCTAGTTCCAGTGGTTGAAACACGCTATATGACCTAATAATTGGAAAGTAAACAGCAGTAAAACTGTCCCTGCAGATGTCAGAGATGTAGTCATGGATGGCGCGCAGTCCGAGTTACAAAGTTTGAGCCCACGGCGAAGATGTCCACCTATCTGCTGGCATTTATCGTCAGCGACTTCACCTATATTGAGTCTACTCAACAAAATGGCGTACAGGTAAGCAGCCCTTTGACAGAAGAGAAAAACATCCATATCTTGTGAACTATACAATTCTGTCCGGAAAATAGCTACTTTTCCCAGATTTTGTTATATCACAGTGCAGAGGTCATGGGTTCCTGTGTGGAGTTTGCATGTTCTCCCCGGGCCTGCGTGGGTTTTCTCCTGGTACTCTGGCTTCCTCCCACATTCCAGAAAACATGGTTGGCAGGCTGATTGAACACTCTAAATTGTCCCAAGGTGGGATTGTGAGCGCTGATGGTTGTCCGTCTCTGTGTGCCCTGCGATTGGCTGGCAACCGATTCAGGGTGTACCCCGCCTACTGCCCAAAGACAGCTGGGATAGGCTCCAGCACCCCTCCCCCAGTTTCATTTCCATCAGTAAAATATACAGAAAGATAATTTGTGGGTCCTTCAACAGCATTTGCTGTTTCATGAGCAAGTAAAAAATAAACGAGCATTTAACCACTGGTGGATTTTTACTACCGTAGTTTGAAAAGCTCTAAAATGAAACGGTCATACCTTTGTCATCATTGGGTGTTGTGTGTGGAATTGTCAGAGGGGGGGTTTGAATCCATTTTAAAATCAGGCAGGAAAATAACAACAAGTGTAAAAAGTGAATCACCGGATTTCAAATGTACAATACTGTGTCTGTGTTTTATGTCAGGTGCGGGTGTGGGCTCGAAGAAAGGCCATTGAGGCCGGACATGGCGACTACGCTCTTAATATCACCGGAAAAATTCTTCAGTTCTATGAGCACTACTACGACACACCCTACCCGCTCCCCAAGACGGGTAGGTCACCAAAAACAACCAAACAAATATCAGATGTACTGCAGAGGTTTAACTCGAAACTGTAGCTTCCTTCACACGGAGATCCCGGAGCTGGAGTTGAAATGTAATACAACACAGCTCTGAATCAGTTCTAGATAATCGTTCAGTTCATAACAATTCATTAATTTTCAATCTAATGAGTAAATGTTTCGAAAGAACAATCCTACCCAGATGTGAAGTAGTTCTCAGAAGGCGTTCAATTCACTTGATCAAGGTTTTCAGCCATGCTTTTGATTTACTATCAACCAGAATGCTTTTAAATCTCTAGCGGGATATTCCCTACTTGCCAGCAATCAAGTAAGGAGGACAAACAAGTGCCAGGTGTTAGCTTCACGCCTTGGAATACCAGGAATATTTTTATAGACAGAAGACATTCCGCCTCTTGAAATTCACCCAAAGTGGAAAATTGCCATGTTGATTTCATTTTATTTCAGTGTCTTTTCACACAAAAAAGCCACATTTGGAGGTGAAAATAGCTTTGGACAAGCGTTCTGAAATGGGCTTGTGATTTTTGGTACAATTCGGTATGGTTTGGAACAGTCAACCGAGCGCAGGCGAATAAATGTTGGATCTTCGTCTAGGGCTCTGATGCAGCCATTTTGTGTCAACTGACATTGTGTCAGCCTTGAAAAAAAATGACTGTGCCACCATCTTGTGTTAATTTGGTGGCAAGGAAGTGAGTTGAGAAGCTTCATTTCAAGAAAAGTAGTGCTCAACTGCCTTTTTGTGGCAATTCTAAACCTTTTTGTGTTGATGTCAATTACTGGCTGAATTTTTTTTTTTTTTTTTAATTTGAGGCAGGGCTTCTTGGTCCTCATAATTCGTAAATAATGAAAGTTCGCTTCATTAGCTTGGTGTTTGGACAGTAAATGTCTAAGTTTGTCAATCAAAACACCATCAAATTAGGAAGCAGAAACTGAGATTTGGACTATCTAAAGCCCTTTTTCATACCTGTCTGAATGTCTTGGTCCTTTCCAGATCAGGTGGCTTTGCCTGACTTCCAAGCCGGTGCCATGGAGAACTGGGGCCTGGTCACCTACAGGGAGACGGCTCTACTCCACGACCCGAACAAATCCTCAGCAGGAAACAAACAACGAGTGACCAGTGTCATCGCACACGAGTTGGCGCATATGGTCAGCCATCTTGGGGGCCGGACAGCCGTCCTCTATCGCAAACCTTTTTTTGCCCCAGCGGACCAGTTTAATGTCAGACAATATTTTCAGGGACCGGCCTCTATGGCCGGATAAATATAACAAAATAATATGATATGACCTGCAAGAAAACTGTTGTATTTTCTAAACATAATAATAAACACGACGAACTTCCAATCGGGCCGCAACGGCTCTCTGGTCGCTATGGTAACATTTGAACTTGCCTTCAAAATAAGATACACCGCAAATACAAAGTCCATGAAAAATACAACTCACCATCGCCGCATATTATCCAGAAGGGGCTTCGTGCGTGAGAATCTCCCGTTGAGATGAATCCGTATTTTAACTCGGACTCCCGATACTGTGAACTAAATGTAGCCTTCTCTTTCTTGAAAGTCATAGGCTCCTCTTCTGTCTCCTGGCTGGGCCTTTGCTCCTTCCCAAAGACGTTTGTTTTTTACTCATTTTTTACTTCATTTTAGCGGTAACCATTCACGTGACCGAGAAGCGCGCCTTCACCTGCGTCAACAGTGACATACTGTAGACGGATGTAACAGAGAATCTGGTAATTTTTCAAAATTAAAGATCTTCACATTCCGAAATACCTGTACTGTAAATAAAACGGAAGTAATGTAGGTTATTTATTCTTTCTGTGCGGCCCTGTACCGCAAATAAATTTGCCGTGATTGATTATCGTATCATTTGGAAGGGGGGGGGACATCCCGACATATGGGAAATGGTGTGCCAATAAAACAAAATCAACAATGGCTCCCTAGCTTATCTTTAGTCTAATTAAAAGCTCCTTTTACATTGTGATGTATCCTCACATAAACCTGACATCTATGAAGGCACGTTATCGATAGAATAAAATCCCAAGAACCAAAACCGGATTTTTTCTTGATATATTTTTCATGATCAATGAACAAAATGTTCAGGGACGTAGCCCTGTTGTGAATAGTGAAAACCAGTGAGCCATTGAAGGCTGCCAGAAGAAGCACTACTTTGGTCATAATCAAGCTACTCAACTCACTTCTGCATGATTCTGTGGCACTAAAATGCCACAAGAGGGCAACAAAATAAGACTGTTATTGCTTTGGCCTGAACACGAGAAAAGTGAATCGTTTTTTTTTTTTCAGTGAATAACAGAGGATCGATACCTTACAGTCTTAGTCTAGAAATGAGAGCTTTGCTTGTGTTTGCTTTAGTGGTTCGGCAACCTGGTGACCATGCGCTGGTGGAATGATCTGTGGCTCAATGAGGGATTCGCATCCTACGTGGAGTACCTGGGAGCGGACTTTGCCGAGCCGCAATGGAACATTGTAAGGGAAACAACTCGTTTTACAGTGGACAAATCAATAAGACGGCTGAATGATTTGTAAAAATAACACAGGTACACATGGACTGACCAATTGTGCCGATTTGTGAGCAAATCTGAAATTCATAAAATTGCGACCTATGGGGCTTCAGGCCGAGGCTAGCGCTGTGTCTAAAAACGTGGAAACTTTGAACTAAATATAATTCCATCACAGAAAGACCAGATCGTTCTGGACGACGTCCAGCGGGTGTTCAGTCTGGACGCCCTGGCTTCCTCTCACCCGCTTTCCCGCCGCGAAGATGAGGTGAACACACCTGCTCAGATCAGCGGGATATTCAACACCATCTCCTACAGCAAGGTAGGCACTCAACAATGACAGTGAGAAATCTGCGGTTAATGCTAAATGCTTTTTTTTGTACGAGTTTTTCGAATGACCTGAAGTCAACTTTATCAGTAAAGCAATTCATAAACAACAACTGCTGCATTGAAGCGCTGTGCACATAAAAATCCCCCATAAAGATCGAAAACAATTTAAACATAAAACACTCCAACAGGTGAGGAGTGGCATGCTAAGTGGAAAGCCCCTCCCCCAAAACGTTTTCAGCCAAGCGGAGAAAAACTGACAATGAGGTGGCTTCTCTAATATGCAACCCACCCGCTCCCAAAATAAATAGCGATTCACTGCATGTCCAGGACATTGTTTCCCAGTATCTGGTGTTACTTTCAGGGGGCGGCGGTCCTCAGGATGCTGTCCAAATTTCTGGGTGAAAGGGTGTTTGCCAAGGGACTCAGTGTGAGTATCACTAATAAAATGGCAACTGTGTCCCAATGAAATTGATCTGATGTTGCATTCTCTCACTTAGACTTACCTCAACGCGTTCAGCTTCGACTGCACCGTGTACACAGACTTGTGGGACCACCTCCAAAAGGTTAGTAGGACCATTTTGGGTCTTTCATTTTACTTTAGCTTTTATCTTGCTGCTCCTTCGTTTTTCCCAGGCAGCGGAGGACACTCCGGGCTTGGGTATCCCACGCACGATCCACGACATCATGAATCGCTGGACTCTACAGATGGGCTTTCCGGTGGTAACCATCGACACCAAGACCGGACTCGTCACCCAGCAGCACTTCCTTGTGGATCCAGAGTCGGTGGTGGACAGACCCTCGCAGTTCAAGTTAGGTTACACCGTGACCATAAGATTTACATTATGACCATAAAGCAATTCTTACCATGAAAAGCTCAGGAGAAAAGATACGAAATCAGCATTTGAATGCAGTAGAAGACAGAGCATGAAGTTCTGCTATGTTTGGAAAACGATGGACCCAACTTTATGAAGAGAGCACTTTGAAAAACAAACAAAGACGCATACAAAAGGAAATACCATTCCTGGTTCAGCGGCATTAAGTGGAAAGCATACAGACGACATTGGCTCTCTCAGGACATTGTATGATGTGTTGACATTGTTGAAAAATTGTCGTCCCCTCCCCAGTTATACGTGGTTTGTGCCCATTAAATGGATGAAGACTGGCGTTGAACAGCGACAGTACTGGCTTCTCCATAAGACAGGTACTGAAGGGTTCTAGTGCCCACCACCTCGATTTTAGCAGCTTTTTCTTTTTTTTAAACCGCCCCACTACGATCCCACTTTCACCAGACAGCCATCCTCAAATGAGAGTCTCAGGAGTCAACTGGGTACTGGCCAACACCAATGTGTCAGGATACTACAGGGTCAACTACGACACGGACAATTGGAATCGCCTAATCTCTGCGCTGGAAGCAAACCACCTGGTGAGTGCACATTTACTGCGGTGCTATAGTCCACAGTTTCCATTTTGTTGCATCAGCCCTTAGTCCCCTATTGAATAAAATTGCCTTGTCATTGGAACGCTTGGGGGTACGCGACTCGAAATGACTAAAATAAAGACATGCTAACTTTGGCTGTGGATGCTGCAGTTTGGATTGTGCGGCTGAAGTGTTAAACGCTGCTCATTTTTTTGCAGTTTATCCTAACCGTGTCTCATTTCCTGCAGACCATTCCCATCATAAACCGAGCTCAGATCATTGACGACGCCTTCAGCCTGACACGGTAACAACGGCGACAACTACTCAGAATCAGATCAGAATCAGAATCATCTTTATTGGCCAAGTATGTAGAACACACAAGGAATTTGTCTCCGGTATAACACGCTGATTAGTATCATCATAAACAGGAACATGACAAATAGGTATGGAAGGACATTTCGTAATGTAAGTGAACCGTAGTTTCAAGCAGAGCTAAAATGATCAGTGGTAGAATACAATACTATTACAGTTTGTACAGTTGGTGCAGAAAATCATTGAACCATTTTAGAGAGATACAATATTTGTTGTACAAGAAGAGTGACTGTCAGTGACTGTTTAGGGAGTTAATGGCTAGAGGGAAGAAGCTGTTTAAGTGTCTGCTGGATTTGGTGCGCATGGATCTGTAGCGCCTGCCTGAGGGGAGTAGCTGGAAAAGGTGGTGGGCAGGATGCGGGGGATCCAGGAGGATTTTCCGTGCCCTTGTCTTGATTCTTGCAGTGTGCAAGTCCTCAAGAGTGGGTAGGGCAGTGCCAATGATTTTTTCCGCCGTCCTAATTGTCCGTTGAAGTCGGATTTTGTCCTTCTTTGTGGCGGCCCCAAACCAAACCGTGATGGAAGAACACAGGATTGATTCGATGACTGCCGTGTAGAACTGACGTAGCACCTCCTGTGGCAGGCCATGCTTCCTCAGCAGCCTCAGGAAGTACATCCTCTGCTGGGCCCTTTTCAGGATGGAGATGGTGTTGACTTCCCACTTCATGTCCTGGGAGACTGTGATTCCCAGGAACTTGAAGGTCTCGACGGTTGACACAGGGCAGTTGGATAGTGTGAGGGGCAACTCTGGAGAAGGATGTTTCCTGAAGTCCACGATCATCTCTACAGTCTTGAGCGTGTTCAGCCCGAGGTTGTGTCGGCTGCACCAAAGCTCCAGCTGCTCCACTTGTTGTCGGTACGCAGACTCGTCGCCGTCTTTGATGAGACCGATGACCGTGGTGTCGTCTGCGAACTTTATGAGTTTGACAGCTGGACTTCTTGAGGTGCAATTGTTTGTGTAGAGGGAGAAGAGCAGTGGAGAGAGGACACATCCCTGTGGGGCTCCAGTGCTAGTGGTGCGTGTTGATGATGTTGTCGCTCCCAGTCTCACCTGTTGTGTCCGTCCCGTCAGGAAGCTGAGGATCCACTGGCTGATCATAGGGGACACACCGAGGTGGAGAAGTTTGGGGTGAGGAGTTCGGTATGAGGACGCCCTGGCTTCCTCTCACCCGCTTTCCGCCGCGAAGATGAGGTGAACACACCTGCTCAGATCAGCGGGATATTCAACACCATCTCCTACAGCAAGGTAGGCACTCAACAATGACAGTGAGAAATCTGCGGTTAATGCTAAATGCTTTTTTTGTACGAGTTTTGAATGACCTGAAGTCAACTTTATCAGTAAAGCAATTCATAAACAACAACTGCTGCATTGAAGCGCTGTGCACATAAAAATCCCCATAAAGATCGAAAACAATTTAAACATAAAACACTCCAACAGGTGAGGAGTGGCATGCTAAGTGGAAAGCCCTCCCCAAAACGTTTTCAGCCAAGCGGAGAAAAACTGACAATGAGGTGGCTTCTCTAATATGCAACCCACCCGCTCCAAAATAAATAGCGATTCACTGCATGTCCAGGACATTGTTTCCCAGTATCTGGTGTTACTTTCAGGGGGCGGCGGTCCTCAGGATGCTGTCCAAATTTCTGGGTGAAAGGGTGTTTGCCAAGGGACTCAGTGTGAGTATCACTAATAAAATGGCAACTGTGTCCCAATGAAATTGATCTGATGTTGCATTCTCTCACTTAGACTTACCTCAACGCGTTCAGCTTCGACTGCACCGTGTACACAGACTTGTGGGACCACCTCCAAAAGGTTAGTAGGACCATTTTGGGTCTTTCATTTTACTTTAGCTTTTATCTTGCTGCTCCTTCGTTTTTCCCAGGCAGCGGAGGACACTCCGGGCTTGGGTATCCCACGCACGATCCACGACATCATGAATCGCTGGACTCTACAGATGGGCTTTCCGGTGGTAACCATCGACACCAAGACCGGACTCGTCACCCAGCAGCACTTCCTTGTGGATCCAGAGTCGGTGGTGGACAGACCCTCGCAGTTCAAGTTAGGTTACACCGTGACCATAAGATTTACATTATGACCATAAAGCAATTCTTACCATGAAAAGCTCAGGAGAAAAGATACGAAATCAGCATTTGAATGCGGTAGAAGACAGAGCATGAAGTTCTGCTATGTTTGGAAAACGATGGACCCAACTTTATGAAGAGAGCACTTTGAAAAACAAACAAAGACGCATACAAAAGGAAATACCATTCCTGGTTCAGCGGCATTAAGTGGAAAGCATACAGACGACATTGGCTCTCTCAGGACATTGTATGATGTGTTGACATTGTTGAAAATTGTCGTCCCTCCCCAGTTATACGTGGTTTGTGCCCATTAAATGGATGAAGACTGGCGTTGAACAGCGACAGTACTGGCTTCTCCATAAGACAGGTACTGAAGGGTTCTAGTGCCCACCACCTCGATTTTAGCAGCTTTTTCTTTTTTAAACCGCCCACTACGATCCCACTTTCACCAGACAGCCATCCTCAAATGAGAGTCTCAGGAGTCAACTGGGTACTGGCCAACACCAATGTGTCAGGATACTACAGGGTCAACTACGACACGGACAATTGGAATCGCCTAATCTCTGCGCTGGAAGCAAACCACCTGGTGAGTGCACATTTACTGCGGTGCTATAGTCCACAGTTTCCATTTTGTTGCATCAGCCCTTAGTCCCCTATTGAATAAAATTGCCTTGTCATTGGAACGCTGGGCAGCGACTAAATGACTCACCTGTTGTGTCCGTCCCGTCAGGAAGCTGAGGATCCACTGGCTGATCATAGGGGACACACCGAGGTGGAGAAGTTTGGGGTGAGGAGTTCGGTATGATGGTGTTGAACGCAATGCTGAAATCCACAAACAGGATCCTGCGTAGGTCCCTGTGCTGTTGAGGTGCTCGAGGATGTAGTGCAGACCTAATTTGACTGCGTCCTCCACAGACCTGTTTTACGGTAGGCAAACTGAAGAGGTCCAGCAGGGGTCGGTGACGTTCTTTAGGTGGTTCAGCACAAGGCGTTCAAAGGACTTCATGACCACAGCGTCAGAGCGACAGGCCTATAGTCGTTCAGTTCGATGTTGCCGATTTCTTGGGAACTGGGATGATGGTAGAATGTTTGAAGCAGGATGGGACCTCACACAGTTCCAGGGATCTGTTGAAGATTTGTGTGAAGACCGGAGCCAGCTGGTCAGCGCAGACTTTCAGGCAAGAGGGGACAAAATGATCAGGGTGACTCTGGGTATTTTAGTTCGAGTTTGTTTACTTGTTCAGCTAGCGTTGTATCGCCGCGTTAGCATTAGCTTGTGGCGCAATGTAAACACCGCGAGTAAATTAGGTGAACTCGCTGGAGTAGAATGGCTTGCAGTTTAAAGACAGCGACTCCAGGTCCGGCTGCAGTGCTCGAGCTCGGTTACATCAGTGCACCATTCTTCGTTGATATAAGTGAATCGGGTGGTGGTCACTGAGCCAGGTTTCAGTGAAGCAGAGCACAGCAGAACTTGCAAAGGTCTTGTTGGTCTTCGTGAGGAGGAAGCTCATCCATCTTGTTTGGCAGAGACGTCAGATTAGCAAGATGGATCGATGGGAGCGGGTTAAATCCACGTTGCCGGGGCTTGACTAGACGTCCGCTCGCTTGAACCTCCGACGTCGTTTCCATGCCGTACAGCTCGCGATTAGCTCAAAAAACCTTGTGGATTTTCTGTGCTGGTGAAAAAGTCATGCGTCGACTCGATGCTAAGCAACATTTCCTCGTGAATTAAGCTGCGTGGTGCCAAAACTAACGAAAATGACAAAAACAGGGACAATACTAGGAGCGTTAACCGAGGCTGCCATACCTGTGCGCCTGATCACAAGACTCAATACGTACTCAATAGTTATAATTATTCTAAGACATACTGTATAATCTGATATAAAAATAATAATATTTAAACATTGTTTGTAAGGATTGTGAATGAGTTGCTCCTCATTTTAGAGCCAAAATGGTGGACATCACACTGGCCTTTAGGACCACCAAGTACTTGTCAAGGAGCATACATCCCGTGGAAGGCAGCATTGGGAAACCTCTACTTCTACTACCTCATGGTGACGCACTGAAGTCTACGGACCCTTACAGGTTCAAAAGTTTTCGTAATTGTGAAGCAATTTTATTTATTTATTTATTTTATTTTATTTTTGCGTTAATTCCAGACGACCTGAATCATGGGTTTTAGAGTAAAATATGATGATATAACAATTGGGAAAAATGGCACCTTTTAATGAACAGTTTTGTCTTGTAAATTCACATTGTGTCAAGCTGTAGAATTGATGACAACTGATACACCTGCCTAGGTTAGCTGAACCCTGTTCGTGTTTGGAGGATTGGTATTATATATACTCCATAATCTCCATTTTTCTGCAAGCCCTCAAATCAAATTTCTTAACCTTGTTACAACATGAAGGTCTGAATGAAGATGAATTGTCCGTTTTACACAGGCATACAAGAAGCTCTCCACCCTTTAGTACCTGAGAAGATTACGCACAATTGTCGACAGTGCCTGAGGCAATCACCGACAGACCCAAAAGCAATTTGTTTCCTGGGGGCAAGGTTTTGACATCCTTCCTGGTGTTTGGATGGCACTTGGTTAGAATCAGTCCTGCACCTTGCTTGGGGTCACTGAATTGAAATGCCTTTTAATGAAATTGATTTCATTTGCGTAATTGAATCAGTGGGGCTACTCATTTGCTTTTCCAATTTAATTTAGTATGATGCATTATTGAAATAATTCAATTCCAGTCCAAGTTGGAATTATCGGTATTTAAACTTCTTAAAATAAAAATTATTTTTTAAACAGATTTTGGTATTGATGTATGTTAACCATGAGCCTGTCCATCTGCCAGTCAACCTCAATTAATGTACCGTCTGGTACAATCAGGTGAACGCCATTGGAATGTTGGCAGTGGGTATGCGGCCTGCAGGGACCTCATCAAGAGCTTGGTTAAGCTGGATGGAGCATCCGGACGCCCAACTCACTGTGTAATACACTCGACAATGATGTCCAGACACAAATCACCCTTTTCAAATTCCACACTGTAGCGGAGCAGTCTCCAACTTGAGAAATGCCGTTGATGCGTTGCCAGGAACTGGGCAACAGACGACTGGGCTTGTGTGGAGGCTGTTGAAGAATGCCACGCTGCCTGCGAGACCTCCAGGCTCAGGTCGGCCTTGGCCTGCAGACTTTTCCGTGGCTAACAAGAGGTACTTTTCATGCAGATTGCTGAATATAAGGTGGTTCAGCATCATCTCCATTCCAAAGGCATGCTTGGCATCAGACTGTAAATTGTCCTATAGTGTGAATGGTTCATTTCTTTTATGGGAACTGGTGATTGGCTGGTAACCAGTTCAGGTAACCCGACTTGCCCCAAAGTCAGCTGGGTTAGTTGCAGCACCGATGGTCAAGTGAGGAGACGGATCAGATAATAGGACACATGAAATTAAGCAAAATGGATTGAATTGAAATGACTCTGGTTTAATTTTAGTTTAATTTAAACAGTTTTACTTTATTACATATTTTAACATAACTATGGTTCGTTTAAATAAAACATGTGTTTGCATTTTTAATTTATTATAATTTACGATTTACATAAGTATAATCCAATCTAAATGTTGCATTTAAAGACAGCGACTCAGATTTCCTGCACCAAAGCTCCAGCTGCTCCACTTGTTGTCGGTACGCAGACTCGTCGCCGTCTTTGATGAGACCGATGACCGTGGTGTCGTCTGCGAACTTTATGAGTTTGACAGCTGGACTTCTTGAGGTGCAATTGTTTGTGTAGAGGGAGAAGAGCAGTGGAGAGAGGACACATCCCTGTGGGGCTCCAGTGCTAGTGGTGCGTGTTGATGATGTTGTCGCTCCCAGTCTCACCTGTTGTGTCCGTCCCGTCAGGAAGCTGAGGATCCACTGGCTGATCATAGGGGACACACCGAGGTGGAGAAGTTTGGGGGTGAGGAGTTCCGGTATGATGGTGTTGAACGCAATGCTGAAATCCACAAACAGGATCCTTGCGTAGGTCCCTGTGCTGTTGAGGTGCTCGAGGATGTAGTGCAGACCTAATTTGACTGCGTCCTCCACAGACCTGTTTTACCGGTAGGCAAACTGAAGAGGGTCCAGCAGGGGTCCGGTGACGTTCTTTAGGTGGTTCAGCACAAGGCGTTCAAAGGACTTCATGACCACAGACGTCAGAGCGACAGGCCTATAGTCGTTCAGTTCCGATGTTGCCGATTTCTTGGGAACTGGGATGATGGTAGAATGTTTGAAGCAGGATGGGACCTCACACAGTTCCAGGGATCTGTTGAAGATTTGTGTGAAGACCGGAGCCAGCTGGTCAGCGCAGACTTTCAGGCAAGAGGGGGACAAAATGATCAGGGGTGACTCTGGGTATTTTAGTTCGAGTTTGTTTACTTGTTCAGCTAGCGTTTGTATCGCCGCGTTAGCATTAGCTTGTGGCGCAATGTAAACACCGACGAGTAAAAAAGAGGTGAACTCGCGTGGCGAGTAGAATGGCTTGCAGTTTAAAGACAGCGACTCCAGGTCCGGGCTGCAGTGTGCGTCGAGCTTCGTGACATCAGTGCACCATTCTTCGTTGATATAGAAGTGGAATCCGGGTGGTGGTCACTGAGCCAGGTTTCAGTGAAGCAGAGCACAGCAGAACTTGCAAAGGTCTTGTTGGTCTTCGTGAGGAGGAGAAGCTCATCCATCTTGTTTGGCAGAGATCGTAGATTAGCAAGATGGATCGATGGGAGCGGGGTTCGAAATCCACGTTGCCGGGGCTTGACTAGCACGCCGGCTCGCTTCCCCCTCCTCCGACGTCGTTTCCATGCGCCGTACAGCTCGCGATTAGCTCCGAAAAACCTTGTGGATTTTCGTGTGCTGGTGAAAAAAGTCCGAGCGTCGACTCCCCGATGCTAAGCAACATTTCCCTCGTGTAATTAAGCTGCGCAGGGTCGCCAAAAACTAACGAAAATGACAAAAACAGGGACAATACTAGGGAGCGTGTAACCGAGGCTGCCATACCTGTCGGCGCCTGATCACAAGACTCAATACGTACTCAATAGTTATAATTATTCTAAGACATACTGTATAATCTGATATAAAAATAATAATATTTAAACATTGTTTGTAAGGATTGTGAATGAGTTGCTCCTCATTTTAGAGCCAAAATGGTGGACATCACACTGGCCTTTAGGACCACCAAGTACTTGTCCAAGGAGACGCAATACATCCCGTGGAAGGCAGCATTGGGAAACCTCTACTTCTACTACCTCATGTTCGAACGCACTGAAGTCTACGGACCCTTACAGGTTCAAAAAGGATTTTCGTAATTGTGAAGCAATTTTATTTATTTATTTATTTTATTTTATTTTTGCACGTTAATTCCAGACGACCTGAATCATGGGTTTTAGAGTAAAATATGATGATATAACAATTGGGAAAAAAAACGGGCACCTTTTAATGAACAGTTTTTGTCTTGTAAATTCACATTGTGTCAAGCTGTAGAATTGTAATGACAACAAATACACATGCCAATGTTAGCTGACCCTGTTCGTGTTTGGAGGCTATTGTATTATATATACTCCATAATCTCCATTTTTCTGCAACAGCCCTCAAATCAAATTTCTTAACCTTGCTTTACAACATGAAGGTCTGAATGAAGATGAATTGTTGTTTTTAACACAGGCATACACAAGGAAGCTCATCCAACCTCTTTTTGAGTACTTCACGAAGATTACGCACAATTGGACGACAGTACCTGAGGCAATCACCGACCAGTAAGGGAAACCAAAAATAATTTGTTTCTTGGGGTGTGAAGCTCTTTTTGACAGTCTTACCTGGTGTTTTGCGTCACCTTAGTTAGAATCAGTCCTGCACCGTTGCTGTGGCGGTCACTGAATTGAAATGCCTTTTAATGAAATTGATTTCATTTACCGGTAATCCAAACACTCTTTCTCGCATTTGCTT
This sequence comes from Hippocampus mohnikei, assembly GCA_026261675.1. Lineage (NCBI taxonomy): Eukaryota > Metazoa > Chordata > Actinopteri > Syngnathiformes > Syngnathidae > Hippocampus > Hippocampus mohnikei. The sequence goes on from JAKGUB010000341.1 coordinate 5,292,246, forward strand.
TTCCAATTTAATTTAGTATGATGCAAGTTGATTGAAATAATTCAATTCCAATTCAATTGGAATTAAATTATTATTTTAAATACTTTTTTAAAATAAAAATTATTATTTTAAACACTTTTTGGTATTGATGTATGTTAACATGAGCCTGTCCATCTGCCAGTCAACCTCAATTCAAACTGTACCGTCAGGTACAATCAGATGAACGCCATTGGAATGTCTTGCGCAGTGGGTATGCCGGCCTGCAGGGACCTCATCAAAAGTTGGTTCAAACGCTGGATGGAGCATCCGGAAGACAACCCGTAAGGATGAGTAATACACTCGACAATGATGTCCAGACACAAATCACCCTTTTCAAATTCCACACTGTATGCGGAGCAGGATCCATCCCAACTTGAGAAATGCCGTTTACTGCGTTGCCGTGGAACTGGGCGGCGCAGACGAATGGGACTTTGTGTGGAGGATGTTCAAGAATGCCACGCTGGCCTCCGAGGCCTCCAGGCTCAGGTCGGCCTTGGCCTGCACAAAAGTTCCCTGGCTGCTCAACAGGTACTTTTCATGAAGATTGCTTAAAAAAAAAAAAAAAAAAAAACATCATCTCCATTCCAAAAACATGCTTGGCATCAGACTGTAAATTGTCCTTCGGTGTGAATGGTCATTTCTCTGTATGTGCCCTGTGATTGGCTGGCAACCAGTTCAGGTAACCCGCCTCTTGCCCCAAAGTCAGCTGGGTTAGGCTGCAGCACACCCATGGCCACAGTGAGGAGAAGTGATGTAGATAATAGGACACATGAAATTAAGCAAAATGGATTGAATTGAAATAATTGTGTTTAATATAGTTTAATTTAAACACGTTTTGCTCTTATTACATATTTTAACATAACTATGGTTCGTTTAAATAAAACATGTGTTTGCATTTTTAATTTATTATAATTTACGATTTACATAATATAATCCAATCTAATTCCAATACATCATCCTTGTCTAACTGCCAGTCACTATATTTTAGAACTATTTACTATTCTACATTTTAGAACTTTGAAATTTGAACATGTTCAAAACTCCCTTGCAACAGGAAATGTACAAGCGAACGTCAAGCGACCATTTAGCGATCGTTTGCGACCTGGAACGAACCCTGATGACAACGTAACATTTCGCCACCTTTGCAAAAAAATGTTCACCGCTCAGTTGGATAAGGGCTGAACTTAATTTCATTTCACTCAAGCACACTTTTAGTATTTTCACAGTTCTTCCATATTACTCGTCCACTAAAACGAGTGTCATGGTTGTGCCATAATACTGCCTATCTTCTCCACTTGATGATGACCGTCTTCACTGTCTTCCATGATATGTATACTGTATGAAATGTCTTCTTTTATACCCTTAAATAGACAGATGGGTAGATAAAGAGATGGATGAATGCCAATAATACTTTCAATACTATTGTGTGTTGTCAGGTATTTGGATTACACTCTGGACCCGACCAAGATCCGCAAGCAGGACGCCTTGTCCACCATCACGAGTGTGGCCCACAATGTGGTGGGCATGCCGCTGGCCTGGAACTTTGTCAGAGCACAATGGAAACAGCTTTACCAAGAGTCAGTGAATTCCTTTATTATTCAAGGCTTCACTTAATTTTTTTTCTCCAATTTTTTCTTTTTATGTTTTACAGTGTGCATGACAATTAGAATTTTTTTTTTATTGTTTTACATGAGTAGTTGGCTTCTTTTCACCTTGCAAAAAAATAAATAATCTTTTTTGTTATTTCCCCCCTCCAAATGGTTTTTCCTCCCTTGAGAAAAAAACTTTTGGGGTATATAAATAGGTCAGATGATTTTTTGGGGTGAGGGGAGGGTTTATAAACTTTACAGCATTGAAGTTCTTTTTACATGTTGCCTTTGTGTTTTTAGATATGGAAAAGGATCGTTTGCCTTCCCCGGGCTCATCAGTGGAATCACCACGCGCTTCTCCACAGAGTTTGAGCTGCAAGAGGTACACTGAAAAACTGAGGTGGCAAAAGTACTTGCTACCTCGATTTAAGTAGAAGTACAGATACTTGTGCACCCCCCCCCCCCAAAAAAAAAACCCTGCTAAAATTAGAAGTACTCACTGGCACCTCCGCACAAAAGGTTTAACATTTCCTAGACATACCACAAGCAGGCAGCGAAGCAAAATTTTAGTCCAAATGAAGCTCCTCAACTCACTTCAGCAGTTCATTGGCTCATTTACCCTATTTTTCTTGTTCTTGTTCTTGTTCTTGTTCTTCTTCTTCTTTCTCTTCACAGTTGCAGAGATTCAAAGAGGATAACCAGGAGGTGGGCTTCGGTTCAGCCACCCAGGCACTGGAGCAGGCCATGGAGAGGACGTCTGCCCAGATCAAATGGGTGACGGAGAACAAAGGCCGAGTTCTGGACTGGCTCTCTGGGGAGTCTCTGTGAAAGGGGGGATGTCAGGAATAACTCTTCTGTCTTTTTTACGCTATAATCATCAGGATGCCTAATCTCTGCACCATGTTGTTGGAGTACAGTTGCACCCTTTTTGTTTGTGTGTACTTAAAATGGTCACTTTCTAGGAAGTTACAATAACTAATGCTGCAAATATGATATTCATAATAATGCCTTTGGTGCAAAAATGTACCAAAAAGCCTCTTAATGCACATTCCAAAAATGTTTTTCCTCCTCCTTGGCCATGTATTTGGAAAGTATTAAAGCAGGAATATTACCAAGTAACCTCAATAATGTTGCATTTAAAAATAGATATATTTTATTGGAATAATTACAAACAATAACAATATAATGATACCGCAGTATATATAATATAGAACAGGTTGTGATCAAAGGCAGTATAACTCAAAACAGCTCAAGTGTCGATTTTTTTTTGTTTTTACTCTAGTAACACATTTTTAACGTTTCATAAATAAAGTGCCTGAAAAAGTAAACAAAATATACAAAGACTCCAAGCGAATAAAACCGTCATTTTTGAAGTCTGAAATTTCCCAGTTTTTATGAACGCACCATTGTTTTTCATGGACTCCATTCGTGTATAGTTCACATCAGTCAGCTTTTTATGTTAGCTGACCCTGTTCGTGTTTGGAGGCTATTGTATTATATATACTCCATAATCTCCATTTTTCTGCAACAGCCCTCAAATCAAATTTCTTAACCTTGCTTTACAACATGAAGGTCTGAATGAAGATGAATTGTTGTTTTTAACACAGGCATACACAAGGAAGCTCATCCAACCTCTTTTGAGTACTTCACGAAGATTACGCACAATTGGACGACAGTACCTGAGGCAATCACCGACCAGTAAGGGAAACCAAAAATAATTTGTTTCTTGGGGTGTGAAGCTCTTTTTGACAGTCTTACCTGGTGTTTTGCGTCACCTTAGTTAGAATCAGTCCTGCACCATTGCTGTGGCGGTCACTGAATTGAAATGCCTTTTAATGAAATTGATTTCATTTACCGGTAATCCAAACACTCTTTCTCGCATTTGCTTTTCCAATTTAATTTAGTATGATGCAAGTTGATTGAAATAATTCAATTCCAATTCAATTGGAAGTAAATTATTATTTTAAATACTTTTTTAAAATAAAAATTATTATTTTAAACACTTTTTGGTATTGATGTATGTTAACATGAGCCTGTCCATCTGCCAGTCAACCTCAATTCAAACTGTACCGTCAGGTACAATCAGATGAACGCCATTGGAATGTCTTGCGCAGTGGGTATGCCGGCCTGCAGGGACCTCATCAAAAGTTGGTTCAAACGCTGGATGGAGCATCCGAAGACAACCCGTAAGGATGAGTAATACACTCGACAATGATGTCCAGACACAAATCACCCTTTTCAAATTCCACACTGTATGCGGAGCAGGATCCATCCCAACTTGAGAAATGCCGTTTACTGCGTTGCCGTGGAACTGGGCGGCGCAGACGAATGGGACTTTGTGTGGAGGATGTTCAAGAATGCCACGCTGGCCTCCGAGGCCTCCAGGCTCAGGTCGGCCTTGGCCTGCACGAAAGTTCCCTGGCTGCTCAACAGGTACTTTTCATGAAGATTGCTTAAAAAAATAAAATAAAATAAAAACATAATCTCCATTCCAAAAACATGCTTGGCATCAGACTGTAAATTGTCCTTCGGTGTGAATGGTCATTTCTCTGTATGTGCCCTGTGATTGGCTGGCAACCAGTTCAGGTAACCCGTTTCTTGCCCCAAAGTCAGCTGGGTTAGGCTGCAGCACACCCATGGCCACAGTGAGGAGAAGTGATGTAGATAATAGGACACATGAAATTAAGCAAAATGGATTGAATTGAAATAATTGTGTTTAATATAGTTTAATTTAAACAAGTTTTGCTCTTATTGCATATTTTAACATAACTATGGTTCATTTAAATGAAACGTGTTTGCATTTTTAATTTATTATAATTTACGATTTACATAATATAATCCAATCTAATTACAATACATCATCCTTGTCCAACTGCCAGTCACTATATTTTAGAACTATTTACTATTCTACATTTTAGAACTTTGAATTTTGAACATGTTCAAAACTCCCTTGCAACAGGAAATGTACAAGCGAACGTCAAGCGACCATTTAGCGATCGTTTGCGACCTGGAACGAACCCTGATGACAACGTAACATTTCGCCACCTTTGCAAAAAAATGTTCACCGCTCAGTTGGATAAGGGCTGAACTTAATTTCATTTCACTCAAGCACACTTTTAGTATTTTCACAGTTCTTCCATATTACTCGTCCACTAAAACGAGTGTCATGGTTGTGCCATAATACTGCCTATCTTCTCCACTTGATGATGACCGTCTTCACTGTCTTCCATGATATGTATACTGTATGAAATGTCTTCTTTTATACCCTTCAATAGACAGATGGGTAGATAAAGAGATGGATGAATGCCAATGATACTTTCAATACTATTGTGTGTTGTCAGGTATTTGGATTACACTCTGGACCCGACTAAGATCCGCAAGCAGGACGCCTTGTCCACCATCACGAGTGTGGCCCACAATGTGGTGGGCATGCCGCTGGCCTGGAACTTTGTCAGAGCACAATGGAAACAGCTTTACCAAGAGTCAGTGAATTCCTTTATTATTCAAGGCTTCACTTAATTTTTTTTTCCAATTTTTTCTTTTTATGTTTTACAGTGTGCATGACAATTAGAAATTTGTTTTTTTTAATTGTTTTACATGAGTAGTTGGCTTCTTTTCACCTTGCAAAAATAAATAATCTTTTTGTTATTTCTCCAAATGGTTTTTCCTCCTTGAGAAAAAAACTTTGGGGTTATAAATAGGTCAGATGATTTTTTGGGGTGAGGGAGGTTTATAAACTTTACAGCATTGAAGTTCTTTTACATGTTGCCTTTGTGTTTTTAGATATGGAAAAGGATCGTTTGCCTTCCCCGGGCTCATCAGTGGAATCACCACGCGCTTCTCCACAGAGTTTGAGCTGCAAGAGGTACACTGAAAAACTGAGGTGGCAAAAGTACTTGCTACCTCGATTTAAGTAGAAGTACAGATACTTGTGCACCCCCAAAAAAAACCTCTAAAATTAGAAGTACTCACTGGCACCTCCGCACAAAAGGTTTAACATTTCCTAGACATGCCACAAGCAGGCAGCGAAGCAAAATTTTAGTCCAAATGAAGCTCCTCAACTCACTTCAGCAGTTCATTGGCTCATTTACCCTATTTTTCTTGTTCTTGTTCTTCTTCTTCTTTCTCTTCACAGTTGCAGAGATTCAAAGAGGATAACCAGGAGGTGGGCTTCGGTTCAGCCACCCAGGCACTGGAGCAGGCCATGGAGAGGACGTCTGCCCAGATCAAATGGGTGACGGAGAACAAAGACCGAGTTCTGGACTGGCTCTCTGGGGAGTCTCTGTGAAAGGGGGGATGTCAGGAATAACTCTTCTGTCTTTTTTACGCTATAATCATCAGGATGCCTAATCTCTGCACCATGTTGTTGGAGTACAGTTGCACCCTTTTTGTTTGTGTGTACTTAAAATGGTCACTTTCTAGGAAGTTACAATAACTAATGCTGCAAATATGATATTCATAATGATGCCTTTGGTGCATAGGAATCTCAGTTTGTAGTAGCAAACGTGTACATATATATGTGTGTAACTATAAATGACTGCAAACTAAAAACACCTTAAATTCTACCAGTGTTAAACTCACTGTAACCAAAGTTATATGGAAGCTGACCCCAGACTTTTCTTTGGCATGACGCTGATGTTGTTTGGTTTATTAATGACACAAGTCATAATGGCGTTTGATTGCTGCTTTAATAGCGTGAATAGCAACTCACAGTATAAGCGGTGAATGATTACACATGTGAAGGGTTTATCTAAGGTCATCTAGCTGCTAGCTACCAAAGTGTGTTTATTAAGAATTTGGATGTTGTGCTCTTTTGTTCGGGAACAACATGTAATGAGATGATGTTTGGCAAAGATAAACTGTCAATGTCTGGATGTTGTACATCAGATTTTACATTTAAAATTGTAAAATTGTTTATTTGGTCAAACCAAACAAAGACCAAAAGCTGTGTCTACTGAAGCCAAAGCTTATAGTGTCTACCCTTTTCACAAAATATCAAACTATCACCATATATATGTATGTTGATCAGTGGCTAGCAGAGGTGTTGTCCTCAGCTGTCGCTTCCCCGCCAACCCCCCTCAGCAGGGGTCTTTCCTTAAGGACTTTAGCGCCGCCATGTTCCCTGTTTAGCACCTCCGTGTGCTCTGTTTGTCTTAGGAAGTCTGCAGCGAGGCGGCATCTAATTAAAGGCCTCCACAACCGCACAGAACAGCAAGAAACTTGGCTAAATTCGATGAAATAAAATAAAACATTGAATTACAAACATAAAATTAAAAACAATTATTTTCAAAATATTTTCTTCTCAAAAAAAGATTTGTAAAAATGCAAGATTAAGACAGAAAATACAAAGGTTTTGTTCGAAATTCATTGTGCAAATAAAAAAATGTTTTATTACTAAAATAAAATAGAACAGTTTATAGTTAATAATTTTTGATAAATGAAAAAAAAATAGATATTTAAAATAGATGTCAGGTTTCTACTAAATGCAACACTTTTTAGAACAAACATATCTTCAATAGCAGGAACCTCCTCATAAAATTAAACAGTAGTAATCAGGAAAATCTCTGGCATTCAACTAAACACATTAAATAAATGTGTGCAAAGTCCTACTAAATTCATTCATTCATTCATTCATCTTCCGAACCGCTTGATCCTCACTAGGGTCGCGGAGGGTGCTGGAGCCTATCCCAGCTGTCTCCGGGCAGTAGGCGGGGGACACCCTGAATCGGTTGCCAGCCAATTGCAGGGCACACAGAGACGAACAACCATCCACACCCACACTCATACCTAGGGACAATTTTAGAGTGTCAATCAGCCTGCCATGCATGTCTTTGGAATGTGGGAGGAAACCGGAGCACCCGGAGAAAAAGGAGAAAACCCACGCAAGCCCGGGGAGAACATGCAAACTCCACACAGGGAGGCCGGAGCTGGAATCGAACCCGGTACCTCTGCACTGTGAAGCCGACACACTAATCACTGGGCTACCGGGCCGCCCCCCTACTAAATTTAGACTCCTAAAATGAAATTAAAACGTTTTAAGTTTGGCATATTATTTCCATAATATTTTCCAATTATGTAAAAAAATACACGTTTGAAAGCAAGCTCGAAAATATTTCAATTTTGTAACTAGTCCGCCATTATTTTTTCGGATAAAATTAAACGAAATTCAAACAAGAACTAACTCATTAAAATGTAGAAAAACATGATGAAAGCATTTCGGTTTCACGCTTATTAGACTCATCATATTGAACAAAAAGAATGATAAAAAAAGAAACACTACATCAGACACTTCTGCAGTGATAAATTAGGTTTATTCCCAATGTAAAAAAGTCAATAAATATGCATAAATATGTACAAAAACATTTAGTTATACAAAAAAACCAACAACTACAACAAAAAAGTAAAATTCATTGTTGCAATGAAATTAGTTCCTTTGTTTCCCAGCACTGTCCTGGGAAGTCGTGAAGCTGTTGCTGTGGTAACCAGTACTGCTGAGCATGGACGGACACCTTGCTTGGAAACTGACAAGACGAAAAAACAAGTTCGTTAAATTAATGAAAAAAGAAACTAATGTTGAACTTGAGCGATTGTCATTATCATATTCATATCAACAGTGAAGAAAATTGACTGTTTAAATGGAAGCCCAAAAATATGGCAGTTGCTTTTTAATTTAGACATTGTATTATGTTCACAAATCTACTGAATTCCTAATGGGGGGAAAAAAGGGAGATTCAGCCGTATTATTTTCAAGGTATTTAACAATCAAAAAAAAAGAAAAGAAGTGCAATGCTTGAAAGTAAGCCCATATGAAAACTTTAGTCAAAACTTACTACAAAATTAAACTAAAACAAGGTTTGAGCACATTTTTTTTACATATGATATCAATGAAAACAAATTAAAAATTTGAAGTCATGCCCAAATAATTTATTTTTTTTAACGCACCAACTCATGGAGAAAATTCTATAAAATATCTTGAACAGAGTGTACTGCGCTTTTTGTCCGAAGCCAGCTCACCCGTCACCCAACTCAGGATAACGACTTGACAAATTTGCTGAATGAATCTACTGTGCAAGTTCAAGTGCACTTCAAAATAAAAGCTAGTAAGGGTTTGGGCATTTTCCTTTTTCATAAAATTTAACAACAAAATTGTAAGGCTAATGAAACGTCAGTTCTCTAAAGAATGGAAAATTCTCCCTGATTTCAGGTAAGAGTATTTTTTGGGGTCGGGGGACAATGGAAAACTGGTGAGAAGTTATGAAACCACACAGAGATGTTTTTGACTTTTACATTGAGAAAGCGTACGTACTTGACAGTCATAGTGTGGGGTGAACATCTGGTCGGTGGGAGCCTGGTTGCAGGATGCTTCCTGGTGGCCCAAGAACTGTCGCAGGGTCTGCGGCCGCTCTGCCTGGCCTGAGGGTGTCCTCCGCTGCTCCAGGTCCTCCTCGCTGAGGCCCAGCTGGGCCGAGAGGAAGGCGATGTAGCGCACAGCTAAGCGGAGCGTCTCGATCTTGGTGAGGCTCTGTCCCTGGGGTGCCGCCGAGGCTGGCAGGTAAGACCTCAGATGGTGCAGAGCCTTGGTCAGGTCCCTCATCCTCAGCTTCTCCCGCTCGCTGGCCGTCTGGCGCTTCTTGCCCGGGTACCTGGATCGGGACTTCTTGACAGGAGCTGTAGTGGGACAGCTTACGAAGAAGCAGTCCCAGGCGTCGGCCAGGTTGGGCGAGAAGGAGTCCTCGGAGGAGGTGGGGGATAGACCTGCGCTGAAGTAGCCGGGGTCAGAGGCCAGATTGTAGAGCGGGTAGGATTTCTCCAGGAAAGACTCCTGGGAGAAGTTGCCCTGGTTCTGGCAGAGCTGGAATGAAGCCTCCATGTCTGACGTTTTCAAGTGAAGCAATGAGCTCTGCCGCAGAAGGCAAAAATCGAGCAGATGTGAGGACAGACAGAAAGGGCGCTCCATATATGGGGCAGAAGGTGCGAGGTTGCACCTTTTTTTGAGCCCCACGAGACTCTCTGAGAGAGGGACTCGCACCTCGGCCGGGGGGTCCCATGGGAAAGATTCCAGCTCCTGGGTTGAGGTGCGAGCAGGCAGCATCATAAAATAAGATTCATTCACACCTCGAGAGCCCAAGACGCATGGGAAGGCCACACCAGACTTGTGTCCAGGATGAATGCAACCAACTTGGTAGTTGGGCTGCGATTTGGGAGATGTGTTTCAGACCATTTTCTGAGTACGCTTTTTAAGTAAGCCCAAAATGTCCGATTTCTACTTCTTTTTTTTTTACAAAATTGTCCTAACCTCTAGAAAAAAGGCATTTCATTCACAAAATAAAATGCCAATGCAACATTTTCTTCATCCACGATGTGACTAAATTTGTAGCACTAACCTACTACAAAGAAATGTTTTAAGCAGAAGACCAACATAAATTTTATTTTAGATTAAGTGCTTTTTTGTCTTTTGTAATTGTAAAGTGTCCTTGGGTGTCTTGAAAGGCGCTTATAAATAAAATGTATTATTATTATTATTATTATTTTATTTTTTTTTTGTAGCTAAATTTTAACACTTAAAAAAGTTTTTAGTAGGGGTGTAACAAAAAACAATTCAAAGCAGAAAATCAATTTAAATTTGGCAAACTGATATGAATCATGAGAAGTTTAAAATCGTTGCATCCTTGAATGGTATTGCGCCCGCAAAACATATCAAATCATTTTTTAGTTGGGGTGTACACCAGTCATTTTGCTGATGCTTTGTTGTTTCTTTTAATTGGATTAGCTTGGATAGTTTGGGCTTTGGAGAGCTGTTTCATCCGGTTGCATAAGAATTGATAATAATATTGATTCGAATCGTAATCCCATTGAATCGAACTGAATTGAATCATTAGATGTGAAAACCTTGACGTCCTTGAATCTCACATCATGACAAAATGTAAAGCTTTTCAAGTACAGTAAGACCCAAAATAGGTTAATTTTCTAAATGCTTTCTTGAAACAATTAATAAACTCAAACCCGACACCCGCAGGGCTATGAAACCTTCATATGGAACTTAAAGGTCTTATATTAATATATTTAGTATTCCGACAGCAATTCTTTGACTCAGATGTATAAAAACATAATTTTAAAAAATAATAATACCGGTGATTTAATTGTGAATCATTATTTGATTCGAATTCCTTCCCAGCGAGATGGAAGAGGAATTAGAAGTGTGCCGAGGCAGCTGGGAGGTGTGAGGGGTTGACTTTGCACCTCACGCCTTGTTTGGACAACCTGAGCAGGTCAGGCAGCTTCACTGCACTTCAAAGGACGAGCGCATGCTCCAAGCTTCTCGGGATAAGCAAAGGCGCATTGGAATCATCAGCCACAACAAAACACGTTCAAATTATGGATGACGTATGATGATGTGATGAAAGATTTGGGGTTGGAAATTTAAAAGGAAAAAACAAAGAACATAAGGGCATTTTGGTGTGGATTGAAGCATGGGGAATCATTCCCACAAAATGAGGTGTCACTTTTGCCTCCTGCTCCAGGTCAAGGTGTCACCTTGTTATTAGGAGGTCTCACTCCTCCTCCTCAGCCATAGAAAAAAAAAAGAATAACAAAACAGAGGGCAGCAAAGGACCAAAGTCAGGTTTGCGTCCTCTATGGCTTGTGCAGTTGTTTGCTTGACCTCTTAACAACAAAAGTAATGACTGCATTGAATGAATTCACACGTGAAACTATCAATATCAAGTATAAAAGAACATTGGAAGTCCAAATGTGCTTTAACCCTTGTGCAGTATCTGTCCCAAATTTGGACATTTTTGGACAGTCAGACAGTTGTACACACAGCCAGAGTGTGAAAAATAACCCCACGAAGCTGAAATTTCCATAGGATGTCAAAAGGGGTCAAAGTTCAAAATGACAGCAAGCTGGACATTTTTGAACATTGCAGTTGGTATATATGACATTGTAACAAATTTGGAATACCGTGATAGTAGAAATCCCAAATTTGGCATATTGACGCCCATTATAAATTCAAATTTCCAATAGACTGTAAAACTGGTGTTTTATCGTGCATTTTTCTCAATTTCTGCACAAATCACATCACCGGCGGCTCACCAATACTATCAAAGCTTGAGAATTGTGGTAGTGAGTTTTTACCTCACTCTCCACGAGATGGCGCTTTAGCCTAAGATATCATTTTCGTGCCGACTCTTTACGTCATTGAGAGTAGTTCCAGTTCGTCATTTTCATTCGAATAAACGGTGTAGTTTGTTGCGAGAGGTCTATTTGCATCTATGTGTGTGGATATGATCGTTTGTGCACGTCACATAGAACAGTACTGAGCAAAGACATCGAAGCAGTATTTTTCCGCCATTTTGTGCACATTTGAATGTGAGGTCGTACGCGTCTCTAGCAGAGACGTCACCCAGACAGACTCAACTTCCTGGTGTCACCTCTTAAGATGTCCCACCCGCGTATGTTGCACATAAATTACATTGGTTTGCACGTGCACGCTCGCGCGCACGCGCAAAACAATGTAATGCAGTTTGTAGAGCATTGCTAGCTGGGTGTTTTTTGGAAAATCAGGTGTTATTTTTGAAAATCGACTTTTGAATTGGTCAAACTGTTATGCAATGCAGGTCCCGGCCGTGAAACAAAATTCGAACAAGAACTAACTCATTAAAATGAAGAAAAACATGATGAAAGCATTTCGGTTTCACGCTTATTAGACTCATCATATTGAACAAAAAGAATGATAAAAAAAGAAACACTACATCAGACACTTCTGCAGTGATAAATTAGGTTTATTCCCAATGTAAAAAAGTCAATAAATATGCATAAATATGTACAAAAACATTTAGTTATACAAAAAAAACAACAACTACAACAAAAAAAGTAAAATTCATTGTTGCAATGAAATTAGTTCCTTTGTTTCCCAGCACTGTCCTGGGAAGTCGTGAAGCTGTTGCTGTGGCAACCAGTACTGCTGAGTATGGACGGACACCTTGCTTGGAAACTGACAAGACGAAAAAACAAGTTCGTTAAATTAATGAAAAAAGAAACTAATGTTGAACTTGAGCGATTGTCATTATCATATTCATTTGAACAGTGAAGAAAATTGACTGTTTAAATGGAAGCCCAAAAATATGGCAGTTGCTTTTTAATTTAGACATTGTATTATGTTCACAAATCTACTGAATTCCTAATGGGGGGAAAAAAGGGAGATTCAGCCGTATTATTTTCAAGGTATTTAACAATCAAAAAAAAATAAAAGAAGTGCAATGCTTGAAAGTAAGCCCATATGAAAACTTTAGTCAAAACTTACTACAAAATTAAACTAAAACAAGGTTTGAGCACATTTTTTTACATATGATTTCAATGAAAACAAATTAAAAATTTGAAGTCAAGCCCAAATAATTTTTTTTTTTTTAACGCACCAACTCATGGAGAAAATTCTACAAAATATCTTGAACAGAGCGCTTTTTGTCCGAAGCCAGCTCACCCGTCACCCAACACAGGATAACGACTTGACAAATTTGCTGAATGAATCTACTGTGCAAGTTCAAGTGCACTTCAAAATAAAAGCTAGTAAGGGTTTGGGCATTTTCCTTTTTCATAAAATTTAACAACAAAATTGTAAGGCTAATGAAACGTCAGTTCTCTAAAGAATGGAAAATTCTCCCTGATTTCAGGTAAGAGTATTTTTTTGGGTCGGGGGACAATGGAAAACTGGTGAGAAGTTATGAAACCACACAGAGATGTTTTTGACTTTTACATTGAGAAAGCGTACGTACTTGACAGTCATAGTGTGGGGTGAACATCTGGTCGGTGGGAGCCTGGTTGCAGGATGCTTCCTGGTGGCCCAAGAACTGTCGCAGGGTCTGCGGCCGCTCTGCCTGGCCTGAGGGTGTCCTCCGCTGCTCCAGGTCCTCTCGCTGAGGCCCAGCTGGGCCGAGAGGAAGGCGATGTAGCGCACAGCTAAGCGGAGCGTCTCGATCTTGGTGAGGCTCTGTCCCTGGGGTGCCGCCGAGGCTGGCAGGTAAGACCTCAGATGGTGCAGAGCCTTGGTCAGGTCCCTCATCCTCAGCTTCTCCCGCTCGCTGGCCGTCTGGCGCTTCTTGCCCGGGTACCTGGATCGGGACTTCTTGACAGGAGCTGTAGTGGGACAGCTTACGAAGAAGCAGTCCCAGGCGTCGGCCAGGTTGGGTGAGAAGGAGTCCTCGGAGGAGGTGGGGGATAGACCTGCGCTGAAGTAGCCGGGGTCAGAGGCCAGATTGTAGAGCGGGTAGGATTTCTCCAGGAAAGACTCCTGGGAGAAGTTGCCCTGGTTCTGGCAGAGCTGGAATGAAGCCTCCATGTCTGACGTTTTCAAGTGAAGCAATGAGCTCTGCCGCAGAAGGCAAAAATCGAGCAGATGTGAGGACAGACAGAAAGGGCGCTCCATATATGGGGCAGAAGGTGCGAAGTTGCACCTTTTTTTGAGCCCCACGAGACTCTCTGAGAGAGGGACTCGCACCTCGGCCGGGGGGTCCCATGGGAAAGATTCCAGCTCCTGAGTTGAGGTGCGAGCAGGCAGCATCATAAAATAAGATTCATTCACACCTCGAGCCCAAGACGCATGGGAAGGCCACACCAGACTTGTGTCCAGGATGAATGCAACCAACTTGGTAGTTGGGCTGCGATTTGGGAGATGTGTTTCAGACCATTTTCTAAGTACGCTTTTTAAGTAAGCCCAAAATGTCCGATTTCTACTTCTTTTTTTTTACAAAATTGTCCTAACCTCTAGAAAAAAGGCATTTCATTCACAAAATAAAATGCCAATGCAACATTTTCTTCATCCACAATGTGACTAAATTTGTAGCACTAACCTACTACGAAGAAATGTTTTAAGCAGAAGACCAACATAAATTTTATTTTAGATTAAGTGCTTTTTTGTCTTTTGTAATTGTAAAGTGTCCTTGGGTGTCTTGAAAGGCGCTTATAAATAAAATGTATTATTATTATTATTATTTTTTTTTTTTTTTTAGCTAAATTTTAACACTTAAAAAAGTTTTTAGTAGGGGTGTAACAAAAAACAATTCAAAGCAGAAAATCAATTTAAATTCGGCAAACTGATATGAATCCTGAGAAGTTTAAAATCGTTGCATCCTTGAATGGTATTGCGCCCGCAAAACATATCGAATCATTTTTTAGTTGGGGTGTACACCAGTCATTTTGCTGATGCTTTGTTGTTTCTTTTAATTGGATTAGCTTGGATAGTTTGGGCTTTGGAGAGCTGTTTCATCCGGTTGCATAAGAATTGATAATAATATTGAATCGAATCGTAATCCCATTGAATCGAACTGAATTGAATCATTAGATGTGAAAACCTTGACGTCCTTGAATCTCACATCATGACAAAATGTAAAGCTTTTCAAGTACAGTAAGACCCAAAATAGGTTAATTTTCTAAATGCTTTCTTGAAACAATTAATAAACTCAAACCCGACACCCGCAGGGCTATGAAACCTTCAAATGGAACTTAAAGGTCTTATATTAATATATTTAGTATTCCGACAGCAATTCTTTGACTCAGATGTATAAAAACATAATTTTAAAAAATAATAATACCGGTGATTTAATTGTGAATCATTATTTGATTCGAATTCCTTCCCAGCGAGATGGAAGAGGAATTAGAAGTGTGCCGAGGCAGCTGGGAGGTGTGAGGGGTTGACTTTGCACCTCACGCCTTGTTTGGACAACCTGAGCAGGTCAGGCAGCTTCACTGCACTTCAAAGGACGAGCGCATGCTCCAAGCTTCTCGGGATAAGCAAAGGCGCATTGGAATCATCAGCCACAACAAAACACGTTCAAATTATGGATGACGTATGATGATGTGATGAAAGATTTGGGGTTGGAAATTTAAAAGGAAAAAACAAAGAACATAAGGGCATTTTGGTGTGGATTGAAGCATGGGCAATCATTCCCACAAAATGAGGTGTCACTTTTGCCTCCTGCTCCAGGTCAAGGTGTCACCTTGTTATTAGGAGGTCTCACTCCTCCTCCTCAGCCATAGAAAAAAAAAAGAATAACAAAACAGAGGGCAGCAAAGGACCAAAGTCAGGTTTGCGTCCTCTATGGCTTGTGCAGTTGTTTGCTTGACCTCTTAACAACAAAAGTAATGACTACATTGAATGAATTCACATGTGAAACTATCAATATCAAGTATAAAAGAACATTGGAAGTCCAAATGTGCTTTAAAAAAAAGACTGACTGTAGTATCACTAGTAATGCCTTGCTGTTAAACTATGTCAATCATACTGTATGTGATAAGTGAAATCCAAAAGGATGTCTCACTCTACATATTCGTATATACATGTATGTCTATGTATACACGCATGGAAAAAAAAGTTGAGAAACCAGCATGTTTTCGTCAATTCCTTGTTCATTTTTATGTCTTGTGCCACTAAGTGTGAGTTTTTCTAAAATAAAAAAAAAAGATAAAATCAAGGCAAAAATGCAAATGAATGTTGATATGTATTAGGGTTGTTGTTTTAACAAAACTAATAAATATAAAGCGGCAAATGCAAACAGGAATATATTTTTATTGTTTAGAATAAAATTACATTTCACAGAACCTTAATGAAATGGAAAGAAAACAGATAAAAGCAGAACAATTGAAATATGATAAATAAAAATACATAAAGCAATAGGAAATAAAAATAAATAGTACAAGAACTAGACAAGAAATAATAACATTAATATTTTTTTATTTAAAGAATTGATTTTTAAAGGGGTTGAAGACGATATGAATACATATTAAACATTACAATGCCAAGAGTTTTGTTTTTCTTATATTTGTGGCTTGATAAAGAAGCCAAAATATTAGGAACATCTCTCAGTGTCCATTACAAGCACTGCAATAAACATCACATCGAATCCTAAGTGAGTGGCTGGGGTGTCATTGTGCCTAATGAAGTGAAGTGAGCGCTGATTGTCAGGATGTGCTTTGTGTGTTATAATCCACATTAGCAGCCAATGTGTTTACTCACAAGTCCTAATGGAGGACTCAGCACCACGGCGTTAACCCTTTCATCCCTTCTTAGGCCTTATTAGCCCGAAGGGGGCAGAGTGTTTATGTTGTTAGCCTGCATATCAAATAAAGCTAATAAGGCTAAGCTAAACACACTAGAAGAGGTCCATGTGAGAGCTTGAGTCTAGACTCAGCGGTGCCAGGGAGTGCTGTTGTTTGCACAGCTACATTCGCACAAAAGTGCTAAATCAACTTTGCTATATTAGCCGTTCCTGCTTCTGTGGTTATCAGCACACTTTCTGGAGTGACAGCAGTTTTTTTAATGGCAAAGAAAAAACAAACTTATGGAGTAACACTTTTCTTTTAGTTGTACATTCCTGTGTTGACAACGCATGAAATGAACTGAGTCTATTAGTAAGTTATAAATCTATGATTAGCATGGTGTTGCACCAGTTACAACATATAAAATACTTCACGCTTACAGGCATATGATGTGGGATATCTTGGAAAGATTTAGTCGGTGCGTTGTCATACATGGGAACATGTGTTTTTTGGGGGGGGCAAGAAAACATTTATTTGTCACAGGAAGTTGGCCATGTTTCAATAGCGCAATTAATATTTTCGAGGAATTTGCTTTTCTGTTCATTATTTGTACCGACACGGGAACCATTTCGTCAACAATTACGTAATTATATATATTTTTATGAATCACGTTTTATACACGCTTACGAAGTTCATCTTGGGCTGTCGACACACGCTTTGAAGAGTACAGTTTATTTGAGGCATCGCTAGTTTTGTCTTCGTGTGGTAGCCGTAGGTTACTGTCAAAACGGCCGTCCAGTCGCGCATGCGCCTTGCCGCTTGTGTAGCCGTCGGCGATTGTGTCTTGGACAAGCGTTTCACTAAATAATGATTCCTGTATTTGTACTGAACGCAGTAAAGCCTCGACACAGTACGCCCATTTCTACTCAACTGGACTAGAACATAGCAAATGAAAGATTGTTCCGGATGAACTTGTGCGGGTGCACGTTAAAGTTGAACTGGCTAACTGAGCCTGGTAGCCGCTAAAAAAGCGAAAAGAAAGGCGTGTTAGCGTCCCATCGTTGAGAACAGGTCGATTGCAAAGTGTTGCGATTGTGGAGTGAACATGTGTGCAAGAAAGACAGCAGAGTATAAAGAAGGACTTTGTGGAACAAAGGTGGACAAGGAGCGACAACGTTACCTTTTCAAGTTGGAACCTCGAGTTGTCTTAGACAGAACAGGTTGGTTCACTTCTCTATGGGGAGAGATTTGTCTCTAAAATACACAAATCCCTCCGCGATTTACACGTTTTTCATATCTACAAATACTTTCGCTAATTTTTCGGATCCACAAATGTATTTGTGCTTTTCACGTTTTTATTCAGATCCATAAATATATCCCGGATTTTCACGCGTTCTTTTTTTTATCATGACGTATGAATCCGTCCATCCATCCATCCATTTTCATAATTTCTAAATATTACATTTTGCTGATGAAGTGTTGAATGTGCCTTAGTGGATCATACGACAGCACATTTATTTTAGTCTTCTGTATTTAATTATGTTTAGCGAGGATACTTTTCTCTCCACGGTCTACACACATTAATTTGCCTGTTATTTTGCAATTCAAGTTGGATGGTCTTCGATTTAATGCAGCTCCAGACCGACGTCTATGAAAAGTGTAATCGATCACCCAAAGCACTTAATTCTGCCAGTGTTGTCACTTAATGCAAACCGTGTCAATCTGAGATTAGTTTAGCAATTCGCATGGCTTCTCCGTCCTTCCTCGCCACTAAGTTGCCAGAAGTGAAATTTATTCGCCGCCACAGAGACGGTGATTACTGAGCGACTCCGCAATGTGTGTAGTACTACACTCATGTACTCGGCATTGATGTCAGAAGCCTCTAGTCTACACTACCAGAGCGACGCCTGTGCATGCAACCCAGCAAAGCCTCTTGGGACCGTCTCGGCGCTTGATTACCAGTTTTGCTACTGAATATGTTTTGATGAGGCGCCAAATGCAAACTTTACCTCCCAAACTGTTGCGAAAACCACTTCTTTTGAGACTTGTTACCATAACGTTTACAAAAATTAATACACGTCCAAGTCACAACATGAGATGTGACTGTGCTAAGATTGACTTTTGTTTTCTTGTGTCCTGCAGATCTCAAACAAGATGATTTTGGTCCTGAGCAGGAGTCAGAGTCCTTCCAAATAAAAGAGGAGGAGGAGCCAGAGTCCATCCAAATTAAAAAGGAGGAGCCAGAGTCCATCGAAGTTAAAAAGGAGGAGGAGCCGGAGTCCATCAAAGTTAAGGAGGAGGAGCCAGAGTCCATTCATATTAAAGAGGAGGAGCCCGAGCCTCCTCACATAAAAGAACAGCAGGAGGATGAAATTAATTTTCCATTGCCTGGTGTCATTATGAAGAGTGAAGGTGATGGAGACCATTGTGGAGGCTCGCAGTCAGACGGCTTCTTGGCTCCACTTTCAGATGGCGACGACATCGAGTCTCACTCTTCTGACAACGTTGTCGATAAAGATGAACACTGGAAAGGTGCTTCAATATGTCACACTAACAACACATCCATGAAATGTTCTCAGTGTGACAAAGCTTTTTTCAACAAGTCAACCTTGAAAGTACACATAACAACACACACTGGAGAAAAGCCTTTTGACTGCTTAGATTGTGGTAAAATATTTTCTAGAAAGGGAGATTTAAGAGAGGACACAACAACACACACCGGGGAAAAGCCTTTTGCCTGCTCAGTTTGTGAGAAAAGATTTTCTAGAAAGGGGCGTTTAAAAGATCACTTAAAAACACACACCGGAGTAAAACCTTTTGCCTGTTTAATTTGTGGCAAAACATTTGTTTCAAAGACACATTTAAACATGCACACGATGACACACACTGGGGAAAAACCTTTTGTCTGCTCCGTTTGTGAGAAAAGCTTTTCGAGAAAGACGCATTTAAACAGACACACCAAAACGCACACTGGGGAAAAACCTTTTGCCTGCTCAGTTTGTGGAAAAATGTTCTCTCGAAAGGGACATTTAACAGAACACCTGAAAACACACACTGGAATAAAACCTTTTGCCTGCTTAATTTGTTTTAAAAGATTCTCTTCTAAGACACATTTAAGCAGCCACAGGAGAAGACACACTGGTGAAAAACCTTTTGCCTGCTCAGATTGTGGTAAAAAATTCCCTGAAAAGAGGGATTTAAGACAGCACACACGAACGCACACTGGTGAGAAACTGTTTGCCTGCTCAGATTGTGGTAAAAAATTTTCTCGAAAGGGAAATTTAACAGTTCACATAAGAAAACATACTGAGAAAAAACCTTTTGCCTGCTTAGTTTGTGTTAAAAGATTCTCTTCAAAGACATATTTAAGAAGCCACACAAGAAGACACACTGGAGAAAAACCTTTTGCCTGCTCAGATTGTGGTGAACGATTCCCTGAAAAGAGGTATTTGAGGAAGCATGCAGAAACGCACAGTGAAGGCATGTGCAAACAGGCTTATGAAGAAAAGTCTGAAGAAATACGTGGAGGCAATCCCCGATCATCCAAGCACCCAAGATATCCACTCTCAAAGGAACGGTAACCATTTTGAAAAGTGCCCTTGGATACAATGCTAACAATGGTTTCGGTGTAATAACAATTCACATAAAACACACTGTGCAAAAACCTTTGGCCTGTTCATATTGTGCTAAAGGGTTTTTGGTTGAAGGACCATTAAAAAGACATACAATGGGTGGGGGGGGAGTTGTCTGGTTATTTCGAAAAATTGATTTTCCAAAATGTTGTCATGTGCGGTATATTACCTTTTATTTCTGTCCTTTTTTGTCTATTTGTTTGTAAATGCCTTTGAATGTTGTACTTTTAATTAACATTCTGTTTGAAATAAAGCCTGTGTGAATGCGTTGACCAGCCTTTGACAAAGCACTTTTTTCCCTCGCCAGCGATCGGCAACCGAGCTAGTGCCTTATCTTCCTGTTCCATTCACGTCATCTCTCTCTCTATCTTTCTCATTGATACAATAATGAAATACGGCCTTCGAATAGCGTTCTATTTTATTGTTTGTTCGTTTCCAATATAAAGAACGCCATGCTTGATATACAGCTTAATTGCTCGTCACAGAATAGTGAGAATACAGTAATAGTGGTTTAAAAATGGAACAGTAAACGAATTGAATTTCCGGAGTCAACATACTCAAGTCGTCCGTCGGGAAGAATACTGTGTAGGTTACAGCAGTAGATAATGAGTGCCACCTTGTGGGAGCATCCGGGTAACGAACCTTTAATGGCGACGCATCATCAGTTATGTATAGCGTTGGACCCAATTAAACGATTACAGTCTCTCTCTCTCTCTCTCTCTCTCTCTCTCTCTCTCTCTCTCTCTCTCTCTCTCTCTCTCTCTCTCTCTCTCTCTCTCTCTCTCTCTCTCTCTCTCTCTCTCTCTCTCTCTCTCTCTCTCTCTCTATATATATATATATATATATGGCTACTTTTTATTTTATTCTACTCGCATATTTTGTCCTTGAGTCATGAACCGCCGAGCGAAGTACCTATCGATCGATCTACTTGATTAGGTCACCTGCGTCTGATGACATCCGATGCATGGATGGAGTGTATAGAACAAATCAAAATCCCAATAATAGCATCATAGAGTTATTGTCATCAAACAATATTATTCAACTTATTTAAGTGGGGACACAACTCTGTTGGCATCATTTTGACCAATTTATTATAAATAGTGGTCTTAAAAAACATATAAAAATAGCATGTTCCACATATTCATATTTACACATAAATACAAATGACATATGAAGATATTTTTAAAAAATATATATAAATTAGTCCATTCACATTGAGGCAGTAGTAGTCGTTGGATGGTGGTGGTGGTGGCGGCTATGTTGTCAAACCCAGTAGTACTCGTTGTACTCGATCTGTGTTAGATAAAAAAAAAGTTTTTATGATTATAGATAGATAAATACATAGATACATAGATAGATAGATACTGTAAACCAGGTATTCTTTTATACCTGAGTAGAGGAAGAAGAGGATCCTCCCGGTGGCAACACGTGAGGAAAACTACAGCTCCCAGAATGCAATGCTGCGGCCTGGCCTTGACACTGCTGTGCATACATATCATGGGGGGGCTGCGGAGTGCTGGCGTAGTAATCCGGCGAACAGGTTGAAGAAGAGGATGAAGAGGTTGAGGAGGGGGTGTTGCCGAGTTGGGCCGACAGGAAGGAGATGTAGCGGATGGCGAGGCGTAGGGTCTCAATCTTAGTGAGGGTCTGGCCCGTGGGGGCCACCGAGGGCGGCAGGTAGGACCTCAAGTGGTGCAGAGCCTTGGTCAGGTCCCTCATCCTCAGCTTTTCCTTCTCGCTGGCACTCTCACGCTGCTTACTCCGGACCCTCACCGCCCTCCTGGGCTTTCTCTGCAAGGCCACGCCAAGGCGGGAAGTATATCCCGATTTGGCGTCTTTCTGAAGAAGAGGCGATGGCGATGAGTCCGGGGAGAGGGTCTCCGGCGAGGAAACTCCGGAGAGGTCCGAGTCAGAGAACCACTGCTGGTAGTGCAGGCTGTACTCGAGCACAGAGGAAGAAGGCATGTTGTTGGCCATGTTGCTAGAAAGAGCGGGGTTTCGAGTGTGTGCTGCTTTGCTTCCAAGCTGCCTTTTTTAAGTCCAGGCCGGAGTCCAGAAGGTGCCATGTGACACCTCCGCACATTCCCACCACACACACACACACACACACACACACACACACACACACACACACACACACACACACACACACACACACACACACACACACACACACACACACACACACACACACACACACACACACACACACACACACACATATACACACACACACACACACACACGCACACACACACGCACACACACACACACAGACTAGAGAGTGGCCATGGCTGGGAAAAGCAGCAGCAGGAGCAGAGGTGTGAATTTTGACTCCTCCTCATAACAATAAACACTTTTTTTTCTCTCATTCTAAGGTTTGTGGCTCTGGTTAAAACTGAAATGAGTTTGGCACATGTCCCAATATTTTTGTATGGGATGGTCTCACAGATTGACTTGGAGGGGGAGAAAATGAACCTAAGATCATGAGTGACAAGAAAGTAATGCTAGTTTCAAGATACTGTGATCCTCGCAAATACTATGTGCTGGAGTTAGCTTTCATCTCTCAGTCCCGTATCTGATGCAATTATCCTCACAAGGGTCGTGGATGTTAGCTTGACAAAATAATATATTTTTTCAGTTTTTAGTTCCATGACTATGTTTACTTTTTGGAGAAAGTTGGATAAAAAAAAAAAAAGAAACAGTGGAACACCACTGTTCCACTGGGCAAATCCACTGTTGGTGATCACCGCATACAGTATGCAGAGTTGTGAATGTGACAGTGTTGAAAATATTTCAGTTTCATTGCATTCCGCTTATAAATCATGAAGCGGATTGTGATAACTGAGCCACGGAGACGATTGATTTGTGACCTGTATCAATAACGTAATGTTGACAAGGAGCGCGAACGTCTCAGTTCTCCAAACATTTGTCCCTTCTCGCTCCGAGATGCGATCGCGGGTGTGAGGTGCAGCCGTGTAAATCAGGGATGGGCAACTCTGGTTCCATGAGGGCTGTTATCCTGGATATTTGAGTTGTTTCCCTCCTCCAACACACCTGATTCAAATGACCAGCTTATCAGGAAGCGCTGCAGAAGCCTGATAATGATCCTGATCAAACATCTAAAACATGCAGGGTAGTTGAAGTCAAAAGAGGATGCAAACAAGTCAGATTTGATCTGCATTCATAGACTTTTCTATATGCTGGTTTTAAATAGCACCACATAGTGTCCTGACTGAGATAGCACATAACTGAAATGGCTTGTGTTCCAGGCTCCATTTTTAGTGAACCGTGTGACAAGACTGCTAGAAAAAACATTGGCTTGTTAAAATGGTCAGTAATGCGTTAGTTAGAACAAAAAATGCTAATGTCAGCCTATTTTTTAATTAAGCATTGCCATGCATGATAACGTTATCTTAAAAGTGTTATTTTAGGTCGTTATGCAATGTTAATTTTGGGGGAGGAATCCTCAGAAAACTGCTAATGTTAGCTTTAAAATAACTGCAGTCTGCTACCTGTGTTCACTTTAGAGAAAGTTGCAAACAAAGGACCGTGAGAGGAAAACACGGGAGAGTGTGGTGATAATGTGGTTACTTAGCCGGTGTTCCAGGCTAATCGAAGAAAAGCATGCTAACTTAAGCTTAAAAAACATTTTTTTAAATTGGCTTGGCCGTGTTACAAGCTAATCCAAATATAAATGCTAACGTTGTCTTAGAAATGACTCTAATGTGTCCATAAAATGTGTTCTTTGGTGTTCGCTACTTTTTTTTTGTTAGTTTGGATTAATTAAAAGATAATCCTAGTGAAAGGTGCAAATGTGCTGGCTGAAAATATTTTTAAAATGCAGGTTTTTGTTGTTCTTCCTCATCTCTTTCCAAACTTGATCAGGACTGTCCCTCTCATTATTTTATTTCCTAAAACTTCTCATAACTTGATGCCATGGCAGAGCCATGAACTTTGAACTATAAGTCAAAAAGATAAGAGTCATCCATACATTTACTGCTTTTGATCAACCACAGACTGCATCATGTATAAAAATGTTTTTCTACATGAATGATGAGTGTGTAGTGACGATAATGTCGTGAGCTGAGGTTGCCAGGCCTTCACGCTGATGAGAAAAGATGAGGCCCAAGGTGTCACTTCACACCTCAGCTGTGAGAACCTCGCTCTGACCATTTCTTTTCCTCGTTTGGACAACACTCAACCGTGTGACTTTCTCACACTGAATTTGAAGGTTCGCTTGCAGTAATGTTGATTATATTTCATATTTGGAACATTGTAGATACGGTATTGCACAGTTTGTTTCAGCAATTAGACCAAGCCCTGATAGCTACAGACACTAATGCTACATGAGCATTAAAAGCACCCAAATAAAGCTATCTCTCGGTCAGTTCACTTTCGGTGTGAAGGTTTGTGTAGCTTAAGTGTAATCAACATAATTTCATTCATATTTGTTCAAGAATGAACAATGCAGTATTGGGATTTCTCGTCAATCTGACACTTTTTGATCATTAAACACATTTGACAAGGAGGCATTGAAGTTTTATCTGACAAACAACATAACAGGAGGGAGGGTTAAACAAAACAACGTGCATAAAAATAATTGTAATATCTTCGTTAAGGGACCCTATTTGGTTCTGAAAGGGTGCTGAAGGGTTAAATAGGTGCCCCAGGCAGTTGCTGAGTCAAGTGGAGGGCAGAGCGAACGGCTTGAACCCGTGCCACGACCCGCCCATGCACTGCGGCCGAGGTGAGGCTGTGGGAGTGTGGCGGGCAGTTTGGCACCTCTCTCGGGGGTCATCGCCCACCCACAGCAGGCACTGAGGCCGGGCCGCCCGCCACCTGTCTGGACCCTTCGGCCGATCTTGCCGCGACCTCCACATGGAAGGATCGGGAATGAATGTTTTCACTCACTCAAGAGACCTCTGCCAAGGCAAATCAATTTTCATTACGATTCAATTCAATTTTGTTATTAAAATGTCTGCATTATTCACTGGTTGGGAACATGGCCAAAATGCCTTATGGTAGCATAATACTGTATTCAAATGCATATCAAGACATAAGGAATAAATACAAATGATGAAAAGAATGAATTATTTTTTTTAAGTCCTTTTAGCAAAAACAGTAACAAAAATGCAAAAATAAAATTTCAAAAATTACAATTAAAGAAACAATACCCATATTAACAATCAAAGATGAAATTGATCACAAAATAGAACGCAATGCATTCAAATCAATGAAATAAAATAAGTGAATACAAAAAAATAATAAAACTTCAAGTTTAATGACTATTAAACAAGTTCACACAATGAAGAAATAAATTAATACAAAATTAAATATAACTGAAGAAAAATTGTGTTGATAGTAAATGAAGTAAAAACAAAGAAAGTACCAAAATCCCGTTCGCAAATAATAGATAAAAGATGCAATTAAAATTATTATTATTTTAATAGATAAAAATATTTACTCCCATCTAAATATACAATTGGAGTTTATCACGTCTATTCCTTCCGATCGATGACTGTATGTGTCATTTCATGCTGTTGTTTGTGCACCCCCTCAATGCTGCGTGAACGTGTTTTTGTGTGTGTTTGTAAGTGGTGGGGTGTGGAGTGGGTGGGGGGGGGTCACATTGCACACCTTAGGTGCAAAAGGAGGTTGGAGCGGGGAGGTTATCCAGGGGTGGACAGTAAATTTCATCTAATTGTGACGGGGCGACATGTGTACTCATGAACGCAGCTGTCAGATTACTGTCGAGACAGTCGTATATTGTGAACATGTTATTGGGTGAGGCTGATAAAGATGGCGGACTCATCATCATCATCATGAGTGTGTCAGAGTAAACATGTTCTCCTACTAGTGTTAGCGCTAGCTCACACTTGTGTGCTGACATGGTTTTGCACATAAAACTGCAAGCAAACCCACCCTCTTGATACACAGCTGCCACATACTACTTTTTCTCAACCCATGTTGCACATACAGTATATTGTATAGTAACAGTTTTAACATTATATGCATTGTGCCCCCCCCCCGAGATATTTATTTATTTAATTTTTTAAAGAATGAATAAAAATTTCAGAGTGGCCCGGTGGTCCAGTGGTTAGCGTGTCGACCTCACAGTGCAGAGGTCGTGGGTTCGATCCCGGCTCCAGCCTTCTTGTGTGGAGTTTGCATGTTCTCCCTGTGTCTGCGTGGCTTTTCTCCAGGTAGCCTGGTTTCCTCCCACATTTCAAAAACATGCTTGCCAGGTTAATGGAACACTCTAATTGTCCCTCAGAGTGAGTGTGAGTGCGGATGGTTGTTTGCCTTAGTGTGCCCTGCGATTGGCTGCCCGAAAACATTTGCGATAGGCTCCAGCACCCCCCGTAAAGATAAAGCGGATCGGAAAATGGATGGATGAAAATTTCTATTTGTAATTTGTAAAGGTATTTTTTACCATACCATCCACGGTCAAGCTTTCATGATCTAAAATTCACACACTGTTTCATAAAATAAAAGGGTAAAAAAAAGAAATAGACCTATAATACAAATACATTTTTAAAATCCCTACTGTTTGTTAGGCCTGATATTTTCTCAGCAAAAGAATATTATATTGCCTAACAAATAATAATTTCATGCCTTATACAGTACTGTAATTGTATAATAGAAAATGAGAGGCGGATATATGAGGGAGGCATTTTTTCTTTAGGAGACAATACAAACGGCACCTGAATGGGGCTTGGCCTCTATCATAGGGATGGCCACTCATGGAGGAAATATGGCGTCTCATTTAAAGTCTTTATCAAACAATTAATACAAAGTGAAACATTGGACCAACATCCCTCAGCTTTATTCAAGGCATGTCAGAACTGCTATGTTAGATTATACACAGGTCTACAATATGTACAAGCATGAGTATTATTTTCATTGAATATTTTGTTGATGTAAAATCACATACACACAATTCGCACACTCATGGCAAAAATAGTCACACGCTCCTCTGAAATGTTAACATGTGTGTCAGAAACGCAGCAGGTTTGTTGAAGAATGTTCTTTGTTAGTCACAACAATGTTACAGAGAGAATAGTACAGCAAAAAAAAAAAAAACACAAATACACAATGTGGAGTCATTCCCATTAAAAAAACAAAACAAAAACACACACACACACACAAACGAAAAACAACAACACATCATTATGACTACAAGACAGAACGTGATGAAAAAAACGGGGTAGAAAATCCGGAAGACCAGAAAACTTTCACTAAACTTTTAAACAGAAAATACGCTATGCATCATATTCAAATAGGACACACCTGCGGAATGAACAGGTCTTTTCTACACGATCAGTCATTTCTTGTCACAGTTTCCATCAAGCAGTAAATTTTAGTGCGTTAAATCCTGCTACAGCCATAGTTGCGCAAGCGACTTGAAGAGCGCAAGTTCGCAGCAGGTTCACACAAATTTGTCAAATTTGATTCGCAGTTAAGAGGAGCTAGCGCTATTGCTCGACATTTGAGAGAAGTACAGGCCGTCACTTCCATATTAGTCCTCAAGTCACGATACATTGTTGCAGTTCATCACCAAGTCTTGTGATTCAGAAACAAAAAAAAAACATTTTTATGATGTTTTTATGATTTAATGTTTGTCATTTGAGTAAAACTTAAAAAAATAATCATAATGTAAAACTCTGAGATCTGGTGGACATCATATGTCATAACATTGAGCGGTTGGCATGTCAACCAGTGATTTGGACAGTATAAAAGCAGATTTTTTATAAATTTGACCACTTTTAGGTCGACTAACATGTCTATGCAGTTTTTGTAGGGCTAATCCAATAATGTGGGAGGTTTGGATCGCTAACGCTATGTAAACGTCAAGTGTTAACCGCCAATGAATTGAGCGTGGACATGTTTGAACTGCTGAGTGAAAACTTTTGGCCTTTTTTTCCGGACGTGAATGGGAAACCAAAGCACAACATGGCGACAGGAAGTACATCATCGTTAAAGCACTGTTCTGTCTTTTTAAAGCGGACCTTACAGGACATGACTACGTGAACCGAAGATGGAGGAAAATACAAATAAAAAGATAAACGCTAGTTTCATATTCACACATGATCCGGGCGGGCCTGAGGATTGTAACGGGAACGGCAAATGAAAGTCCACGTAGGCAATGTAAAACATCCAGTTCTGGATGCACGACGTATGCCCCAAATGACTTATGGTCAGCCGTGGTCAGACGGCCCGTCGGGGGCGGCCTTGTTGGCGCAGGCGGCGACGTTTGGCTGTGTTCAAGTCAGGATCTTCTCCCGGGTCTCGGGCAGCTTTAGCGCCAGCAGACCACCGCAAACGAGCGCAGAGAAGGCCAAGAAGATGGGGATGATCTTGGTGATGCCCACGAATGCCGCAAAGATGAAGCTGGCGATGATGGCGGCCAACTTGCAGATGCCGTTGAGGATGCCAAACGCTGTGCCTCTGCAAAGTTAAGATATACAGTAAGTATTTGCAAAAATGTGAGCAGGGGTGTAATCACTTTTGTGATATATTGTACCAAACCTACCCACCCACCTGCCTACCTACCCAAAGACCAAACCCACCTACCTAGCCAATCTGCCGACCTATGCAATTTAGTTATCCACCCACCTAATCTACAGGCCCTTCCATATGTGAATTACCATCGTTATTCAACCCTTACTTAACCGACCCACCTCAATCCAGAGAGGCTCTGTAATTATGGTGTCTGGTGGCAAATCTCCCGTTACCTACCTAATCTGTATCTTTCCTATCTACCTGACCGCACCTACCCAACCAACCTTGCTTATCTACTCTACCCTACCTAGCACCTACCTTTCTAATGTATGTACCTGGCTACCCAGCTACATACCTTTCTCGTGTACAATACCTACCTACCTACCTACCTACCTATGTACCTACCTAGCTAGCTACCTAGCTAGCTACCTACTTACCTACATACATTTTCCAATGTACCTACCTAGCTACTGACCTACCTACCCACCCTTAATGAGACATCATTTAAAGTTTAATAGCCACCGACTAACGTTTGACTCTACCTTTTAGATGACGGGTACAGTTCCACAGAAATGACCTCCAGTCCGTTCCAGGCTGCCACGCTAGCGCCATAGAACAGACACTGCCAACATATAACCGCTCCTTGACTGAAGCTCAGCAGCAGTAGAAAGGTGCAGGCAGATGACGTAAGCATGGAACCACCTGGAAAGGTAAAATATCGAACAGCAAGGCATGTTTGTCTCGTTGCCACCAAAAGGTACGTTTTGGTTAAAAATGTTTACAGTATACGTGTGATGGCATTTGCCTGATCAAAAATTACAGTAGTATGGTTTGGTTCTCTATTGAAGAGTGTAACAACGGCGGTGAAGCAAACTGAACTGTCACACTTAGCGGAAAGATGGCTTGATACAAGCAACTGACCTATTATACGGATTCGTCCGATCTTGTCCATGAAGAGCGCCGAGATGATGTTGCCTGGCAGCACCGCCAAACTGCCCAAGAAGCTGACTAGATAAATGACGATGTCGTTCTCCTCCTGGAAATTGAGGTGGCAGCCTTTCTTGGGATGCAGGAAGGTGGTGTTCTCCATGCGGCAGTCTTTGAACTTCTCTTGCCACAGATCTGGTCAGTGACAAAATTCCAGAGTTGTTCATAACAACAAAACTGTTGCCTATTTGCAAGTATAACATAAATGCTATTATAGTCAATACGATACACGATTTGAGTAACAATCACTCAAAATAAGTGACTAAAAAACCTAGTACTTTGTACTTTAGGTTTGCCTATGTACCTGTGTTGTAGAAAACTGTGTTTTTGATGGTGCAGTTCTCAAAGAAGCTGTTGGTGGACTTGATATCCTCAAAGTAGCAGTTCTCAAACAAAGAGTCCTCAAACTTGACCGACTTGATCTCAATGTTTGCAAACCTAAAAAACAGCACGCACACACACGAGCCGGTTCAATCCAATTCCTGTCGGCTCACTTCCTGATATTATGAACGGAGGCTGTGACCGTACTTGTCGTGGATGTACTCGCCCTCGCGGTGCACCTGGTTGACCAAGGAAAAGTTGAAGTGGAAACGCTCCACGCGTTCCCGGTGGAAAATGCGCACTTTGGATTCGTACTCCTCGTACTGCATGTACTTGATCATGTCGGGGAACCACACTCCGAGCCCATGGTAGCTAACATACACGCGCGCACACACACACACACACACACACACACACACACACACACACACACACACACACACACACACACACACACACACACACACACACACACACACACACACACACACACACACACACACACACACACGTATCATCCCGCTGATGCTAACAGTTAGCTTAGCCAGCAAGTTTTCGCTTAGCATCCATTCAAGCAAGTATTCTCAAAGCAGGGGCGTCACTAGGTTTCAAGAACAAGGGAGGCTTAGCCCCACGGGGAACACAGCCCCTTTAGGGAGGTCCGGGGCATGCCCCCCCCGGGAGGAATTTTTTCTACATTCTATTAAAAATCCATCAATACCGTGCACTTTGAGAGCAAAATGAAGAGGCTATGAAGAACTACACACATCACATTTAGTATACAGGCGCTGCCCGAGTTACGAACATCCGAGTTACGAACAAACGGTACATACGAACATTTTCACGGGTCTGTCGAAAAAAAAAAAGAAATAGTTAGATTTTGTATTGCACGCCTTTTTCCGAGTGCCGAACGGGGCGGAGGAGGACGGCGGAGGAGGACGGCGGAGGCGGCGGCGGCGGCGACGTTCGAAGGCGGCCGCGGGGAGAGGCGTGGGGGGCGGGCGTGTGACGGTGGAATTGGCGGGGAGGCGTACGGCGCGCCAGTCGACGACCGGTCGTCTACTCTCCCCCGCTGAAGCCGCTGCTAGTTTACCGGGCAGCTAACCCTCGAGCCCTGAAGAACGTGACGAAAGCTCTCTCCCGTTATATGGATGTCAAACATATAAGCCTTAAACATACATTCCAGACAAAATATAGCACTGAAGCAACTTACGAACGAATTCACCTTATCAACAACCGTCCGGAACGTAACTCGTTCGAACCTGGGGAGCGTCTGTACTCTTTACTATGATGGGGCTTCCTCGCCTGGACTTTAACTGGACTAGATAATAGAAATTATAAAGAGTTCAAAAGTTAAATCTTGGTTGTTCAAGGGAATTAGAAGGATGCCCGATATTATCGTTATGTTATCGGGCCGATAACATAACCTATATGACAGTAGGCCTATATTTCTCTCTACCAAAATGTATTAATATATGCTGAGCCCCCAGAAGACTACGTATTTTGAGATGTCTGCCGTGATTTTGGTGTTACAGTATTGGATTGGATTTGGATAAACTTTATTGTCAAATGTACTGTATGTGTAACATACAGCACAGATGAAATTTCTTCCGTCTCAACATGAAATAAGAGGAGCCGCTGCGGGTGTCCGCGCCGCCATCAAAAGAAAAGTTACCAAAAAAGACAAAATAATACAAAACAACACATGAGACACAGACAATTGTGCACTCTTAACCACTTTCCTGCATACACTTTGTGGTCTGAAGCAGTTATAGATGAAAGAAGAGTGATTCAAAGTGTCCTTTTCACCAGTGGATAAAAGACGTCATGCTGCAATGTGCACACGTCTGCTACAAGCTAAACTTGAAAGCAACAAGAAGCTGTAGCATCCATCAACGAAAAAGAGATTGTCTCTCTTCTCCTGTCCCATGTAAGTCCGCTTCAATGCCAAGCCGCAACTCCCAGTTCCACATACGTAAAGGAAAAATAAATAATACTTTTGAAAAAATAATGCAATGAAATTATTTAGGGGGGCTATAGACATTTTTAGGGAGGCTGAAGCCTCCCTAAAATAGGCCTAATGACGCCAGTGTCTCAAAGTTATTTCAACGGGAATAATTTTCTCCACTGGCATCTCACATTGAATCCTGGAATTTAAAAAATGATAATGAACTAAAACGGCATCCAACAATTTTCCCCTCATGATGTATTTACTCAGTGTGTGTGTGTGTGTGTGTGTGTGTGTGTGTGTGTGTGTGTGTGTGTGTGTGTGTGTGTGTGTGTGTGTGTGTGTGTGTGTGTGTGCTTAAGTAGTTTGCCTGGATGAGACTAATTAAGTTTGGGAAATAGGACTCTAAAATTTAATTTAGAAAATTTGACAATTATTTGAGTTCAACCAAAACTGCATTCAGCACATCAAAATGATTTTTTTTTTGTTCTTCCTCTTCTTTTTTGTCTTCATATTCTTATTTTAAAATTTGAACCATAATCAGAACAGTTTGAAAATTATTTTAGACATTTTGGAAATAAACATTCTAAAATTTCATTTGGAAATTCAGAAAATTCAAATGAATGTAGCTAAAATGCAAACATTTGCAATGCTTTTTTAAAAATAGAAATCCATGAATAGAAAAAAAAGCATAGAAATTCTGGGAAAATTGATTTGCAATTTTCAAGTTATGGTGAGGGAGTACTCTTAGTTTAGTTTGTTTAGTTGACAAGCTGGTCCCCATAAATAATGATGTACTTTTGAAAATTATACAATATCATTTATTGCTAATTACAAACTATTGGTTGGCAAACTGCCGGGGATCCCCTGACCTCAGTTTGAGAACCACTGTGTTGAAGTACCTGAAGGCCAGACAGAACCAAACGATGGCCAGGAAGAGGCCTTGCAGTCGCAGGTCAGGCGCAGACAGTGACATCACGTTAGCCATCACCTGAAAGATAAAAAGGAAGTATACAGTGTGAGGATGAGAATTGATTTGGGAGGAGCCGAGGTGGCGTCGTTAGCGACCTGCTGCAGCATGGTCATGTGTCTGACAGTCCAACGCTGGAAGGCGGTGCCCGTATCGCTCTGGATTTCGATGAACTCGTCTTCCTGCGTCTGTGGCGTTTTGATGTTGGTTGCCTGTGTTGCAACAACACCATTTCAGTATAGTGCTACAGTATTACATTTTTTTTGTGTGCATATTTTCATACCATCAAGTTTTCAATTAGAAAAGTCTTGGCATTCAAAAATATGGTTGCTTTCTTTCCCGCAAGATAGCTATTATTTTCTTATGTGAAATTTCAAGCACCGATTTAGTTTGTTAATAATAAACCCATCACTCACAGTGAAGACTCTCTCAGGTTCGCCTTTGGCCTTCCAGTTGGTGTCGTGAACACGACGCAGGACCATCCACGCCTCGTCGTGTCGGGCGCTCTGAAATGAACCAAGTATCTCCAATTGGATGAATATTATCTGTGCGTGTATGTATTTTTGCATGTCCCACTTTATTGTTTGTGTTTCACTGTTAACATCCGGAAGAGCAAGGCTGCGGTCACAATTATTCACTCGTTTCGTACTACCTACTGAGTAGAATATCCTGGAAAATAAAACCTCACGATCAACGAAAGCTGGTTTAGCTTCCGTAATAAGTAGTGAACAATTAAATACATCCAAATACCAGGATATTGTTTTAAAATGAGTGTATCTTATGCATGTAATAAATAAAATAAAAATTGCTGTGATTTGCTGCTATAAAGTAGTTTTGTGCCACATTAATTCATCTTGTGACGAAATTACACTACATATGTAAAAAAAAAAATCTTTAGGCATATCCTGCTTTGTACAGGATTACCATGACAAAGAGTCTTTTCAAAATTCTGAAGAAACCACAAATATCCGTGTCATTGCTCGCTGCGCCAACAAAACGGACCATATCCATCACCATCATCTCATTTATCATTCATGCTCTATTTTCTACACTCCACGCTGCAGTCAGGTATGCAGTTGTGTAAGAGTGTTTGTATTCGGGGCCTGGCTGCAACACACTAAGCCAATCATGACACCGCATGTGGTTAAGTGGGTGACAAAGTGCTGGAAGACACCTGCGGGGTGCGCGGTGTTCCGGTTGATGGTTTAGCGAGCCTTCGCTACCTCGGCATCGCGACGGCGTGTTGCTTTTGGATGGAGGGTGTCTCAATAGAAGGAACCCAATCTTGTTCAGCGAACATAAAAACACTAGACCAGTGGTTCTTAACCTGGGTTCGATCGAACCCCAGGGGATCGGTGAGTCGGTCTCATGAGATCGACCGAGCCTCTGCAGTGGAGGGTAAGACACAAGCGACTCAACATGTGATGACACACCCACTTGGCCATCACTGGCTGCAGATGATCACATGACATTGCTTGTCCAATCAGAGCTGTGGGAAATTTTGTTCGCTTCGTAGTCGACGTCGTACAATTAAATAAACAAAAAAAAGGATACTTATCTCTTGAAATGTTATTTACTTTTTCTGTTTTTAATAAATGCGGGTTTTTATACCTTGAATTTATTTTAAAAATATATATATTTATTTTTCACTCATGAAGGGTTCGGTGAATGTGCATATTAACGAGTTGGGTTTGGTTCCTCTAAAAAGGTTAAGAACCACTGCACTAGACTAAAAGAACAGGTATTGCTGACCTCCAGGAGGAATCGCGGACTTTCCGGCATGAAGAAGACGCCGACGAGAGCAGCCAGAGTGGGAAAGAGACACACCAGGATAAAGAGTCTCCAGCTATGCATCTGGAATTCTGTGCCGATGGCAAAGCCCCAACCTGGCAGCACGTGGACAACATTTCACAGTAAGTCAGAGTTGATACGCAATGGCAATTTTGTCTGTGTTCCTGTCAGAGCTCCTTGTCCTTTCTGTGTATGATGCTGTATAAATTAGTACACTGTTGTTATACGTTCATGCGTGGCGACCCCTGCCTATTTGCGGTTCACAATTCACAAATTCAAAACCTGTGTGTGTGTGTGTGTGTGTGTGTGTGTGTGTGTGTGTGTGTGTGTGTGTGTGTGTGTGTGTGTGTGTGTGTGTGTGTGTGTGTATGTGTGTGTGAGTGCGTGGGTGTGTGTGGGTGGGTGTGTGTGCGTGTGGGTGTGTGTGTGTGTGTGCGTGCGCGCGTGCGTGTGTTACCGTAATGGGGGATGATCCCCCAGGCTGTGAAGGAAGCGTAGAGGCCTCCCAACATCCAGAACATGCAAAGCCAGCTCAGATGTTCGCCACGTTTGTCCATCTGCAGAAACTCGGTGAAGTATGTATACACGATGGGGATGGAGCCTCCGATTCTAGAAGAAATGTATCTGTAATTATTATCCACTTGTGTAATGGAATCGGCGAGAATGTCCTCTGGGAACATTTGTAAGACAACTAGCTGTTGTAGTTCAAAATTGGTTTCCCACGCGACATATCCAATTTTTAAGAGATCTTTTTTTTAAAATGTAAATAATGGGTTTATACAGTACTGTATACAGTCAGTGGCCTGCTTATGAACATTCACGTTTTTCCTTTGCCTGTCTGTGGCATTTTGCCTGATCATAATGTTAAACTTATGAACGTAAAAATAAATAAATAAATACAATTATCTGCTATGTTTGACTGTGTTTGTTTTACAACAATACGATGTTTAATTCTCTTTTTTGTTTGTTTTACAGTAAACTGGAAGTAACAAACTGCTTGACCTCTTGTGTGGAGATGCATGCACACGCGCGCGCGCACGCACGCACGCACGCACACACATACACACACCACTAATAGTATCCTATAGAATGCAAACGTGAACGTTAATTTAAATAATGCTGCAAATGTGAATTATTCACGGTAAAGGTCAGCGGTAATGACATTGACATTTTGTACATGCAAATGGGAATTTAATTGAAGTCAAATGTGCGGGCATCTCACCCAAAGCCGGAGCAGAACCTGAAGAAGACGAAGAAGCCGTAGCTCTGAGCGAAGCACGACAGAAAGGAGAAGAGCAGATCGATGGACAGCACGTAGATCAGGCACTTCCTGCGCCCCATCTTGTCGCACAGACCACCCCACACCAGTGCGCCCACCATCATGGCCACGTACACCAGCAATCCTGACAGACACGGGCACACCACTTGTTACGCATTGTGGCAAAACAGTAAGCCTGCTCTTATTTTCATTCTGAATATATTAATTGTTATTTTTATGTGATACTATTTCATGCTATTTGATTTCAGTACGTCCCCGAGTGTGTTAATAAAGAGTGAGCTTTATTGGCTTCGCAAAGGACCTCATTAGATGTGTCAGTTAGCTTGTGGCCTGTTCAGACTCCGGTACTCGAAATACATCTGATGTCCACTAGGAGGCACCCTTCCCCCTTCTATGAGCGCGTCGAAGTCCCCCATTTGATTTGCTAATGTATGTTTTTAGAGACTGACTTCATGTTGACGCCAGCGATCAAGATGGCTGAATATTCATGCAGCAGGAATAAGAAATAAAGGTCAGCATCATAAAACGTTGAAGTTGGCTCCTGGCAAATGTTTTTCCGCCGGCATTAAGGATTTGTTAATGGTGTCGCCTCGGTCAGCAGGTGTTCAAGTCCAGTTGAGCCATTACTGGACCGCTTCGAAGAACGACCCGCCGCGCTGCCCATTAGATACAAACCATTATGAACTTCCTCTTAATGTCTCGGGGGGGATTTAATAGACCCCCCAGTCATCCGTGCCTCCCAACCTGCTCTGTTTTACTACATGGCCCGAAATACAGCATGCCCATAAACGGCTTAACGGCACGTGCAGTCGTCGTGTGCGCCTTCCGTGCGGATTAGTGGCTCTGCACGCCTCCTCCTACATAACCTGGTCCACCTCCTACAAGTTTTCTCCTAAAGCGGAGGCCTTGAACAAAGAGGGAACTGCCCTTACATGACTGATGCTGCATTCTTTTTGTGTTTGATATTGAAGACAGAGTAATTAATCAACAGATTAACTAACTAACCGAGCTTCCACACACCCACCAACTGACTAACTATCTCACTAACCAACTAACCAACCAACTAACTAACTAACATTCAAGCAAACACCCATGTATTGTCTAACCAACTACTCCATAAAGTAATCTACATCCAAACAACAGACCACCCACCCAACCAACCAACCCTTTATTAACTAATCCAATAAATTGACTGGAGAACCAACCAACCAACCAACAAATTAACCAGCATACTAACCCACCCACCAACCAACCAATGAAGAAACCGACTGACTGAACAACCAAACAATGAACCAACCTACTTTTCAACTAGGCAACCACGACCAAACCTGAGTAACCCACCATTTAAACCAACCAAACACTTGATTGACTGACCAACTAATTCATTCATGAACCTTTAATCAGACCAACTGGCAAACAAAACAAGATAACAAGCTATCCTACATCCAACCAACCGCAACCGATCCACTCGCCGATTCAATCCAAGTAAACAATAAAATTTTAGATAGATATTAGTGACTAACCCACCATCCAACTAACTAGCCAGCTGACCAAACGACCAAATTAATGAGTTAGCTAATTAACCTTTTGATGCATGGTGGACTAACTACCTGACCATCCAAACCAACCACTTACTTGACTGAGAGACTTACTGACCAATGAACCAACTAACCCGCAGCTCAACCAATTAACTAACTCATTAACTGTGAGCCAAACATAACTTCTAGTCTGACACTTTGCGTTTCGACGGCTGTCAAACCTAACACTCCGCTGATAGTAAAGGTCAAGCATTCAACCTCATTTGTACTTTGGATTGTCCGTCAATCCTCCTGGTAAGGTAGGCAAGAAAAAGTCCGGTCCAATGAAGAACCGATCGTGTGGTTCATTAAGAGTAAGAAGCAAAGAATTGTTATTCTGAACCCCCCCCCCCCCCCGTTGGAGGAGCATGAGCGTGAATCAAAGCGTATCATTCTGCAGATATGATTCATATTTTCGGTGCCAATGGCGCACCGCTCCCCTTCGGCTCTGCCCAAACAAGACACTGCCAGCCCATTTACGCCGGGGCTGCTTTACCTGCACAATCGTCAGAGGCTCCAAGCGTGTCTGACGGCACTTTGCCTCAACCACCGCAGGAACATGTTCCGTATTAGCCCGCGAACACACAACACGCACGCGCGCGCAGGCAGGATGCAATCACGACCCGCTTCCTCATCCATCGCTCGCACCACAGCATCCCTGGAGCCTGTTGTTAAGATGAAATGATCTCCACTCGATCTGTGCAGCAGGCCGCAGCAACAAGGTGAGAGGCTTTCATTTGCTCTTGCGGGATCAGGAACAGACGTTATTTGGACCTGTGCGGCATACTGATTACGAGTCCTCTTTCTATGGCTCGGCACAATCAACTCACAGAAACAATGAATGGGTCGCTTTTTCAGCGAATGACTATGGATAGAGATAAATGCAAATGGGTGAATTTGGATTTGGAATGGATGGACGGTCAGTCAATCAGTTAATATGCTTCCCTTAAATGATTAGGTGGAGTGGGTGATACTTTCCCACTTCAGTCTTGTTGGTGGTGTCATCGTGAGATTTTAGCGTTAGCTCCCTTTGCAAAATACATTGAATAGCTGCTCTCAGTTCGCCCCAATGCAAGTGGACTGTAATGGCAAACAGTGAAAAAATATAATTCCTTGGATTGCACCTTTGCCTGGATGGACCACCTGTTTAAAAACCTTCGTTAAAATCTGTATTTTTATCCAACTAACTGATTGACCAACTGACCCAACAAACAAGTAATGAGTTAACAATGAACCGTTTGTCCAACACCTGCTCACTCACAACCAGCCAAAAACAAGCAGCAACTAACAAGCCAACCAAACAACCCACAACTAACTAACTAACTAACTAACTAACTAACTAACTAACTAACTAACTAACTAACTAACTAACTAACTAACTAACTAACTAACTAACTAACAGCCCAAAAGCAAGCAAGCAACCAATTAACCAACCATCCACACAAAGATTAACCAACAAACCAACCATACTGATACTTCTGATATCATCATTATTATGATTATAATAATAATTATTATTTTTTGTTATTTATTTATTTTTTTTGACAAGCTGTTCACGACCCACCCAAAAGGGGCCAGCGACCCACTTTTGGGTCCAGACCCTCCATTTGAGAACCAGTGATTTACAGTATGCTGTCAGTCTTGTTGGGATGATTTCCAAGGTTTGGTGGTTGTTTCTCCGCCACTTACCCAACAAGCCCTTGTCCGAGTTGGATATGCACATGTCCTTCTCGGCGCTGGGCATGACAAAGCCCACCACAAAGCCGTCCACACCGTCGGCCATCAACGCCAGGCCCAGCACCACGAAGAGCATCCACTGGAAGCGACCATGTCCGCAATCCTCCATGATGGTCTCGTACTGCTCCGGCAGGTTGTCCTCATCGTATTCCTCCTGCTGGGCAGCCAGTCGGGCCTTCCGTTTGGCCTCGAGGCGCGCCGCCCGCCGGGCCTCCTTGATCTCATCCGGGTGTGGAACGCCCTGGTACTCGCCCTCATACATCTGCTCGTCCTCGTCCGCGCCCTCTGTGGCATCGCTGGCGGCGTCCTCCTCCTGGGGCGGGTAGTTTGTCTGGTAGGGGTATCCATCCTGACCGCCGCCATCTTGGCTGTAAGTGTACCCGCCCACTTCGGTCAACTGCTGGTTAACATTGTTCTGATATGGGTCGTTCATTGCGGCCTTGCAGGTTTCTGGTCCTCCCAGACGTCCGAGTGTCTGCTCCAAGGCTTCAGCGGCTGCGATGATGCGCTATGATCTTTGCATGCTCAACCTAAAACATAACAAACATCTTCAACAACTTCAAAGGCTCACAGCAATGCAGTGAGTAAACAATAGGGGATGCAATACTGCAAGATTTGAATGTATGATGTATTCACAAAAAGTTAGAGGTACTGGGTTTTTGGGTAAAATTTCAGAATGAATCTAAAAAAGAGAATATAATTTGACCTACATTATCACAGATTTTAAATGTTAGTCGATCTTTCTTTTTGTATTTTCAGTATATATTGGAGATAACTCTGAAATCAAAGTTGCATGCCATGTATTATTACTATTCATGTAGGTTAACTTCTTTTTACACTTTAAGAATGCATCACCACTTTAAAATGAGAAATATAAAAAAAGATGTAAGATTTAGATTTAGAAACTACATGTTGGATATATTTTCTCACGTGTTACTGTGAAAAATCAAATTTCACCTGAAAATGTAAATTTCACTAAAATCATTTTTGAAAATTATTTTACTCTGTGGGAAAGTTCACACCACCATCCCAGGACAACATTTTATTTACTTGTTTATTATTCTTTATTTAATTGTTTCTTTCTAGTGGTGGAAAATTCAGCCGCATAATTGAAGGCATTTAAAATAGCATTTACTTAGCAACTCAGACTGGCGACTTTTTATGTCTTTCTAAAAGCTTCTAGAAATTACTTTTGGAGTTTTAGACTCAAAGAGGAAATGACTATGACACATCCAGAAATAATTTTACCTGAGACTAAATTCTATCTAATCTCAATTGACCTTACCAAGTTAAAGGACAAATGTGAGTGATGTTAGCTCACCTATTTAAACTCATTTGGCCGGTAATAAGTAACATAATGTTCCTAAAATTGATAGAATTGTACTACAATGTCGTAATTTTAGTGCTAGATAAGAAAGGATGTATCCATTAGGATAGATGAGTGACATTTTAGTCCTGACGGACGTAACATGGAGGCTTAGTTGGGCTTCAACCTGGAACTCAGTTTATAGATTTGATCATGCTCGACTACAACAAAATTGATCAGTGAGCACTCGCTTTGCTAAATAGGTAAAATAAAGTGAAACATAAGGTTCTCTTACCAGACGGGCCTTCCATTAAACCACTTCGGAACACAAAAAAAAGGTCCAAGGGGCATTTTCAAACGGCCAAAGCTGACATGTCACTTTATCCCGAGACCGTGATGCAGTCAAGGCTGAGGGATTAGCATCCAACCTCACGATACAACAACTCCCCCCCACCCCTGCTCAACGCCACCCTGCCTCACCCGGGATCATCCCCACAGGAGTCCGACCCTCACCCTGCGTGGACGAATGGTACAGTCCTGTCTGTGACACCCAACCCAAACAGCTGAGATCTCTTACTAAAAGGACTCAGGACACTAGTAGCTGGCTCATTTGGATTCTCAATGTGTGCACTCTTTGCATTGTCATCTATGTTAATGCGGGCCGACTCATCTATCTCTAAGTCTGACCATACAAACTAGAATTTCATTAAGTAGAACACAGACAATTTTGGAAAAAAAATTCTCTACATGTCCATCTGAATGCTGAACACTTCTCTTTCACAGAAAACACACTCTGGCCCGAACCCTAACCTGAACCCTAAACCCAACCCCAGACCTAAAACCCTCCCCAAACTAACGAACCTCAACCCCGACACAAAACCTAACTCCAAACCTACTGCTTAAAGGGGAAGTGAAGGGAAAAAAATCTTCTTTACAATATGATTTATGCGCCCCCCCCACTACGGTATTCTGATTAATATTGCGTTTGTCTGATGACATCACAATGCCTAAAATGGACACATACTTGCCACTCCTGTCCAGAAGTTAATGTCGTGTGACATTAAATGTTTTCATAAATTTAGACCTAAACTCACCACTAAATGTAACTTGCCATAGAACAATTTGCTGTGATTAAAAAGTTAGCCAGC
The DNA here is from genome assembly GCA_026261675.1 of Hippocampus mohnikei. NCBI lineage: Eukaryota > Metazoa > Chordata > Actinopteri > Syngnathiformes > Syngnathidae > Hippocampus > Hippocampus mohnikei. Next base: position 5,334,084 of record JAKGUB010000341.1, read on the forward strand.
CAGCTGGCAAAGGCTCTCATTACCATGGAAAAAGTACGACCTTCAATGGAAACTAATCAACAAGCCCCTTCTATCCAATCAGGCAATAGTTTCAGTCAGAAGCAGTTTAACTACCTCCTTACCCCAACTTCCATAATTCTATTTATTCCCATAAATCCATGAGCTCCCGAAAAGTGGACAGTTCCTGTGCGGCCATCCCATTTTCAGCGACTGTAAGTGTGGAATTCTGCAGGATTGCCGAACTCATTGCTCAGAATAAATTTGTATGAAGAAAATATTTTTATACGGTATTGCTTTTATCCCTTCTGTTTTTGTCCTTTTTTCAGTTTTTATCCAGATGGGGGGCCTTAAATTCATTCATTCATTCATTCTTAAACCCCTCCGCGAGCCGTCACCTTACCGTGGTGGAGGGGTTTGTGTGTCCCAATGATCCTAGGAGCTAAGTTGTCTGGGGCTTTATGCCCCTGTTAGGGTCACCCATGGCAAACAGGTTCTAGGTGAGGGACCAGACGAAGCACGGCTCAAAGACCCCTTATGATGATTGAAATTAATGGATCTAGGTTTCCCTTGCCCAGACGCGGGTCACCGGGGCCCCCCTCTGGAGCCAGGCCTGGAGGTGGGGCTCGTTGGCGAGCGCCTGGTGGCTGGGCCTACACCCATGGGGCCCGGCCGGGCTCAGCCCGAAGAGGCAACGTGGGTCCCCCTTCTCATGGGCTCACCATCCATGGGAGGGGCCAAAGGGGTCGGGTGCAATGTGAGCTGGGCAGCAACCAAAGGCGGGGACCCTGGCGGTCTGATCCTCGCTGCAGAAGCTAGCTCTAGGGACGTGGAATGTCACCTCTCTTGCAGGGAAGGAACCCGAGCTGGTGTGCGAGGTAGAGAAGTTCCGACTGGATATAGTCGGACTTGCCTCGACACACAGCCTGGGTTCTGGTACCAGTTCTCTCGAGAGGGGTTGGACTCTCTTCCACTCTGGAGTTGCTCATGGTGAGAGGCGCAGAGCAGGTGTGGGCATACTCATTGCCCCCCGGCTCAGTGCCTGTACATTGGGGGTCACACCGGTAGACGAGAGGGTTGCTTCTCTCCGCCTTCGGGTGGGGGGACGGGTCCTGACCGTTGTTTGTGCATATGCACCAAACAGCAGCTCAGCATACCCACCCTTTTTGGAGTCCTTGGAGCGTGTGCTGGAGAGTATTCCGGCCGGGACTCCCTTGTTCTGCTGGGGGACTTCAATGCTCACATAGGCAATGACAGTGAGACCTGGAAGGGCGTGATTGGGAGGAACGGCCCCCCCGATCAGAACTCGAGTGGTGTTTTGTTATTGGACTTCTGTGCTCGTCACGGATTGTCCATAACGAACACCTTGTTCAATCATAAGGGTGTCCATATGTGCACTTGGCACCAGGACACCCTAGGCCGCAGTTCGATGATTGACTTTGTGGTTGTATCATCGGATTTGCGGCCGCATGTTTTGGACACTCGGGTGAAGAGAGGGGCGGAGCTGTCAACTGATCACCACCTGGTGGTGAGTAGGCTCCAATGGTGGGGGAAGACGCCGGTCTGTCCTGGCAGACCCAAACGTATTGTGAGGGTTTGCTGGGAGCGTCTGGCGGAATCCCCTGTCAGAAAGAGTTTCAACTCCCACCTCCGGCAGAGCTTTTCCCATGTCCCGGGGGGACGCGGGGGACATTGAGTCCGAATGGACCATCCCGCGCCTCTATTGTTGAGGCGGCCGATCTGAGTTGTGGCCGTAAGGTGGTTGGTGCCTGTCGTGGCGGCAACCCATGTACCCGCTGATGGACACCAGCAGTAAGGGATGCCGTCAAGCTGAAGAAGGAGTCCTATCGGGCCTTTATGGCCTGTGGGTCCCCAGAGGCAGCTGACGGGTATCGACTGGCTAAGCGGAACGCAGCTTCAGTGGTCGCTGAGGCAAAAACCCGGGCGTGGGAAGAGTTCGGTGAGGTCATGGAAGCCAACTTCCGGACGGCTTTGAGGAAATTCTGGTCCACCATTCGACGTCTCAGGAGGGGGAAGCAGTGCACCACTAACACTGTACAGTGGGGATGGGGCGCTGCTGACTTCGACTCGGGACGTTGTGAACCGGTGGGCAGAGTACTTCGAAAACCTCCTCAACTCCACCAGCACGCCTTCCTTGGAGGAAGCAGAGTCTGGGGACTCTGATGTGGGCTCTCCTATCTCTGTGGTTGAAGTCACCGATGTGGTTAAAAAGCTCCTCGGTGGCAAGGCCCCAGGGGTGGATGAGATCCGCCCGGAGTTCCTCAAGGCTCTGGATGCTGTGGGGCTGTCCTGGTTGACACGCCTCTGCAGCATCGCGTGGTCATCGGGGAGAGTGCCTCTGGATTGGCAGATCGGGGTTGTGGTCCCTCTTTTTAAAAAGGGGGACCGGAGGGTGTGTTCCAACTACAGAGGAATCACACTCCTCAGCCTCCCTGGTAAGGTCTATTCAGGGGTGCTCGAGAGGAGGGTCCGTCGGGAAGTCGAGCCTCAGATTGAGGAGGAGCAGTGTGGTTTTCGTCCCGGCCGTGGAACATTGGACCAGCTCTACACCCTTAGCAGGGTCCTCGAGGGTACGTGGGAATTCGCCCAACCAGTCTACATGTGTTTTGTGGACTTGGAGAAGGCGTTTGACCGTGTCCCTCGGGGAGTTCTGTGGGGGGTGCTTCGGGAGTATGGCTGTCCGGTCTCTATACTGCCGATGTCAGAGTTTGGTTCGCATTGCCGGCAATAAGTCGGAATTGTTTCCAGTGAGGGTTGGACTCCGCCAAGGCTGCCCTTTGTCGCCGATTCTGTTCATCACCTTTATGGACAGAATTTCTAGGCGCAGCCGAACCTTTGAGGGGGTCCGTTTTGGTGGCCTCAGTATTACATCTCTGCTTTTTGCAGATGATGTAGTACTGTTGGCCAACTCTCACTGGAGCGTTTCGCAGCCGAGTGTGAAGCGGTTGGGATGAGGATCAGCACCTCCAAATCTGAAACCATGGTCCTCAGTCGGAAAAGGGTGGAGTGCCCTCTCTGGGTCGGGGAGGAGATCTTGCCCCAAGTGGAGGAGTTTAAGTATCTTTCAGATTCAGATTCAGATTCAGAAAACTTTATTTATCCCCGTGGGGCAATTAGAGTTGTGCTAGAGCGGTCTTGTTCACGAGTGAGGGCAGAAGGGAGCGAGAGATCGACAGGCGGATCGGTGCAGCGTCTGCTGTGATGCGGACGCTGTATCGGTCTGTTGTGGTAAAGAAGGAGCTGAGCCAAAGGGTGAAGCTCTCAATTTACCGGTCGATCTACGTCCCAACCCTCATCTATGGTCACGAGCTATGGGTTGTGACCGAAAGAACGAGATCCCGGATACAAGCGGCCGAAATGAGTTTTCTCCGCAGGGTGTCCGGGCTCTCCCTTAGAGATAAGGTGAGAAGCTCGGTCATCCGGGAGGGGCTCAGAGTAGAGGTGGCTCGGGCATCTAATTAGGATGCCTCCTGGACGCCTCCCTGGTGAGGTGTACCGGGCATGTCCCACTGGCAGGAGACCCCGGGGACGACCCAGGACACGCTGGAAAGACTATGTGACCCAGCTGGCCTGGGAACGCCTCGGGATCCGCCAGGAAGAGCTCGAAGAAGTGGCTGGGGAGAGGGAAGTCTGGGCTTCCCTCCTAAAGCTGCTGCCCCCGCGCCCCGACCCCGGATAAGCGGTAGAAAACGGATGGATGGATGGAGGGCCTTAAATAAAGAGGAAGTTAAAAAAAAAGGATGTCCCATTGCCGTGCAAACCACACATTTTTCAGTCTAAAGTGGAATCTCATCCTTTGATCCACCCTTAACCCCAACCCCAACCCCAAACTTCACCATTAACCCTCAACCATAACCCAAAACCCAAATCCTAGACCTTAGACCTAACACGAAAATAAACCTCAACCCAAACCACAAACTAGATGTCTTCAAAGTGAGTGCTATAACCTCCAAGCAAGAGCACTCAGTTCTCAGTGACATCTGTCCTCTGATAAAATCTGAATTTTTCTGACATATGATATGATATCATATGATATGATGTCATTGGATGTACAGATGACCCACCCACTCCAGCAGGTGATTTGGTACAGTCTGCAATGGGACATCATTCCAGGGAGTAGAAGCACAAAGCTCCCTATAATCCCGAGGCCAGATAATTCCAACGCAAAGCGGATTAGCTCCACCCCGGCAAAGCTATTGGCTAAATTTAGCCCAGCCACACTTGCGCCGCCTTCGTTAAGCCCCTCCCACATCTCCCTTCCTCCCTTCCTGTGCGAGTTTGTCATAGTGCAAACAACCCTGTTTGTCATCTCACAAGTGGCTAATATGAATTGAAGCCAGCCTTTCTCTGGGTCAAATGCACGGAAGTGTGGATGCTTCATTTTAGAATGTCCTCCACTTGTCATGCTGGAACACTGGCTAATGGAGCGCACTGGAAATATAATCCCATGGGATGGAGCGGGCCTTCCCGGAATGGCAAAGACATGAAATGGAAAAGAACAAATAGGATGGCATTACTCAAATGATTAGAAATGCACATTTGCAGCCCAATAAATTAGAATATAAAAGTTCATTTACTTCAGTAGTTCATTTCAAAAAGGGATTTTTTTTTAATATTACAGTAAATGGATTAATAGGAATATACTGTCCAGAGGGACAGTTTTTCCATAATTTGCTAACTTATTATATGTTTTTTTTAGATTGCTTATTATCTAATTCAGTATTCTAATTCTTGAGATGGTGAAATTGAGATTTTGATTAGATGTAAAACAAAATCATAAAATTGTGAAATATGGATACAGATACTACGATGGGTGACAGGGGCAAACGCGCTGCAAACACAGGAATGCTGTGTGTTTTTAAGTAGATGTATAGTCTATTTAAAAAAAATCTGGATCCAGATTATTTTATTTTTTTGCAATAACTTGACAAGATGTAATTGAGTAAATTTAACACATCATCATTTTTGTGTGTGTACTAAATGTGCAGATAGTGGTCTTCAATTTAAGATTTTGTGAGATGTGATTTATAAATTAAAAACATCGTCATTTTTTTAAACTCATTTTGACACCAAGGCATGCCTTCATTCATCACTTCATCATTTACAATATCTTTTCGGACGGTGCCCCCTGCCAAATGAATGACATTTAACCAATGGGCTGTAATTACTCTTCTACTACTCTGTATTAAGTATAGAATATCCATCCATTGTCCGAACCATATTTGTTGGAAAATTAAATAAGAAATAGTGACACACTTCATGTTACCACAGCACCATCTGCTGGATCTAGTGGGGCACTGCGGCATTTGCCCCGAATGGAAACATGCCACTTTTTGTTGGCAAAATGATGTTCCTTCACTGTCTTGGCCTTTTAATTAAAGGACCAGCGACTGTCAATCCGTCGGTCTGCAAGCGGAATGCGTTGCAGGTGAGTGAGAGGAATTAACGTGTCCCAGCGCAAATCCTTCACATCCCATTGGACAGGGTTGACTGGACTTTAGGTCATATGACATGATGTGAGGATCGCACAGATGTTGTTGGATGTGTTCCAAACATGTACTCTCAATGGAAGTACTTTTTATGGATAACATCACGCACGCACGCACGCACGCACGCACGCACGCACGCACGCACGCACACACACACACACACACACACACACACACACACACACACACACACACACACACACACACGCACGCACACACAAATCCATACCTGCATTTGCTGTATTAGATGGGTGCTTGGACTCCTCAAGGTCCATACATTGCAGTGTGAGATGGACACTGACCCCTTGTGGTTATGACTGGAAGTGTCTACGTGCAAGCACCTGTATTATTAGTTTATTTAAAAACCAACAATACCCATTCAACCATCCATCTTTTTCCACCTATCGTTACAGGGGCAGCAGCTTGAGCAGGGAAGCCCAGCTGTCCTTTTCCCCAGCCACTTCATCCAGCCCAGGAATCCCACGGCATTCACAAGCCAGCTGGTCTCCAGCGTGTCCTGGGTTGTTTTCCTCCTGGTGAGATCTGCCCAGAACACCTCAACAGGAAGGCATTTAGGAGTCATCCTAACCAGATACCCGAGCCACCTCATCTGGCTCCTCTTGATGCAGAGGAGCAGCAGCTCAACTCTGAGTCCCTCCTACATGACCGATCTTCTCACCCTATCTCCAAAGGAGAGCCCAGAAACTGTGCGAAGGAAACACATTTTGGCCAATTGTATCTGTGATCTGGACAGGTACTGTAGATCTTTTTTTTTTTGCCATGACAGACCGTTACTGAGTCTGCATCAGTGCAGACGCTGCACCGATCCGCCGGTCGGTCTTCCATTCCATCATCCCCTTACTCATGAACAAGACGCTAAGATACATAAATTCCTTCACTCGGGGCCGGACGTCATCCCCACCCTGGAGGGGGCATTCCACCCTTTTCAGACTGAGGTCCAAGGTCTCAGATTTGGAGGTGCTACTTAAAAAAACATTTTCTTTATGTTTTCGATTAAAATGTAAGAAAAAATGTGGAGATTTGAACTTGCAAAACTTCCTTTTCAAAGATAGCAAGGCTTGCTTTTGTGTTGTGGCTGGAGTTACCAAGGAAGTAAATGAAGCCACTTCATCCAATATCCCCTCCCTGCTTCCTCGTGTTTACTCGGTCTATTTGGTGGTGGGGTAGGGTCCCTCTTCCATCTCTTCTGTCCAAAGTCTAAAGCGATAAAAGCCGCTTTTGTTGGGCCACACAAAAGCAGCTGTGTAGCTCTTTGTGTCATGTTCGTTTACCCGCCTCGCCGATGTTACGCTGGCCTCCGTTGCAAATGACCATGTCTCCACATTAAGGGTTGCCACTCCTGCCTTTTTCCACTTTCACCTTCTGTGCTCTTACAAGAATTAGGCACCAGATGTGGAGTATTATCATTTAGGAATGTGGTTCTCTTAAAAGCGCCTATCCAGCTCCCACCTGCAATACCTGGATAGCTTCTGCACTTAAAAGAAAAAGGCACTGGATGGTATCAGGCTGGGATATTGCTTGGCTAGAAATGCACCGCACAGGAGTGCCACTCCAGTCATTTTCCATCCCCACATTCTGTGTTCTTATAAGAATAAGGCAACAGATTGCAGTCTTTTCCGTCTGCAATATGGTTTGATTACAAATGCAACATTCACTCCTGCCATCTTCTACCTCCGCATGTTCTCCAACAAGAATAAGGCAGCAGATGGCAGTATTATAAACCTGGAATGTGACGAGTGGATTTTAGCTCAGACGGTGAGTGTAGAAAATGGCACGAGTGGCATCGAAACCGCAGGAGTGGCACCCCCTTGTGATGCATTTTTAATCAAACCACAAACTGACACTGCTACCATCCACTGCCTTGTTTTTGGAAAAGCGCAAAAGGTGATGATGGTACAAGTGTCACTACCACCTGTTGCCTTGGTAATTAAGCCATCATCCAGGTTGATAATACTTCATTTGTTGTCTTATTCTTGTAAGAGCAAAGAAGGTGAAGGTGGAAGATGGCAGGCAATAAGCAACACAAACCCAAATAGTAATGTCATTTTCTCATATAATTCTCCTTAATCGGTCAAGCATAATCCAAGTACTTTTTGCTGCATTTCCACATCTTGATTTTTTTTGGTTTTGTTTACTTGGAGAAGGCAGCAGACATCTGCAATACTTTTGTTGCCCCATTGTGATTCATTAAAGCAGATTAGAGGACGGAGGCATTTTTCTTTGCTGTCATTTTGGACAAAAATCATTAAACTAATGAACCCCCTCTCTTGCCCGTCATCAAGGCTCACTCAACTCGACTTGATTATTACCTCCTCTCTTGTTTTTAACACCAATTATGTTAAACCTAATGGGAAAAACACCTTCAAAATAACACATTTGGGTTTTGTACATGTTAATCGTCTGCAACACCAGGGCAAATGTATTGTGACACTTTCAGCATTAGCTGCATTGTGGTGTTCAGGTGGCCCCCACCTCCATGTCAGTAAAGTCCCTGTGGTTCCAAGAATCGACAGGTATTTTTGCTACTTGTGGTTGTTGAAACAAAAAAAAAAATTCCCATTAGACAAGGCTGAAGAGTAAGGGACTTATTTTGGCCCAAATATATTATCTCAGCCTATTTGGGCAGTGCTATGGTTCCTGTTTCTGTATGATAGGGGCCACCAACTTGGTGCCTGTGGGTACCAGGTAGATCCCAAGGACAACAAAAGTCGTTTGCAGATGTGTTCAAAAAATATTTCACGAGTGATGGGGTGCTGTGATTTCCAAGGAATGTTCTAGAAGTGATTATGATAAATCATGAACATGCAAACATTTGCCAATATTTAAAGAAATCAAGTATTGGATCTTATTATTGATCAGTTTCCTGCCTTGGTAAATCATTGTTGATAATAATTGTGAGAGTTTACAATTATCAATGTCTTCACATAGATTGATATCAATATTGATTATTATAAACATATAGTTAAAAGTCATTGTAGAAAAAAAAATCTGAAGTGAGTATCAAAACGGCAGTAATCAGTCCCCAAGTTCTCAGTGTAAAATGAGTTGGTGACTCCTCGCTGGTATTCTGTTGTGACGACTGGTGGTGTGTTGAACCAACAGAGGTCAGTGTTGCACTCACAGTTAAAAGCCTTCCCCACAAAACAAGACACATTCTTAACGGTTTGTCTAGTATGTTGAGATGAAGTGTTACAACATTATAAAAACAACCCTCCCCCCCAAAAAAACAACGATGGAATTTTAATGTGCATACGAACCGTATTTTACCATCATTATTACGGGAAACGAATTAGACATAAACGGCGCTCAATAGCGAGAACACGTACAAAAAATAGACAATACATTACAAACGAATGGAGGCGACAAGTGTGGCGGAATGTTACTTTAAGTTTAAGTCATTTAAAATTTAGTAAAATGTTGGTCAAAATTACGTGACGTCACATTTGTGGGGAACGTAACTTCCGGTGTTGAGCTACGCCCCCAAGAGTTGTCCTGGGAGACGCTAACAACTACGGTGAAAAAAATTGCAGTCGGGTGACACACTTGGTTCACATTTTATGCGTGCTGTGCGTGTGTGTGCCCTGGACCACGCCGCCGCTCGACACGCGTTTAAAGGGACATTTTCGGCACTTTATGGGAATTATAATGTACCAAAGAAGAGCCTGAAGCGTCCCCCTCTTCTCTTCCAGGTAAGAACTTTTTTTTAAGAACACGAGCCGTTTGGATGGTTCTTCAAGCTAGTTCCGTTCCCTTTCAATGCAGTATCCTTTTCAACGACTTTCCACTATAATGTTATTTATGTCGTTTTCCCCCCAAAATATTTGTTGCTGTCCACTACTTTGAACAGGCGCGAAACTTTTGCGACTACTGAAAAACAAACGGCAGAAGTCGAGCGTTTCGAGCCAATTTATTAGGAACACCCGAGATATGTCGTTGAGAGTTCTCACAATGCCGCTGTGGTTTCGAGGCTCTCAGTTCGAAAGTTGTTCATGTCGAACTCCACTGACTGACCCCGTCATTTTTTGGAGTCACAGCTAGAACATTAGGAGCAACCACCCAAGTCATTCCCAAAACAGGTGCTGCTAACTTCTTGCTTTCTGCTTGCTGTGCCCCCCCCCCCCCCCTGTATACAGTGAACCAAGAGCTGCCTCATTAAAATTTTCCTCAACTGCTTCATTAATAATTTATACCCCAACTTAACTCAAAAACCCATCTTATACCAGTTACCCTTAAAATGTCCCACATATGATTTAATATGAATTATAAAAATGTAACGACACGGAAAGTGTACGTTAGCAACTTGTCCTTTTATCTTTAATGCTCGCTCTTAATTTAATATTAATTGTAACTACCAGAAGCCTATGTATTTTCAGTTGAACAATTTAATGTATGCCAAAAAGATCGAGGACACAGCTGTGGTGCCTTTTCCACTAGATTGCGGAACGTCTAATCTGTCCAATGTTATCCCTACTCTTAACCTGCCCTGGCCGCCCACCCACGGAGATGAGGGGCGACTCTGCCTTGGTCATGTGCCGATGTGTAACCTTGCAGTCTTAACTGGAATCAACTATTATGTGTGCCAAGGGTGTCATTGAGAAGGGAAGCCAAGTGAAAGCAAGAGAAAAGTCGGGGCAAAACAACAGACTACAGCTAAAGGCACTTATTTAATTATCAAGAGGCCTTATCTAACAGGTACTTGGTTGAGTAGCTCGCCGTAACCAGCTGATCGGCTGTAAACTTCTTCCATAGTGACCTGGACGTTTCTTTGTATCATCTTGAAGAATCTACTCCTTTGCTAAGGTGTTGGGGGCAGCATCTTTGCGCTTCACAGAAAGATTGTAGAAGTATGTAGATTGATGTGAGTCGGTGAATTTTTCAGTTGGTTGTTTTGCTCTCCCGGTAAATTTGCGAGTAGATAATGTGAATTAGCAAGTGTTGACTGTATTTCAAAGTTTGTAGGAATAAGCAGTGATGATGGGGACCTCAGACTACTTTTCCCTTAGTGAATTCTCAAAATGATCCTTAATCTTTGACGTGACACTCTCCCCACATTAGATGATGGAAATTGTCAAATGACCCTAAAATAGCCTCTTAAAACCAACATTTAAGAATTGTTGTCTTTTCACAACTGACTTTGCTAAAGCAGTGTTTCCCAACCCTTAGTGAGTCAAGGCACACATTTCACATGAAAAAATATACCACAGCACACCACTCTGCAAAATGATGAACAAAAATATGGATGTGGACATGTAGGTTAATTATATTAAGTATGAGCCTTGAGATTTGCTCAAAATGGCTACTTCAAACCAAAATGACTTCCTTTTGTGTTCGTCCGTCCACATGATGTAGGCCAGGGTAATTTCTCCACAGTGATACATAGAAGATACAGCCATTGAAACACTTTCAGACGAAAAGTGTCCAAAAGTGCATTTTTGACGAAAACAATATGAGACAAGCATATGTTGTGTGCCATGTCGCGTCAGGGTTCGATCAAGGTCGCAAACATTCGCCAAACGTTAGCCACCAGCGATCCCACCGAGGAGACAAGGAGACTGACAGCGCAGCGAGGTGGGAGAAGGGACACGTTTGCAGAGATGAGACGATCCTCCCTCGTTGACGTAATTTCCCCGAGATTGCAAAGGGAATGGTGTGTGTGTGAGGGCAGTGGGGGGACATTGAGGCCGTGGACCCCTAGAGTACAACTCTCCGCCAGGATCAACGAGCTTGCAACGACTTGTGTGTTTTGTGGCATGTTCAGGCCGATACCACTGTCACAGTGATGTCACTCGGGTTAACGTAGCTTGCGAAATCTTCGTTCGACTGATTAGTTCAGCTTTTTATTGGACCTTCGGTGGCTTTATTGCAATGCAGCAACAGACCCGGAAAAAAAAATCTACACCGGAAAATCACATGAAGTAGTCTTATATAAAGTCATAAGACTCCAATGTCATCGCTCATTTCATCACTTGTTATAAACCATTTCTTAATTTCATGCAGAGCAGTCAACATATTTTTTACACTGCACGGAAGTTAACAATGTCAGATAAGATGCTTAAAACATTGACTGTACAGTTAATACAGAGATTTATATGATAGATACCATTGTACTTTGTCCGCCAGCCATAAAGAAACGACACAAGTGTTTGGTGAGTCTGTTTGCTCCCTTGAGTAACACGCTTTCTGAAAAAATAAAAAATAAAAATATGTACGTCTTGAGCAGATTAATTTTTAGGTCGTGCAGATTCCAAAGTAATAGTTAAGTTGAAGACACTGTGTACAGGTTAAACACTAGCCTTTTAGTGTACACATATTTAGATATTTCATCATTGTACCGAGTTCCCACCTTGAGCAAATTAAATTATGGACAGGAAGTGTAACTGTGTAAACAAATAGTGTAGCTCAGTCTCTGACTAGCAGACATCCTGGCAAGTGACATGCTTTTGGCATCATGAAAGAAAAACAAAAATGAGCAAACTAAATGTTTAATAGCACAGTTGAGACTGTCCAAACTATGTCAATTTCCTAAAAAGGACAATCAGTGTTGCACTTTCCTAAAAAAAAACAATTAAAAAAAACAATGTTAAAAATTTAGTTTTTTTTGATTGTTCGGTGGTTCTGAAAATTTAGTACCACGTCAAAAAACACATAGCTCTACAAGTACGATCATCATGACCAACAACAGCAGCATAGTAGGCCCAAGTGTTCATCAAAAATGTGGCAAATGTTTTATTACTAAAAAGTATGTTTGATATTATTATTGGTCAGTTTAACATTTCAAAAAACATTAATGATTTGTTAAAAGGTATTGCTTGTAAAAGTTGAATAAAAATTCTAGTTGTACTGTAATGTTTGAAAACAGTTCGAAAAGAGTAAAAGCAAATGTTTTGAACTTAAAAGTCAAATACAACTGAACTTTACTTGCAAATGTGCTGCACTGAATTAAAAATAAGGTTGAAGCCATTGTAACCGCACTTTGAGAATCACTGGTGTTTTTGTTTCCTTTGAGAACCTTGAAATTTACTGTTCAGTGTTTTGTTTACATAAAAGAAAGGAAGCAATTTTTATTGATGCATAATTATTCCCTCACTGTGCCCCATGTGAACGCAACAGCAACAAAACCAAGAAATATACCAAAGCACTGAACTTTGTATTCCGTCCGCAGTTAAACTGTGCAAAATCTATGATACCAGCGCCATAGTCATTTGCACGTCTTTCTTGGGCATTAAAAAAAAAAAAAAAGATCAACAACACACATTTACAGGAATGTGATGGCAGGAAATAATTGCGGACGGGTCGGTCTCCTGTGAATTCCTACATAGCAGTTCCTAGTAGCTCAGTGCCGAAGCCTGGGCCGGTTTCTCATCGCCACCAACCCCCTAATTTGACCGTGATGGAGGAGACGCACGCTGCCCCCGGCCTTGTAATTACACTCCATTTGCCAGCGTATGGCGAGTGTTGGGAGTCTTTCAGTTATGCTGTCACTTTGACTTTGGGGTGGCTCAAAAGTCTCATTGTTGGATTTTTTAAGCATTTTGAAGTCAACGCAAACACGCACTCTAACCGAGAACCTCATTCAAGTGACTCGAACAACCAAACTTTCCATCTTCTTCACATTCCGTTCATTCCATGGTAACATGGAACACGGCGGGCAGCGCTTTCGGCATGTCGATGCACAGTTTCGCCCTGAGCGCCAAACCTCCAATATTGCAGCGGAAGGATGCAGAGAAGTTGAATATTTTGACCCTGTTTGCCATGGTGACGCAATAAAATTCTGGCCAAACTGGACCGATCCACATCACTTGCTGGAAGTGAGGCTCGCAGCCATCAATCAGATGCCACTCTGATGTCATCCTTTCCCTCGTTCACATCCGCTACTGGGGTACATTTGCATGGGTCATTTTTGGCTTGCTGTAATCTCCTTTTACATTCTATACTGTACTCAATGAAAAACTGTACTCACTATGATCAAAAATATAAATGTAACGATGCCCCGACGTGACCTCAAACTATTTGACGAAATACGCCCAAGGTCATACCATTCACAATTCGATACAACATACATCAATACATACCTCGACTCAGACCTAGAATTATGATGATGTCATCCCCATAAACCCTCATGCTATCCGCTATATTCAGAACATCAGGTGAGTAACCCGAAAAATAGCTTTGCGGACTTCCTGTGCATGCTGCTCTAACCAGCAACTATGGGTTTGATGACATGATGGTTTGAAGCCGACTTTGGCAAAATTGTGTTTTCTTTTTCGAAAGTGTCTTACGCTTTGAGCATGTTATACTCTATATAGTGCAAGATACAAGTATATAGTAATCAGAGATAGGAAACGGTGAACTGGCTCTTTTCAGAACCGGTTACCCGTAATTCGATTCCCAGGCATCGTTTGTTGACTTGTCTGACAATTCCACATATTGATTTCACTTACGCCACACACGAGTAATGTCGTCACACACAAGCAGGATGCTTTGGTTTTGTACTTTTCCAACATGATGTCAACAGTGCAAGGTCTACCGTACAATGTAATCCTCTTTTGTTTATATGGTTATTTTGATACGTGAGACATATGTACATTTCACAAAGACGACAGAAAACATGTTATCGCGTCAACGTTTCTACTATCGTGTCTTTTGTAATCTTCTGTTAGAGGAATTTATGAGCAAAATTGTATCATGTTTAAAGTTTCATTTTAAGTCGGTCACATCCAAATCGTTTGGGTGCATATACAGCACCCCCAAATGCCTGTGCACAAAAGGCGCCGGCCACCTGGCCGGAGGGCCGTTGGAGTTTACAATTAGCACATCAAGGCAGGTGGGCGATCAAAGGGGAGAGGGCGACACTCGGTCACAAAAGGGGATTGAACAATTTGGGAACAGCGGTTGAACGACCAAAGACGATTTGAGAACACCCGTCGCGCCCAGGCGACATTTGGCCATCCGCGAAGTCTGCGACATGTTGATTTATCGTAGATCAGACAGAAAGGCGCCAACGTACTGGTGGTTCAAAGCTTAAACGCAGGTAACCAATCACTACCGAGGGGCCGGACCGGGGGTGCGGCATGCAAATATCCGAGGCAGTGTTTTTCTTGTATTTTGCATATGTTACAAATAAAAGGTCGAACTCGCGGAGGGCGGGGCTGGAAGTGTGATCACGGAGCAACTAAACCGTCGTTCGCTCTCAGAGGTCCGCTTCCGTCGACATTGAAGACAATTTCCCTGTGTGCCGAGTCGTTTCTTTAACTTTGTCCGAGAAAAATCTCTGACATCTTCAGCAAACTGCATGTCAGTTTTGCAAGTCAGCTTGATTTGTCGGTTTAAAGGTTTCACTTCTCAATCTTTTGCTGCACCGCTGCCACAAGGTGGCAGACGGAACGACTGTACAGGGAAGTGTCTCATAATACATAGTCACTGTGCATAAGAAACCTATGGCACAAAATGAAATTTAAAAAAAATTACTATTTTAGTCAGCAAGTCGAGGTGAAACACAGCCGCAGCTGGCGCTAGCAAGTTCGGCAACGAGCTTCGGCTGGCTATTCCTGCCTGCAAAGGGCATTGCTGTTTCGCTGCAAACCCAGCAGTCACAGCCTCCATGACGGCAAATAAGTCAAACTTCTTCCAGGAATCTTTATCACGAAGGGATTATGCGGAGTAATTAACAGTGGGGATGCCGTAGAAGCCATGTTAATTACTAAACTAACCCAATGTTATCGTGAAAGACTGGAATTCAAAAGTGCTCGGGCGTCTGAGCGCACTTCACGGAGGTCTCGCTGGAATGCGTTCATGCAGAGCGTATCCATCTGTGATCAGCAAAATAACAGGCAATTTAATAAATGCCTGGAGAGAAAATGAATACAAAGTAATGCTACACACACGGCTAAACAGGAAATGTTACGGCGAACCATAAGTCAATCTCGATACGTGGCCTAGAAGATGAAAAGTGCATTAATATTGAGGATAAGTGGAAGTCCGAAGCCTCACTCTCCAGGAATGACCAATCAATTAACCCATGCTCGGCTCAAGCATAAATTGATTAGCCATACCGACCCATTTTCTCCAGAAAACTACAAAAGTGGGTTTTTAACCTTATTCATTGTAACACTGATGACTGGCAAAGGCGCAATGTGTGTTCTTGCATGAACCTGCACTCGCAGCCGCACTTTTAGAGCCGCTTGTCGGCCTTAAACCGACCCGCAGCTCGCTGGCTCCGCCTGCCCCGCCGGTGACATCAGCACTTTGATCAGCCTTACCGCCTGTGTTCGCACAAAGCCATATTTAGTCGCGACGAGAGCTCACATGCCCAGATACCTGCAGGGTAAACACACCTGCTCGGCTCTCTCTAATGGACTTATGATGACCACCACCTGAAAGAGGTACGTCCGCCCGCAGACGGCGCCGCCGCTTAATCCGTGGGGTAAGGTCTCATCCATGCCACCACCCAATATATCAACTTTTATGTCGGACTTGGAAAGTTGCGTGCTACCGCCCTTGATTATACTCCAAGGGATAAAGTCCAACCGGCGTCGCCTGGCAACAGTGCACTGATAACACTCCATGGGTTTCATAACAACACGTGTTAGTGGCCGGGTTGTAAAATTGTCTCCCGCTTAGGTGACATGATGCATTCGCTCTGGTACTTGCTGAAGGGTCAAATAGCATGAAACAAGCCTTTAGATCACGGTATCCCTTCATCATGTACAGACAATATGCGCAAAATTGCACATTACTCATATTTTGATCAACAAATTCAATTTGAAAACTGTAGTCTTGTAAAATTGTGGCACACAAGGCTTTAAATATACAAGTATTGTTCAGTTTATTTTAAGGGATTTGGTGCAAAAAATGTTTTCATGTGAGTAACAATGGCAATCTCAGTACATTTTTTTCTTTCAGAGTGAGAATAATGAACCCATTTGGGAAGAAACAATAAGTAGCCACACGGTATTTGCTTTATTGGAAGACATAAAATGATGCAGTGGACTTGAGTTTGACAATGTTGAAGCCAGCGTACATATGGTCTTAAAATAATTAATCATAGTTTGAATCTTAAACGTTTATATCGACCAAATCTTGTGGCACACTTAGCCGATTCAAAGACACAGTCCTTTTTTCAAGTTCCTGGGTGTCTACATCTCGGAAGACCTCACCTGGTCCATTAACATCCGCCATCAGGTGAAGGAAGCATGCCAAAGACTGTACTTTCTCAATAAATTACATCAAGCCCCGCCAACCCAACACCCAGTGGTAAACTTGTTCACATCCACTATGGAGAATCTGCTGACCTCTGTTGCATAAATTGGTTCAGCTGGTTTACTGTGACGTACAAGACCTGCCCCAGGTGGTTAAAGCAGCAGAGTGAGCAAATGAATGGTCACTACCCACCCTCAGAGACACCTGCACTGGCAGAATGCTGCAGAATGCTAGTGGGATCAGCAAGGATCCCTGCTACCCCAGATACGGACTTATTAATCAGTTATCCCAGTTTTATTCTGGTCAGTGTCGGAATTGGCATTGGCTTAAAAAAAAAAATCCATATTTGTTGGACCCCAATAAAAACATTATAATCAAAGAAAATAGATTAATGTGCCACATGATGTAGCGTGTGTGTGCAATTTCTTGTATTGTGAAGGCACTCTGTAGGCGCTGTGTTGCTTCCAGCAAACATGTGACTTAGTGCTTGAAACTGTTCACTGACATCCCAGCTGGCCTTTATTATAAAACTAAACACTCAACATTGTGTTTTCAAATACAACACGTACTTTGTTTTAGAAACAGAAACATCACATTTTTAGCTCAATGCTAGCAGTCAGTGAAAAACCCAGTTGACGAGAGAGCAAAAATTTGAATTAGAAATTTAGGGTGGGATTGAAAAATGACTGTCACAACAATGCGGCTCACCTTATTAAAAGGTGTAGTGTCTGTTACGGGTGCTATTTCTGTATTGAACACATACACAAGACTCATTGTATTATTGGACGCAGGCATGGTGAAACGTATGCTAGTTTAAAATATATGGTGGTGTGCATGCACACTAGTAAATGTTTTTAAAAAGGCAGCAGGAGCAAAATTGAGTTCAGTTGTACTTTATTGAAGTATTTAACAATGTACTCACCTTATTTTTTGATCATTCCTCATCCTCAAATCCATAAAACTCATAGCTACTCCCTTGCTTCCTCATTGCTTTTTTTAGGCTGCTCTTGGAAGCTGGCTGTGTTGTATACATCTTGGTCCAACAGACCGCAATGATAATGTCCCACATAGTTTTTATTTCACCACACTGTCTGTCTGCTTGTTGCATGCCATAGAAGAACAACTTTACCCGTGCGAGTGAGTAGTCAGCAGTGTTGAGTGCTCAGTAAATAAAATAAATAAATAAAAAATACGATATCTTGACCGTGATATCTTGGCCCATCAGAGGCAGGCTTCTTATGTCTGATTTTAGTCATCCGTATGAATCAGAGGAGGAGGAGAGGCCTTTAAGTCGACACATTCATTTCCTGTTTTAAGCAGGTCTTGTGTGCTTTAGGGCAGAGTTTCCTGTGAACACTGTGGCGTGGTCTTAAATAGAGGAAGTGAGCTGGTGGTGCGCGAGAAGTCAGGATTTGGGGCGGTTTTCAATGACGACAACCAGACTGACTTGACACTTATTTGTCACCCGTCACTGTTTTGGGAACCCTCTGGGGTCTTGGTCATGGTGCATCGGGGGCTTAAACCAAGCCACACAAACACATGGTTCTGAGTGATTGACACAAATACCCAACAAACCACAAACCATGATGGTCAGGCTCTTTTTTTGCTCTTAGTTATCATCGCTGTTGATTAAAAGTGACTCACCGGGGCGAAGCAAAGCTGTATTTTCTCCAACAGTGAGCAGCAAGTCATTACTGTAGGGTGGTATTAATCTGATCAGGCCCGCCGCAGGAACAGGTTGCCGGTCACTCGGGATCGGCTGCGCTAAACCTATTAGGCGTAGAAAAAAAAGTAGTGTGTTTCCGGTAACCCTACCGACCGAGAATTTCTACCTCGAACAAAAACTTTACGGTCTGCATTTTTTTTCAAACCTTTTACGTTTTTGTGTAATAATAATAATAATAATAATAATAATAATAATAATAATAATAATAATAATAATACATTTCATTTCATAAACACCTTTCAAAACACTCAAGGACGCTTTACAATCAAAACAAGAACAATAAAACCCGTGGAGATGTCCTGGAGGTGAGAGAGAGAGAGAGAGACTCCTCCGGGTTGAGTGACCGCTGGCGCGTTTGGCTGCCGCTGCTCAACCCGTATTGTTTTGTGTTTTTTGTTATTGTAAAGTGTCCTTGGGTGTCTTGAAAGGCGCTTATAAATAAAGAGTATTATTATTATTATTATTATTAAAACCACAGACAAAATTATAAATAATAAAAGGAAAGATGAATTTAGGGCGTTCACATCGGTGCAAACTCTCGCGATATTCACGTTGAGCGTGCGCGTGGTTTGCCCTGTCGTCTGTCAACAACATTGAATCGTGGCGGCGGCCACGATCTCCGACAACAGTTTAAACCGCGTTTTGTGTGTCGCAGTCGCATGCTCGCACCATAATCTTAAGAAAATAGCATCCAATCAAAAAGATTCAGCGAACTATTTGACGAACACCACGGGCCGTCTAGGACGCTGGACGCAGAGGTAACGAGACACCCAGCCGGGGGTACCCAACTCTCTCGCCGCCTTTGGCGGCGAGCGGGGGTTTTAAGAATAGTAAAAATGTCTCCTTGTTTTATGTTTTATTGGTATTTTGTTTACATTTTTGATGGGGGGAAAAAAAAAACATATAAAAAAAAATGTCCGACCTACCGACCCTATGCTGAAATTTCATGTTACCGGAAACACACTACTTATTTTTCTACGCCTTAGTTCCCAAATGGGACTTGCCACCACTTTCTTTTGCTACTAGTCAACCGTCGTCTCCTGACTCTACCACTTTCAAGGGTATTTAGCACTTCTTCTATCAGCGTTTTAGCTCTAAAACTGCATCAGTTTGGCCCTTTTTTCACCCTCATTTAAAAAAACCCAACTGTTTTTAATATACAGAAACAGGAATGTTCAAGAACAATAACCCTTGTTTACCACCCTGCTTTCTCCTGTGTCAACACCTCACCTATTAGCCAGCAGCAAATGCTAGCTACTCCTTTTTGAATGTGTCCTGCCTGACATAGTCAACATTTTAATTACCCTCACAAATTATTGTTAAATGTCCCTTGGTGATTGCTATCATTATTATTATTATTATCATTATCATTCTATTAGCGTCCTATGGGATGTTTTCGAAGACAGACATTTGCGTTGCTTTTGTATGACAGTGGTCTATTGGAGTATAGAAACTTAGGAGTTCAAACTACAGTTTTTGAAAATAGTTTCAGCATGAGCATGTCATGTCAGGAACGGAACCAAGATCTTTTGAACCATGCAAACTTGCGAGATGGAGGACACTAAGCTGTGTAACTATAGGGAGTCTATCATTTTGGTTTGGTGAGATTGCCTTACTTTGGACAGGGAGACAATGATGCAGGTTTGTGCAGAGCGAGACCGGAAGCTACATGTCGCTCTAAATATCATCCACATTCTTTCTCAAGACGTAACCATGCCTGAACGTGACGTTGGCTCTTCTGTTTGCTTAGCAACGTCCACAAAGAGCCTCTGCGGCTGAATGGCGCGGACACAAAAGGTTGTGGGTCAGATCGATGGCATCCAACTTGGGGAGGAGCGTTCATCAAGGCTTGGTCCCTGATTACAGGCCGGCCCTCCGTGCCCGTCTCACAATAAGAGAATGCTATCTGGGCCGACAGGTATTTGGTTTCAGCAGGCCAAAGTAATAACTGTCACCACAAACACTCAGGCGACCTTTCATCCCGCTGCCCGGTGTTGTCGGCTGGCCGTTTGTGTGCACACACAGGACGCTTTTGTGCAGGGGGAGCGGTACTGAGGGGAGGGGGTCACGTCAATGGGCAGGTTTGATTAAATCAAACAGCCGTGACTATCTAAATGGTGGTGGATGCAGTTGGGCCCCGGAGGTACTGACGTCGCTTGAACTAATTTAGCCACAGAGCTGATAGTGGGCCTTTAAAAATAAGCACCAGGAGGGTTCAGCATGTCGCGGAGGTCTGGGCCCCGTGTATGTCGCAAGGCCGCTACTGGTTAACTGGTGCGGGACACAGGAATGGGGGTTAAACAAACATCAAGTTAAATATCAAACTGCACTGAATCACACACCACCATTTTTTTTTTTTATAATCACACGGCATTACTAATGTTGCGACTCAGTTTGGGACTGGTGACTAGTCAAGACTTCACACTGTAAATGTTTTCCTCTGTGAGCCAGACTCCATAAATGGAAGGAATCTTGTATTGTGTTAACCTTTAAGATTTCTCTCTCAGTCCACAGCCCACAGAATTTGGGGAATTCGAGGGAGTGATTCCCCTCCAAAAGTTGAGCGAATAGTAGCACACACAATCTTTGGTACAAGTTCTACCCCCAGAACTGGTAAATAAATCCAAAATAACATGGGCTGCCGCCTTCTGGTTTTATTCATTTATTTAAAAAATTACTGGTCATGCATCTGTCTCGCTCAATTTTAGTTGCAATTCAAGAATCTCCAGGATCTCCCACAAAGCCACCCGAATGGCGTTGTAATCTTTGGTCAACAAGGGACACGTCATCAATCAGACAGGTAGATTTTTTTTTTTTAATCTCGAGCTGGCCACGTTTTATGGGAATATGGCTACGACAAGTTCCTGTCAAATCTGAAATAATATGTTGTTTTTGGAGCAGTGACACTTATCACACGTTCCTATCAAGAGGACTTATCTGGTGTTCTATAATGTGATCAGGTGTCTGGTAAATTCTCTTTTGCTCCGAAGTATTTATCAGTATAACAGTTGGTTTGCTCCTCGGTTCATGATGGAGTTCCATTCCTAGCGATTTTGTACGCGATCACTTGAAAAACTTGGAGGCCTGAATCTAAAACAACGGTGAAAAAAAAGCAAAAAAACAATAACCCCAATGCTTACTGAACGTGCCTTCTTGTGCTGCGTGACTCTATCCTGATGCCGTGCGATGTTTGTAGCCTCGAACCGAACATTTTTCGATTTGCATTTTCTTCCTGCAGACTTGGACAAAGGTTTGCAAATTTGCCAAAGTACCAGCCATGGAATTTGCCCAGAAGGGTTGTTAAATTTCAGGTCTGGGTGCCAGACTTTCTCATGCGTCCTGTTGTGATAAACAGACTGCCCCCCAACTTTGCAGAGACCACTACTGAGTGAATTTTGGAGGGTTATTTTCAGGACTCCTAAAATAAAATAAAATAAAATAAATAAATGTAATTCTCACCAGAATGTGGCCATGTTAGGGCCTCCAAAAATGGTTATTCACTGGTCAGAATAAACACAGCGGTTCCAAATCCATCAACAGGGTCACTCCAGCATTTTTTTCCAGACAGTTTATTGATTCATTTATGATCACTGCGTATTTAAACAAGACCGAATAGAAACATAACTTGTCTGCTTTTCGACTCGCTGCACCCTCAGTTTTAGTCTGACTTAATAGGCGGTTTAATCTCAACAGGCAGGTGTCGGGTGACCTTGAGGGATGCCATTTCCCATACTTCTTCTGTTACAGACTTTAAGTGGAGACTACTAGCCTGGTTTTGTGTTAATTATATGGCTTGGACCAGAGATGGGCAAACTACGGCCCGCGGGCCGGATCCGGCCCATTGGGCTTTTTAATCCGGCCCGCCGAAGGTTGGTACACAACACAATTAAGGTTCGATATAAATGATTGCATTCATTTCATTTGGACTTGTAATGACAGGCATTTCAATGCCAGGTGGCGCAGTTACTTGAAGTTGCAGAGCACAGGGAGGGAAGGGGAGACGGCACGGACGCCAGCAGTAGCGCCAACTCAAGCAACTCCCGCTCGATACGACGGAATAAGTGTGTCCGCGCCGCTATTTTCTATCATTGATCCAAAACAGCGACATGCAAGGGACTCTTTGTTGCAGTGAGTTTTACTGCAATTGCGAACATTTTCACGTCCTGTCGATCATGGCATGATCAATGAAAAGGAACAGTAATGGCCACGGTAGAGAAAGTGAAGTGTATCTGATTGAACGAAGCGGGTTACAAAATATGAAATATTCAGGAGACGCTTGGAGTCTGAAAGACTCAAATCTACAAGACTTTGAAAAACGAGAAAGTGATTTGTGCTCAGTCCGATTCTGGCTATTTCCATGCCCAGAGTGAATTGCTTGCGGCTCGACGGACAGTCGAGTAAATAAACGTTTCCTGGAATGGTTTGACTGCTATCGTGCTAAAAACTTTCCGCAAACTGGACCGCTAAAAAGAGAGGAAGGCAGTCCCAGAGCGCTAACTATGAGCATAGAAGACTTTGAAGCGTCCCGTGTCTGGCTTCAAAAGTTCGCTACGCGACATCAGCTGAGCAACGCTGTCATGTGTGGTGATCGAGGGGAGGTCAAGTCAGAGACAATGAGTGAGTCGAAAGAAAAGCCACCAGGTCTCTTACAGGTCTAATTTTGTCGCAAATAGTCCTAACTTTGTTATATTTTGTCATATACCTGTACTGTATGCTGCAGTTTTTGGCCAATATATTGTTGCACTTTGTTGCTTGTGTTGTCACACATGTATGTTGCTCACATACTTGAACCTTCATACAGGACATATACCATAGTTGTTTCACTGTTCACATTAAAAAAAGTATGGTAATACTTTCATGCTTTTGTTCTGTTGATGTTTGGTATGGACTGTCAACATATAAATTGTTTTTATATGTACCGTATCTTGTCCTGACACGGCCCACCTGTCAAATTTAGAAATCAATGTGGCCCCCGAGCCAAAAAGTTTGCCCACCCCTGGCTTAGACGGTTAAGTTGATATAACTCAGTCACCTGACCGCGATAACTACTTTTTTTCAAACAGTGCAAAATATTAGGTTGTTGTCTTTTTCCATGTTTGGCAAGAATAATGGCTAGAAAATCATGCTAATGACATGAATTTCAATTTTTTAAAATCAAAAGTCATGTTGCCACATCAAATAGCAGTGAGACTCGTGTAATAAAAGAAAATGATCGCCACACTGAACGGGGTGGTGCGTTTACTGTATCTTACCTGCAAACCAGAAGCACAGGTTTTTTTTTGTAATGACACTTATTGTTTTCTTCTCATTCAAATCATCTGTAGAAGCACAAAAGAAGTTACGTCTTGTTGCCCAATCAACCCACTGCGTTCTCGTTCAAGATCCACCCTCCACCAACAACAACAAAAGGTTAGAGAAAATAGGTTGGGCATTTTGGGACCAGTCTCCGATGCTGTACTGGTACATTCGCCTGACTTGTGCGCAGGCGTGTGGGTTCTCGCCGGCTGCAAGTGACATAAGCAGCCCGTTGAAGCTGTCTGGGACGTTGCCGACATTCAGTTATCGGAAAAACTTAAGAAGAAAAATCTGTGATTCTCAGTCTTGCTATTCTTTTTTTTTTGATGAGGCTCAAATAAAAACTAAATTGCTTGTATACCCAGCATGTGTTGAGGGTATTTTCTTTTTTCTTTTGTAAATAGCTATTAATAATTATGAGTTTGTTGTTGTTATTCTTTCACAACACAGTCATATTTATTTGCATTTACCCATTTAGTTATTTATTAATTTTCATTAGAGCTCATGGATTTCAGTTTGCACCGTCAGTTTGTTATGGACGTTGACTATATTTTATGATACGTTTCCCTGTATAGTTTGTCAAAGTGCCACAATGTCATTTTTGCGCTATTTATCATCGCATCGTCCAGCTCTTCATGCAAGAGGAGACAACATTCTTCTAAAAAAGTTTAAAAAATGTATATTTACATTTATTTCACACTTGTGTTTAATTTTTAGAGATGTCAATGCATTTTTTTGTTTGCCGATTTAATTTTTAGAACTGAAAATGCAATTTTCATCTAATGGTCAGTGAAAAAATATTTGAACATCATTCCAATATAGGTTGTGATGAGCAATATTGACTTGATTTAAAACTTGCCTGAACTAAGTAATGACCTGACTTGCTTGAAATTTGACACGACTCGACTTGTTTAATTTTTTTTTTTCCCTCCACTGTAACTTAGGATGTTAGACTTGAAGTTTACGACTTGAGTCGACCTCTGGATACCAGCGTGAGCATCATTGCTGATATCGTACATCTGTACTCACTGCTTGTAATAATGTGAAAATACTTTGACACAGATAACACTTTACCAGCCTGCCTATACCCTCCGAATAGGAGGGAAATAAGCCATGATAGCTGTGCGGGTGTTCTGCAAAGTAAACTGGGGTCACGGCACTGCAAATTATGCTCTGCTAAATGGATGATCGGGCAGCGACGGAGGCGGCTGCCCCGCAAGTTGCGGCGGTGGGCCTTCTGTTTTTCGAGCTCCCGTCTCAAGAAGCTACAACCAGGCCTGTGGAAGGCGACGCGTTGTGGCACGTTCACTGCCGGCGCCGCCCTGCCTGCTTGCCTGCCCGTGGCCCCCAGAGGCTACCTTGCTGATGCTGCCAGTAGTGGCATATTGTTTCAACGATTAAGCCATGGCAATCTAAGTACATACGGACCTGCACAGGGAAGCTATGAATGGCTCACTAAATCAATACATCCATGCACTTCACAATGCCCACTTATCCTAAATGTTGGCCGTGGATGCAAAAACTTGTGGCAGCATCTTTCTCTCTATGGACACGAGTTTTCTTGATAATCCGCGGCTGTGTAATGTATTGTAGTTTTTTTTTTGGGGTGGGTGGGGTGGAGGTTGACTCTCCCGTGCCGCACTGGGAGTGTGCTTTTACAAATGTATGGGAAATGTACTTTTTCATGCGTGTCGCCATGTACCAGTTGATATGCACCGGCACCGTATGGCGATTGCACCCCCCGGCCCCCCTTTACATTCTGTTCACCTGTGGCATGAGTTAAAGTGTATGAACAAGTAGACCCTATTCCACCTTGGGTTCTGATTGGAAGTGTAAATATATTTTTGTGCCTCCTCGTCTCCTTTTCTCGACCACATGTCCTGTAAGAGTCAGTGCTTTGACGTGGGGAGCGGCAGAATAATGTAGCACAGCAGTCTACAGCAACTAACCGTTCGGCTGTAGTTATTTGCATATACAAATACATTTAACAGTGAAGGCGGATCTGTCTTCCGTCATGTGATTGGATGGGGATATCCATGCCTGGAGCCAGCTGGGATCGGCTCGAGCACACACACGACCCTCGCGAGGAATAACTGGTTTAGATAATGGATGGAGCCTGCATTTCATTTTAAATCTTTTTCAGTTTAGTTATTGTATTTATGGAGTTATTTTTGCGTCAAAGACACCTGTTTTTTAATTTTTTTATTACTTGAATATCTGCATGTTTATACAGTATTTTATGCTACTGAAGAAAAGTGAGTGGAAAGTGAAAGCAGTGTTTTGCAATACGGTAGTGTTTCATTTTAAATTATTATGATTATTAGTTTTTTAAAAATTACATTCTCATGATTTACTCTGCTTAGAAGTGACTTGAAACGTTTTCTGTCGGGATGGGTGAGTGACAGATATTGGTATCGGTGCTGATACCAAGCTTTTTTCAGGTATCAGCACTCATGTTGGCCGCCAATACTAGCCACAATACTTAAGGCAAAGAAAATCTGACATTGGGTCCTCCTCAGCAGAAGTTGGTGCAGTACTGCGGCAGTTTGATGTATTGGCAAATCATTATCTGCTTCAGAAAATAAGAGGTTGGCCCAGAGCTGTCGGCAGTAAGTTGCAGATAACAATATGCGAGCAATCATTCACATTCATGCCTGTGGACGATTTTAGGTCTTCACCAAAACTAGTGTGCATGTTTTGGGAATGTGGGGGCCAGGGGAAGTTGGAGTACCTGGACAAAAGCACACAATCACTGGAAGAACAGGCAAACTCCATACAGGAAGGCCGTAGCCGAGATTCAAATACCAACCCTCAGAACGGACGTGCTAAGCAACCATTCACCTGGCTGAATATTTATTTATTTATTTATGGATGTGGCGGTCCAGTGGTTAGCGCGTCAACCTCACAGTGCAGAGGTCGTGGGTTCGATCCCAACTCCGGCCTTCCTGTGTGGAGTTTGTAGGTTCTCCCCGGGCCTGTATGGGTTTTCTCCGGGTACTCCGGTTTCCTCCCACATTCCAAAAACATGCATGGCAAGCTGATTGAACACTTTAAATCGTCCCGAGGTGTGAGTGTGAGCGCGGGTGGTTGTTTGTCTCTGTGTGCCCTGCGATTGGCTAGGAACCGGTTCAGGGTGTCCCCTACCTACTGCCCGAAGACGGCTGGGATAGGCTCCAGCACCCCCTCCTTTAACGGTACATGAAACAAAGGTCCATACGCAGCTGTGATTTTTGGCATACGTCACACCCAATTTATAAGTTATGCCTAATGTACATTTTTTTCCCAAGGAACAAACAAACTTATGCACGCAGCAAAGAAGCACCTCTCCGTCCCTGTGCACTTAAGCGGATTAGACTCCAGAGTATTATTAGAACCACTGATTATCCCCTTACCCGATCCATCTAATTCTCATTGGAGGTGGGGTGGTGGTGTTACTATTTATTTGATACAAAAGCGTGAAAATATTTGGTACACAAATGGTTTGGAGGCCCCTTTTTTGGTAGTCTTCTCCCTGCACCCCTGTTCTGTTCAGCGAGGTCTCGTTTGAGTGCAAAGGAACAGTCAACAAAGGAAAACTGAGGAGAACGCCAACTCTGTGGCTTGTGAACGTGATCCCTTTTAGAAACTAGAGGAGGGGGTCTCTCCGAGATCAAATGACACCTTGTGAATCCGGCTAACTCATCTTCCTGGCGCAGAGCCACGTAGAAGTGTGTTTTCATGGCGGTGGGACAGGGGATCTCCTCTCGTTATTTTTACTCGCAGATGATAGAAGGTGGCACAAGGCCGTGACGGCTCAATAAATGTTTGGCCTCATTTTGAAGCCAAGCCCCCTCACTTCACTCACCGCCCACTTTTGCTCCGTCAGCTGTCCCTGTCCCTGTAACCAAGGCCAAAACAGACTGGTGGTTTT
This sequence comes from Hippocampus mohnikei, assembly GCA_026261675.1. NCBI lineage: Eukaryota > Metazoa > Chordata > Actinopteri > Syngnathiformes > Syngnathidae > Hippocampus > Hippocampus mohnikei. Next base: position 5,361,742 of record JAKGUB010000341.1, read on the forward strand.
GGCTAGCTGGGAAGAGTGTCTGGTCTGCCATGCGTGCGCGCGCGTGCGTGCGTGCGTGCGTGCGTGCGTGCATGGGTGGGTGTTGCACTGTAAACCCTCCCCACAGGGTTGAGACGGGTGCCAAGGTCCAGCTTAACTGTCACCTTGTCAACAGCAACGTTCTGATGCTTCCATAACCACTGTGCATCCTCCGTATACCATCAATTGATTTACAAGTGCTTAGCCGCGGCAGGCCAAGACGGGATAATGCGTGTAGCAGTAACAATCCAATGAGCCCACATATCGCTCTTGGAATTGTTTTGTTTTAGTTGTATTCACCTTTCTGGTTCATTTAACCAGAAAGTCACCATTTGTAAGGACTAGTGTCCTTATGAAAATCCACATATGCGTGTAGACATAGCCGCCGCTACGAGCTTCACAGATTGGCACAAAATTGAGGATAGCTTCCACCAAACAACAAAATGCATGAATAACGAACTAGGAATAGGACGGATTCACTTTTCACTCGCTTATTGATTCAAAATATTTGAGTGGGATGCAAAAAGTGTCTCAGAATTCTCTGCACTGCTTTTTGGAGATGCCCGAGTTAGCTAGTATCCTGTGTAAATATGGACGTTAGCCTAGCTAAGGCTAACGTCCATATTTACGTCATAAGTGAGATTTCTTATGCTTCTAAATGGTTTATGGTGCCTCACATTTTGTTCACTCCCTTTTAAAAATAATGAATACACGATGACATTTGAAAGGGGCTTTCAATGTTTTCTACCAAACCAAATGTTCATCCGCTTCTGTCTCTTTTCTTTTCAGTTCCCAGGGACATGAAACTCACTCCCCAGCAAGCTCCACTGTATGTAAGTATCAGAATTCGCCTCGCAGAAACCTTTTTGCCTGTGTAAACAACCATCTGCTTTGTGCCCTGCTTCTACTCTCAGGTGTGCGGGCTGTGAACAAGAAGTCCCTTTTATCGTTACGCACTTTACTGTCACAAGCCTTGTGTTCTGTAATTCCTACGAGCAGGATGGTTGAGCACTAACTGCTGTATCGACTAAGTATATGTAATTAAAAAAAAATCTAGTTAGAGTATATTGTAACCAGAGCAGTATATTGAGTTGTAATTGCATGGTCTCATTGGGTATATTTACTCAACAAAAGGCCGAGTAAAGAAATGTTCTGCGGTTTTCCAAATGACGCAGTTTTTATCTTAGTGTAGCGTCATATAGCATAGCAGATGGCTTTCTGTGGACATGGTTGAGGGGGTCTTTCATGTCTTCATGTCTGGTTGCATAAGGTGACCACGAAACACCAACAGCAGTTAGTGGCCTGGGGGGGTTGTTTGACTCAAATGCAGATGGGGAAAGGCTTTTTTGGAGCAATATGAAACATTTTGTGGTCTGCTACAATACATCTCAATTGAAGTTGGAGTCTGAAACAAAATAAAAACACAACTATGCAGTATAAACTATGGTGGCCACCCAAGGGCAGCGAGAAATAGTGCCCCTGTCAATCAATCTAATTATCTGAAAATATATTTTGAATATTTCTATCATATCTGTGGAAGCTGATGCAAGGTAGAGCTTTCAAAGAAAAAAAATGCAAATCCCATAAGGGAAAAAGAATACTCGATTTGAAAAATGTCATTGTCATTAGCTTTTCCCTTAAGTGTCTGGCTGAGGCTATGAAATGATTACCTCACAGGAATCAAATCTTTTATCGCATGGAGGAACCTTGGGTGGTTTGCGACCCAGCGGCTGTGCCACGCGAGGCTCTTTTCAGGTCAAGGAATTGCTCAAGAACTGAAGCAAACCAATTCTCTCCGAGTTAGTTGCCCAATTACTGTAGTTAATGGCATCAATACAGCCAATTTGAGCCTTCTCTTCAAGTGCCTCGCGGTTGCTGGAGCGTTCCGGGTGGTCGTACTCTGCAGGCCGGAGGAAGGCACACAGAGGAAGTTAGATAAATCCGGCACAAGAGTTCTGCACTCGACATCGTTATCTCCAGTTTACAGCGGTGCTCTGATTTCACACTGAACCACTGAGGTTCATTGCCCCATTAGGCATTTTAAGAGAAGTTCTTAATATGGTTTATCATATTCGCCGAAGCCCCGAGGAGAAGTAAAACAAAGTTCACAAATAATGTGAATGGCACCTGAACGCATCGTACAGATAGGCACTATTGATGGGATGTTTTGGCACACATGCCATTCCGATTATGTCACTGGACATACTGCACTCAGAACACAAAATATCAAAATCCACCTTTCTAATCAAAATGCATCATCGCGCCCCTCATCTAACCCTTCACTGTTGATGAGAGAGAATTTGACGAGAAAACGTTCATGGTACAGCCATGATTGCTTTCAGCACATCAGGGCAGGAAAAGTAAGCCCTGTGTGTTTCATGTCACTTCCCGTTTCGGAAGCCAGAAATTTACTGGTTGATTTCATCACCCACACCGTCCTTATCGCTACCTTTCACACAGAACGGTGTCACAGAAAAAGCCAGCTTTGACAGGCCATGCGTAAGGGGATACTGACATTCACTTATTGGACGGCGTGATTGCAGTTTTGGCAATATTGCATTTATCTGCAGTTCTGTTCCGACACTGATGTAGTTATTGAGCTGAGCCTCTGTTTAAAAACTTGTTTTCAAGTATCAAAATGTGGTAAGAAAACAAAGTGTGGTAGAAGCAGCCCCTCAGCGCATCACACAGTTGCAATAACCAAAGTGTGGAGGTGGGGGGGGGGGGTGTTCCGGCACGAGCTCATGGCCGTTAATAAGCGCTTTACAAAGTGGCCTGCTGGGGCTTTGACCTGCTAATCATGGCGCTGCAAAATGGAGTTGGTGCGGGTGGTAGGTGGGTGTGCAGGGTTGCTTTTTAGCTACATCAAAAGAAAAGCTGGCCTCAAAGAACCCAAAGTCCAAGCTTATGAAGAACCCCCCAAACGTCCTTGCAACACGACGCTGTAGGAATTTCGACTCCTGAAATCAGCGTAATGTACCATGTGCCTCTTTGGCTGCTTTGATGACAAACAACTTTGGAGCATTGCATGCATGCTCTTTGTTGGAACATCAATGTTTTGCCACTCAGATGTAGCAAAATTCTGTTTAGGCACGTGCCAGTCATGTTTTGTTTACATTTGATGCAGTACGGGAGCAAAATGACAAACATGAAAGTGCTTTGTATAAACAGAAACACGATCAACGATGTTTCAAATTCACCATGAAAAACAGCAAACTGCTTGCAGATGATTCTGTTCTTTTTCCGAAAGATGGGTTAAACAAACGAAAATCTACCACCAGCTCAGTCTGTGACTTGCAAATAGGAATATTGTCCAATAAAATAAAACTAAAATAAAACAATGTATCGCAGCTTGAATATTTTCGTTTTAGGGAAGTGAATCATGCGCCGTTCATCTTATTTTTATGAAATGAAAGTTGCAGTTGGGAAAAGCATGACTTTTTATTTTCCCAAAACACCGTTTCAAATGTTAATGTAAGGGCTGTGCTTTTTTTTTGTGCTGCACAATATTTACAAATTAGATGCACTGCCAAAAGCCAAGATTCCTTAGCTTATATGTCCTCTTCAAATTACAAGGCGTACGCAGGAATAGTTTTTGCGATTGTATTATTGTCGATGTTTTTTGTTATGTGTTCCGTGTATTATTGTTATTTTATGTTTCATGTTCTGTAAATGTCCCTGAAATTGGTCCCTAAATGCCTACTTTTAAACCCCAAAGTCCGACTTCCTGTTAATTTTCAACCAGGGTTCTCGTTTGAGACGCATCCAGCCTATTTATTGTCGATTGATTGAGTTTTTGGGCATGTTGAGCCACCCCCAAAGTGATAAATAACAATTTCGAGAGGGCTTTGGAAATGCCTGGACTACACATTTCTTTCTTTCTTTTTTTTTTTTTTGAATCGTTGTGGTATAGTTGTCCCTAACTCCCTTTTTTGCCACTGATGGAAGATGACAGCCGCTGATTTTTCTGAGCAACTCCACCTGATGCATTTGTACAAATGCAGTCATCACAGACGGATCGATAGCCACTCCACTCAAGCGTCTTCTTTCACAAGTCGTCGGCTGGTAATGACATTTGTGGTGAGCGGATATTAATTTGAGGTCGAAACAAACGGAGGAAAAATATTGTTCCTCTGCTGTCAGGAATAATTTGAGCGACTACTTTGCTAAATGGACTCTGCTATCACTGATTCTTTGTGATTGTGCAGATCTTATTTCCCCACTATGTTTTCATTCTGGCATGGAGCGCAGAGTCACAAATCCGCCAAGTTAGCAATCTGCTCAGTAGTGCCTGAACCTCCTAATTTCCAATCTGCGCCGGAGACAAGAGATGAGTTTTTAATGGAGACAATGTCATGCCTGCTGTCCTCCACCTCTCTACATCTCATTTACTGCACTCGCTTCCCGGTCCTCCGTGTTGAGACCGCAAGACTCCCCTCGCATACCAAAAGTCTGCTGCTCGCTGATTGGCACGCCACGCAAACTTTTATCTGATTGCCAGATTGTGCATTTGACACAGGGTGCTCTGTCTGTCTGCACGACTGATCGTGCAGAATCTGAGCGAGCACTAACTGTACGTCGCACGCGGGTCCTCCATCTCCAACTGTCCTGCCGTGCATCATTTCAAGGTGATAAACAATGGTGAGCACTTGGTATGACCAAGTGGTCACGTGACTGTAATTCAGACTTAACTCCTTCATTAGCATCGCATTGTGCAAGAACATATGGTCAAGCATCGCAAGTAGTCACTGCAGTTACCGCCGTACTGTTTTGCATTCGCCTGTCTCATATTTGTCATCATTTGTTATACCCACATAATGACTCGACAACTTTGTGAGAGCACAAAAGTGTTTGATTACGGAGTCAGAATACGTAGTCACAAGGCACGAAAAGAAATGCTTAGTTGGCGTTGCAGCGGCTGTCATATTTACAGTTTGTTTGTATAAAGCATTATAGGCCAGAAATATAAACCAAACAAATGAAAAAGAATCGGTCCGGCGCTAACTGAGCGTAGCCTCTTGTGCCGCTACTCCACAAAATAGTTCATTGTGACCCATTCCAAAATGTCATGTGCCAGGGACACCTGTGACAGTCCATAATTGGCCATGGCATTGACTGTCGACCTTGGCTATGACCTTTACATAAAGGACGAATATATGATGTTACCTACAGCAAATTGAGCTGGTGATCAAGTTTGATGAAATCATACAGAGAGGGGGAGTCAGAGATCATTAATTGCATGCAAATAATTTTGTCTGGAATGCCTGCCCACTCTTCAAGTGTGAAATTGAACAACCCAGTAATTCTTTTATGAGCCACTCGTTTGCCAAAATGTGTCTGTGAGTGTCCCCTTCAGAGTTTTGCCAAGATTGTGATACAGACGCTCCCCAGCTTACGAACGAGTTACGTTCCGAACGATCGTTCGTAAGGTGAATTCGCTCGTAAGTTGCTTCAGTGCTATATTTTGTATGGAATGTATGTTTAAGGCTTATATGTTTTACATCCATATAACGGGGAGAGAGCTTTTCATCACGTTCTTCCGGGCTCGAGGGTTGGCTGCCCGGTAAACTAGCAGCTGTTTCAGTTTGAAGCTCCCGATCTTTCTGTTTATAATGGTATCGATGGTCGAACGATTCATCTTGTATTCACGTGCAACGCTCACCATTTTCTCACCCGCATCAAGCTTCTTTATTATTGCCACTTTCATTTGAAATGAAATGGCTTGCCTCTTCTTTACATTTCCACTCTCACTAGAAGCCTTTCGCTTTTCACCAACCATATTGCATAAGGCGTAGAAAAAAAAGTAGTGTGTTTCCGGTAACCCGACCGACCGAAAATTTCTACCTCGAACAAAAACTGTACGGTCTGCATTTTTTTTCAAACCTTTTACATTTTTGTGTAATAATAATAATAATACATTTCATTTTATGAGCGCCTTTCAAAACACTCAAGGACGCTTTACAATCAAAACAAGAACAATAAAACCCGTGGAGATGTCCTGGAGGTGAGAGAGAGAGAGAGACTCCTCCGGGTTGAGTGACCGCTGCATTGTTTTGTGTTTTTTGTTATTGTAAAGTGTCCTTGGGTGTCTTGAAAGGCGCTTATAAATAAAGAGTATTATTATTATTATTATTATTAAAACCACAGACAAAATTATAAATAATAAAAGGAAAGATGAATTTAGAGCATTTACATCGGTGCAAACTCACGCGATATTCGTCGGCTAGCCCAACGGCTTCAATAAAGGTCTCGAAGGATTCCAACCAGCGGGGCCACGGGACAGGCGACTCGCCAGGCAGGGCGAGGAACGGAGGAAGAGGCGAGAGTGGAAGCTCCATCTTCATTGCCATTGTTGTGTTTAATAAAACGCGGGGAGTCTGGCTATGTGCTCACTGCCGTTTATTGTCAGTAGTGTAGTTACCTTTTCATATGAACACTTTTACGGCCGTGACGTCACGCCGTCGTAAACCGACCCTGTGGCTGTGGTTATAACATGCCACAAATAATAATAATACATTTCATTTATAAGCGCCTTTCAAAACACTCAAGGACGCTTTACAATCAAAACAAGAACAATAAAACCACAGACAAAATTATAAATAATAAAAGGAAAGATGAATTTAGGGCGTTCACATCAGTGCAAATTCTCGCGATAGTCACGTTGAGCGTGCACGTGGTTTGCCCTGTCGTCTGTCAACAACATTGAATCGTGGCGGCGGCCACGATCTCCGACAACACTTTAAACTGCGTTTTGTGTGTCGCAGTCGCATGCTCGCACCATAATCTTAAGAAAATAGCATCCAATCGAAAAGATTCAGTGAACTATTTGACGAACACCACGGGCCGTCTAGGACGCGGGACGCAGAGGTAACGAGACACCCAGCCGGGGGGTACCCAACTCTCTCGCCACCTTTGGCGGCGAGCGGGGGTTTCAATAATAGTAAAAATGTCTCCTTGTTTTATGTTTTATGGGTATTTTGTTTACATTTTTGATGGGGGGCAAAAAAAAAAGATTAAAAAAAACCCGTTGTCCGACCTACCGACCCTATGCTGAAATTTCATGTTACCAGAAACACACTACTTATTTTTCTACGCCTAATGGATGCACGAGATATTTAACAACTGGGCAGAGGAAGCCGGTTTCGGGGTGGATGCTGGGCGAGCTCTCGAGCTCTCACAGCGCCACACGTTGGTATTAGCGGCGGAAAGAAGCCCTGCATTACCTGTACTCGGAAAAAGGCGTGCAATACAAAATCTAACCTTTTCTTTTCTTTCTCGACATACCCGTAAAAATGTTCGTATGTACCGTTGTTCGTAACTCGGATGTTCGTAAGTCGGGGAGCGTCTGTATAACAATTTAGCTAAATTACATAATAGCACACCCACACAGACTTTCTACACCCATGACTTGTTGTCTTGGCTAGGTGCAGATCTCCCCTTTTCAAGCAACTGAAATCGCCGGAAACACTATTATGTCCTAGCCAAATGCGAAGCAGAAAGATTGTTCCGGTGATTTAACATTGCGGTCAAGCCTGTCTATGAAACAAGCCATGAGGCTGACACGCTACACAAGAGAAGGAAGCACATCTGACGCCTGAGCGCTAAGCGGCGGTTCCGCGCATGTCGGCCTTCGTAGGCGACGGGACACCAATGGGATAAAATCTCCCCATTATCCCTCCTCCGTGTCAATAAAGTTGCAGTTCCCACGTTGGAAAGAAGCTCATGGTGAAACAATCGCCCCCTTTCTGGTGCCTCCTCGCCTCCTGCCCGCCATGCCCTCGGGTGACATCGCTTCATTCTGAGCGGTAGTCAAGCACACAATTCAGTCAATTGTGACTTGACAAAAACAACAAGCGTGCGCGCGCATGGGTGGTTTTTATGTTGTATTCTTGGCTCACTAACAATCCTGTCATGCTAACAGACAGTCTAGCTACTGTGGATTTTGCAGGCGGCCTGTCGATTGTTTTTCTCCGATAGGACAAAATGGTGTTAAACTGTAGTTAGTCATCATAAATTCGTTCTTAACTTTACAGTGTGATTGGAGCAATTCCGTCACGGGTATGACATTAGCCGCTGTCAAATAGAACAGAATAAAACACAAAGGAATGACACTAAAAATGTAAAAGTAATGTAAAACTGCTCTTTCAGTGGAATTTTAAAGATAATGGCAGAACAAATGATCATCATCTTGTCGTGAAAAGGGGTATAACATGACTACATATTATTTATTATTAATTATAGAGAGGAAAAAAAAAGATTTAATTTTGAAAAACGTTAAGAAACTTCTGAATGTATCCAGAAAAGAAATGTACATTCTATTAGATAGTTTTCCAAGAACAAGTGGTCAAATTATTTTAAGGAATAGACATTTGCAACACGATTACGGCCGTTAAAAAGACGTAACATCAACATTTTCTGTGCTGAATGCCTTTGAAGTTGTACACTTTTTAAATTTTACGGAATTCGATGAAATGAAGTTATGCAAAAAAGTTTATATGTTAGCATCTGCATGGTGATATTAAAATAGTGTAGTGTAACAGTTGCCTGTGATTGATAATTAATTCATTTTTCGAGCAGAGAGCACTTACCCAACTTCCATTTATGGTTGTCAACACACTTTGACAGACATTGCAGTCAGCGCAATGAAATCTTGTTTACTTTCTCATTTAATTGAAGAAGAAAAGGCGGTGCAGAAAAGCGTGTGGTTAGTCAAAGGGGGCGGGGGGGGGGGGCGTAGGAGTTGTCAAGTGTCTGACAAAGGTTGGAAGATACAGGACCATGGTGACGTTCCCAAGGTGGAGACCAGGAAGTTGTTGTGTGTCTGTGATGTATTGCGTGTCAAGCTTTTCCCTTTGAGTCACGTTGATACTCTGAGAAGTGTTGGTAACAGTTTGAAAAACAAAAAAGCAGTCAGTCTAGCAAGCTTATTGATTGGTTTGCTATATTTAGCCACTTTTCCCAACCGCTTGAGCAACTACTCTTCAAAGGTGCGCCGAGCAGATTTAATTGCTGCCGAGAAAAAGACATGACACATTTTCTGGATGATGAGAGGGAGCCAGGTAGAAGGCAATTACAGTCATGTCGTGCTGAACATTGACAAACGCACGCTACCTGGTTTATGTTGCAAAGGCAGAGCTTTTGACCCAAGATATTTTCTATGTTGCTTATTATGTTTTGACAGATTAGATTTTTGTTTCCCTGGAAGGAACGCCTACTTTCTGTGTAAATTAATGCAAGTTATGGCTTGTGGGGGGTTGTTGGACAAAAAAATGTTTGAAGAACCTTCGCAAGTCCCAGGTGTGTAAAAAACAAAAAACGAAGACTTGTTTTGAATAATAATTTGCTTTTCCAATGCCATGAGATGTTATCAGGGGTGTCACAGGCAGTTTATTAAATGTCATGCCATTTGTCCTTTGCTCATGTCTCTTTGTCAGTAATTAGGCAATTAAATGGTCTTCCGTTCGTTTCCAAAAAGGTACAGCAAACCTGCTTATCCACCTGTTGCCATTCATACAACAATAAGTCATGGCTTTCAGTGAGAATGCTGTATACACTTTGTCTTTCATGAAACTTGCCCGTATTTCAGAGTCAATTGATTTGTGTGTACATTGAGATTTGGCCATCTTTATTTTGACTGTTTTTGTTTGGACATTCACCTTGAGATTTTCATGAACTCAAACCGGTGTCTCGGTTCATTAAAAGATGGGAAACACTGTTATAGGGCGCTTCTGTGTTGCCCCAATGCGTGCAGGGCCGCTGCGTGATCACAGTGCAGCTCACCGATGAAGAGCTGGCCGCGGATGAGGAGGGCGCCGCCAACGCCGCCACCGCAGACTACTTCTTGTTGTTTTCTGGCAGCACGCAGAGGCACCTGAGCAGCACCTTGAGGAGCGGCCATGACACCCTGCAGGCACTGTGTCCCGGTAAGACACTTGGACAGATTTTCACCACGCCCATATTTTGTTAAAAACTATTAACACCAATTTGAAAAGAGAAAAAAAATAACTATAGAAACCTGGAACCAAATTCAAGTTTTCTGGATATCAACAACCTAAAGGTTTAAGGACCAAGGTAATTTTTCCTATTTAAATTAATCGAAATTAATTAATATCACAAAGAAAAAACTTGTTTCAAGACAAAAAAAAAAGATTTGTGCTCAGTTTTCATTATTCCCTCTGGTGGAAAACTTTGTCTTTAACCACAATCTATATGAGCATCTGCTAGTTTGTACGGCCATCTGTTCGCAGGATTGGGCTAAAATGTGGTGCAAATGTGTTTATTCATTCATTCATTCATCTTCCGAACCGCTTGATCCTCACTAGGGTCGCGGGGGGTGCTGTCTCCGGGCAGTAGGCAGGGGACACCCTGAATCGGTTGCCAGCCAATCGCAGGGCACACAGAGACGAACAACCATCCACGCCCACGCAAATGTGTTTAGTTATAGAAAAATATGTTTTTTTCCCCTTCCTTTTTGCCTCCACACTCTTGCCATTCATTTTGAAGTGCGAGATAATAAATGCTCTTCTGGTCACGTAATAATCAAGAGATGAGGTCATCATATTGCCCAATGAATTGTCTTTGTTAAATAAACAACTAAAATGGAGCAACACTGCGATATTGCTACCATTAAAGCTCTCTATCTAGCCTTAATGGGAGCTATATTGCGTCATGTAAAAGGGTATCGCATCATTATCACAGATAAGTCCCTCTACGCTCTCCTGCTTTCAAATACAGTAATCATACTGCCTTTATATTGGCAGGCCAGCAGGAGGAAGTCGGGGCTTATTATTGCAGAAGTAGAGCGGATGGAATCGATCATGAATCTTCTTCCCTCACCCTGTTCTGTATTTTCAACAAACGTGTGTTTCCACCTGCCTGTATACTAGCTTATGTTCTCTTGACCTTTTCATTGGCAAAAGGTTAAGAGGATAATTGACACTGCTAACAAATCACAAGAAGGCAGGTTTGCTGGAACCAGAATGTGAATTAGAGAATATGCTGCAGTTTGTAGCAAATCGACTTTTTGGGACATATTATTTCAGAAGTTTTACTTTTTCAAATTGAATAGAGTATAGAATAAGTGGAGACTTTGAGTCTCTCCTCTTTCATCAATATCTGCTTCAAACAAGGCATATGAAGGAATAGTTGTTATGACTGCATGACTGTCCATGTTTTATGATATGTGTTGTGGTATAATATGACAAAATGATATGTGGAGAACAAAAATTGTATTGCTAGTAAAATATTTTTTAGAGAAAGTAAGTGTTTCTTTTTCAGCGGATGAGCCATTTCAGCACGACAGAAAACGTGGTAATGTGTTAACTTTTGTTGGCCACTTTTTTTATTTTGCTTGTCTCCTTTCTCCATGCAGCTCACGGCTGTTGCGAGGAGGTTTCCGTCACCCTGTGTGCCGTCACTCACAGCGAGCCCGAGGCTTCCGATGAGCTGGCGAAGCTTCCGTCTCACGTTGCCGCTTTAGCGGAGCATCGCTTCACCTTCGTTCAAGACTTGGCTTTTGACATGGCCCAGTTTCTAGTGAGCCTTGAACCTCCCCGCCCTCTTTCCAAATTGAGGATAGAACAATTTTTTCAGCTTTGTACACTTTACCACACAGGTTAGCACGGTGGGCCGCACAGATGGCCTCGACGGGGCGCTGCTCCTGGATGAGTGTCATATTCCCCTGCTAGAGTGCGAGCGTCTGGACGAGAGTCTTGCCTTGGCCCTCCACCATATCCCACTGCCGCCGGGATGGAATTTGCTAGGCAACCAAAGCTCTGGCAGCGTTGGTAAGACTTGTAATCCAGTTAACTACCCGAAAGCCCCCCGTCCCCCAACAGAAATATTTTTTCCCCCATTATGAAAATATATATTTTCAAGAATAAAAATATTTTTTTTCGGGGCAGGGGGGTATTATAATGTTCTGAGAAAATTTACACACATTTTATGACTGGAAAAAGTGCCTTTTTTTAACTTGTTAATATTTGGCGAAATTGCTTTTTTTTTTTCCCCCAAGAAAAAAGGTAATAATAGTAGTCCATCCATCCATTCTCAAGGTTGGAGCCAGTGTTTGAATCTATGATGTCTGAATTCTTTTTTTTTTTTAAATGAGAAATCCTTATGAAAAAAAATGTATATTGAAGGAAAAAATGTTCAAAGGAAAAGTAATTGACTTAAAAATGCATTTTTCCCCTTAGAAAAAAGCTGTAATACTTTTGAAAAGAAGTGGTTATTCAGTATTGTGACAAAGTCAGATTATTACCAGGATGATTACATAATTTCTTCAGAGCAAAAATGTCATAACAAAAGAAAAAAAATGGTCAGGATCTTGTTGGTGTTGTATGACGACAAACTACAAGAGAATTAGGAGAGCAAAAAAGTAAACAATTTTGAAAATCTGATTGTTTCATAAACATGAGCATGCGTGCTAAACAGATGCTTTCGTGAACTAGGCTGACACCCAGACTGCAGTTACTGGAGGAGGCTCACAAATGAGAACTGTCAGCAAAACAAAAATCACTTGTGATCACTAATCAAATAAAGATGTCTGCCCCCGCCCGCCACGCTGTCTGATAAAAGCCATACACATTTGGATCACAACTGGCAGTTGACAGAGACTCAGGCAAAATAATCTGAAATAACAACTTTCCCAAAGACGCCATGGAGTGACATTGTCAGTGCAGGCCTCACCGCCCCACAGATGAACTCCGTAAGTGACCACTGGTGACAACTTCTTCGATGCCACCGTCACTGTCTCGCCGTGTGTCAACGTCTCATTGAAAGACGAATGGGACACGTTTATTGGCTCTGTCAGGTGACTGTTGGTATAAGGTGCCGGCGACGGACGTTGCCCCAGTCACGGCGCACAATAATTGTTAACTGTCAGGCGTAGGGGGACACAGTAGTTACTTATATACGTATCTATATTTCCAAGAGTTTATTGACGATTTACAATTTTTGCCACGAATAGTAAAGGAGTATAAGCAATCTTTAGGTCCATTGTTTTTCTTGACAGCCGCGTTTCTGCCTCCTCTAACACCGCCTCTGCTCACACCACCTCCACTTGCTTTGTGGTCAGTTTATACCAAAAAATGAATCAGAGATCTCTCGGCCTGCTGGTTCTCTCCGGCTTAGCACTCAGAGGCTAGTCAATGCTCCCAAGTAGTCAGTAATAAATATAGAGTTGTAAATAAATCGTAAGTGGTGCCGATCGTATGCAAATATGCCGTGGATATTATTTTTGCAATTTTTGGCACTGGGTGAAAATATTTGGTCAAAATAGCTCTAAAGCCCCTGTCACACCTTGATGATTTAGCCAGCGTATGCCGACGTATGAAAAATTTGGCAAATACTCTGGCGTACGTCGAATAAGTTATGGGTAAGTTTTGTATATAAATTTTATGCATGCTAAAAATTTCTCGACGTATGTCAGCGTATGGCTATACGTCCCGTATACGCAGGCCATAAGTAATAGGTAGGTTATGCGATCGTTGCACACGTTCAAACACGTTAAGTGTAGGTTACTCATAAGTCCAAATACGTCGAGATAATGTCTAGCGTACTTATGAGTAACGTGCTTTGAACGGATGTATAACTTATATCGAACTTATCTCCTACGCATATTGACGTATGTAGACGTATTTAACATGTTCCGGACGACCACAGAACTTACTGAACGTGTTTCTAACGTACAGCTGCCGTATAATGGCGTATTGGTAGCGTTTAGGGGAATTGGGATATAAAAATGGGGTTCACAGGAGGAACCCGTCAGTACTCCTCTAGATTTCATGGTGAGCAGATGTTCATACCATCCGAGAGATGGAGGATCCGGCAAGGCTGAGACGAGAATACCTACTAGCTGTTCTCCAACATCCGTGCCTTCCGGAACTTGCGCTTGGACATGCTGACCAGGCTGTCACGCACGTAGTTGGCGAAGGCTGCAGTGGCTGTGATGGGCTGAGGCTGTGCGAGACCTTTGATGAGCTCCCCAGACTTTTCTTTGGCATGACGCTGATGTTGTTTGGTTTATTAATGACACAAGTCATAATGGCGTTTGATTGCTGCTTTAATAGTGTGAATAGCAACTCACAGTAACGATGGCAAGCCGCACCTTGCCTCTTGGGTTATACCATTTTAACTAGACCGGGGGGGGGGGGGGGATAGTCCCCAAACAGATGTTGGTACTGCAATGTCTAGTGCAGTTATGATTTGAAACGTCGAGCGGCAGCCTTTTTATAGACTACAACACGTGATCGTCGGCAATACGCTGTTGCACGCTATGCATAAGTTAGACTATCGGGCATAAATTGTGTACGCCGGCAACACGCTAGGCATTCGTTGGAATAGGTTATCTATAAGTTATCGAAACGTTCTATATAATTTACTGATACGTTATGTATACGTCCAACTCGTTATGAATACGCTATGTATATGCCCAAAATTGAAAAAAAATTCGATAATTCAGCGTATGCCAGCGTTTTAGGGAAATTCTGATACGTCGGCATACGCTGGCTGAATCGTGAAGGTGTGACAGGGCCATAAGTGTTGCAAGCTGATTTGTGTGCGACTCACTGTGCCTCCGCCTCCGTTCACATCTTCTCCGCTTGCGCCTCTGTCGACGTGTGCTGCTCAGCAAGACCTCTGATCTATAAGCCACTGGTTCTTAGCCATTTAGCATTAGAAGGCTGGTAAACACCCACCATTAGAGTAGCTTGCTGGCCTGTTGTTAAAAAATAGCTCACTTGTGGTGGAGACATTGTGATTTTCCAATAATATTGTAGAAGTGATCATTTGAAAAAGTGAACACTGGCAGAGGAAAAAAAAGTATTGCATATTGATTTTGATCAGGTTCCTAATTATTGTGAGAAAGCTTTTTGATTATTGCCCACACTATAATAAGTATCATTAAATTAATTATTAATAACACACAATAATAGCAAAATAATTTGAGTCAAAGAGGCTGTGCTCCACTATAGTTGTTTGTGGGGTCATGGCCCATTGCCAGGCACTTTGTCTTCTATGTCATATATTCCTTTTAGGTACGCCTTGGTATTGTGCTGGATATTCCATACCAAAAAAATATAAATATACAATATGCACAGTCTAAGACTGCCCACCGCATTCATTTTCTTTCTGGTGTCTCCCTTCCCTTTCTCCTGTAGATCAGCATCCACGCGAGACCCTGCTGCATTTTTCAGCCAGGCGAGGCTTAGTCCGCGTCACGCGCTTCCTGCTGTGGCAGCCCGGGGCGAGGGACGCGGCGCGGCTGCTGAATAAGCAGGGCCACACGCCCGCTGCCATCGCAGCGCTCCGGGGCCACGTCAGCCTCCAGCAGCTCCTTGCACAGTGAGTCTCCGCTGAGATGGTGGGCTCCTCATGACTGCTCTACAGGCTTTGCTAAGGCTCGATGTACCGTGGTAGTGATTCTACTACTAAGATAGAATTGACAGGACGGTTTCTTTTTGTCCAGGCCAGAAACCTAGTGATGCTTTCAGAAAAAAGAAGGCAACGAACTGCTGAGTAAAACTGTACCTAAGTGAAATTTATTCGACTCATTTTCATAAATAACACGATAAAAGTAAATGATATAAACACAAAAACTGAATCAATACAAAGGTAAATAAGATCAAATTAATAATTGAATAAATAACCAATGACATCTATGATATATGAAAACACCCAAATGATTGCACTAAATAAATGAACAAATGCGATACAAAAATGAATAGTGTATCGTATTTTTCCGACTATTCGTCACACTATTTATTATAGTTTGGCTGGTCCGACAACTTACCCAGGTGGGACCGCCGTTGGTGTCCTTCTTTATCATTTCCCTAAGAAGGTTGCGATAATGCACCAAAAGTATACGCCAACCGCCTAAAAAAAAGGAGAAGAAGAACTACAAGTCAAAGTACTGTAGTCTTGGCAACCACTGTTGTAGCATAACTCTACTGCTGCCGCAAGCATGTGCCGTCCGCCACAGCAAGGACTATTTACAGCACAATAATTGACCAGGACTCTACCTTTGGCCGCGGTGCGGGATTCTTGTTAACGTAAGCCATTTTAAACCAAAAAGACAAACTTTTCCAAGGTAAGAAGCAGAATTTTGTCCAACCCTCACACATTTGCTCCCGTCACCACAGGTTGCGTTCGGAAATTCACTTTGACAGCCTAAAAAAACTCAAGAGGGCATGTGTTCAGATGACAGCGCGCGCTCCTCTCCACTCAATTTCTATATGCAGCCTATTACGAATTTCTCCACTGTGAGACAAATAAAGGTTTTCTTATTGTACGCACAGAGCCTTGCACTTCAAAGTGGACAGTCATGTCGCGTCACCACCGTGCAAAACGCCTTTTGACACATCACAAAAGCCAACGCATGTCCGACATCATCGTCACAAAATCATTTTTAAAGGTTTTCATATTACCAATTAATCCACAAAACAATCAACAGATTAATGAATTGTTAAAATAATTGTTAGTTCCAACCCTAAAAATAACATTATCACTCCTCAGAAATAATTCTGACAGCTTCACTAGTGGATTTGTCCAGAAGCGGGTCGGGTGAGAAACAAGGAAAGATCCGTTAATAAACACAACCATCTTATTCACCGTCATGTTTTGTTGTGCATACAATGCATTAATTTTATTTAATAATTTACCGTAATTTCTGATTATAGATAATTTCAGAATATTCAGAATGAGTCAAAAGAGTGATGTGAAATGGGGAAAACAGATTTTGGCAAATATTTCTTTCCATCACGCTAACCCACTTGTCGGACCAGCCAAACTATAAAAATTTTACAAAAATAAAAAACACAACAACAATACTACTGCTACTACCACAAAAAAATAGGGAATACATACGTAAACATATTATCTTGTAATATGTTTAATCGCTATTCATATTTTTCTTGTTTAAATATGAACGGTTAACCACATTTGAGAAGGCACTGGTCTTTGTAAGTTTCTTATTTTTTGGAAATGAGTGACGCAGTGACAAGTGCAACAGCTTGACGCGTGTGAAATAATATGCTGTAAAAGAAAAGAAAACAAAACAAAACAATGCCATTCGTCTTTGCTTTCGCCTAACATTTTAGCCATACAGTTGAAGTGACATGAAGTTTAGGCAGTCTTGAGTTGCATTACGCGTTACTTAAACTCTCTCTTGCTGCAGCGCCACAAAGGGGACAAGTTGGTCGATCACAGTGACGGCGAACCTTCAACCCTATTTGAGGGCACACTGTAAAGGTTCTCCCAGTATTTTTCCACGCCGAAACCATAGCAATGGGAAACTATTGTGGTGCACAAAAGCCCTGGTTACGACTTTTCTGTCTAATGATGTGTTTACCACACACACACACACACACACACACACACACACACACACACACACACACACACACACACGAGTGATATGAAGCAGCCATTTGCTAAATGACTGAGGGATGGCTTCAAGTGGAGATGGACCTTCTCCTCTCTCGACATAAATCTCACAGTTTTGCTGCTTTTACACGCCGCTCGAGCAAACACCGCCTCTTCCTAATCACGGGTAATGAAGTTTTCCACATGACACATGAGGGGTGAGGTCACTGGTGACTTCAGGAGCTAAACATGGTCCACCCAGCGTTGCGCAAACTGTGCCGCCTGGCCGGACGGTGTTCCCCATTCTTTCACAGGCACAATAACAAGTCACAAAAACGGAGAACCAGAGAGGAAACATTTATACATTTATGTGGGTTCACAGACATAATCATACGTTTATATGGGTTCACCGACGTAATGGCCCTCAAGGGAAACCATATTTGACACCCTACATTGTTGGAGCATGGCGTTAAAATTTGATGATCTCTTTGAGTATTTGACACAAAAACAGGCGTGTGAGGGCTCATGCATCGCTGCTTGCAGCTTTAATTACAGTGTTCTCATTGCATGACCCACTATCTTCTAAATGGCTAAAATAAGACTTGTTAGCAACCACAATGCCTGTGTGTGTGTGTGTGTGTGTGTGTGTGTGTGTGTGTGTGTGTGTGTGTGTGTGTGTGTGTGTGTGTGTGTGTGTGTGTGTGTGTGTGTGTGTGTGTGTGTGTGTTGGGGGGGTTGATGCAGATCAGCTGACATCACTGTTTAAACTCTCTGTGCTTGATGGGCCAATCGGGGCTGAGCTCTTTCCTTCAGGGGATGATCTTAGTGTTTATTCCGTGGCAGGGCTGAGGCAGACGCCGAGTCGGACCGAGGGCCCCAGCTAGTTCAGCCGGTGTTGACGGACGCCCGTGTGGTTTGCCACCACTCCGGCTTGCACGCCCTGACGCAAAGCGTGTACCCGGGCCACGACCCGCCGAGCCTTGGCCGGACTGTGGAGCAGCTGCTGCATTTGACGAGTCATCTCCACGCCAAGGTGAGTCACGGAACTCCACGTTTGAATGTTTGTCTTTTTCCTGCTTTTGACTTCTCACCCCCTCACTCATTTTGTGTAAGTGGCGGAACACCTTATGCAATCACACAGTCAACTGCGCTGTTAACCCTTGTGCAGTATCTGTCCCAAATTTGGACATTTTTGGACAGTCAGACAGTTGTACACACAGCCAGAGTGTGAAAAATAACCCTACGAAGCTGAAATTTCCATAGGATGTCAAAAGGGGTCAAAGTTCAAAATGACAGCAAGCTGGACATTTTTGAACATTGCAGTTGGTATATATGACATTGTAACAAATTTGGAATACCTTGATAGTAGAAATCCCAAATTTGGCATATTGACGCCCATTATAAATTCAAATTTCCAATAGACTGTAAAACTGGTGTTTTATCGTGCATTTTCTCAATTTCTGCACAAATCACATCACCGGCTCACCAATACTATCAAAGCTTGAGAATTGTGGTAGTGAGTTTTACCTCACTCTCCACGAGATGGCGCTTTAGCCTAAGATATCATCTTCGTGCCGACTCTTTACGTCATTGAGAGTACTTCCAGTTCGTCATTTTCATTCGAATAAACGGTGTAGTTTGTTGCGAGAGGTCTATTTGCATCTATGTGTGTGGATATGATCGTTTGTGCACGCTACATAGAACAGTACTGAGCAAAGACATCGAAGCAGTATTTTTCCGCCATTTTGTGCACATTTGAATGTGAGGTCGTGACGCGTCTCTTGCAGAGACGTCACCCAGACAGACTCAACTTCCTGGTGTCACCTCTAAGATGTCCCACCGCGTATGTTGCACATAAATTACATTGGTTTGCACGTGCACGCGCGCGCGCGCGCAAAACAATGTAATGCAGTTTGTAGAGCATTGCTAGCTGGGTGTTTTTGGAAAATCAGGTGTTATTTTTTGAAAATCGACTTTTGAATTGGTCAAACTGTTATGCAATGCAGGTCCCGGCCGTGTGGGCTCGTAATGAACGTGACGCGCGGCTACGCGTGTTCACGTGAACGCGCTCAGCACAGGCGAAACAGCCACGTTTTAGGAGTGTACTTACGGCCATTTGAAATGATGGGGTCATCAGTCTTTTTTCTCGTCTTCACGCCAGTAGATCGCGCACTCACAATGTGCATTTGTGCACGGGCATGCCCAGTGCCCTGATTGATTGGCATGATTGGCTTGTTTGAGGGTGCAGCACGCAAGAAACTCAACGCGTAACGATAGTTACTGGCTGGACGTTGTTTTGAAAATCAAGTGTTATTTTTTGAGAATCGAGTTTTACATTTATCGAGCGGTTCGGAAGATGAATGAATGAATGAGTTTTACATTTGTTTATGCACGTAAACACACCAACACTGCAACTGCAGCTGCACAGCAGCCCGGTGCAGCAGCTGCAGGAAGAGGACATGCGAAAAAGAAAGCAATACGTATAGCTTTGCGAAAAACCACTTTGTGCTTCGAATTATTGTGGCAGATGTGGAAAGGCCAATCTGCCACAAACACACTACAACCATTTGTTCTGATTGTAAAAAAAAAAAAAAAGTTGTGTGTTTGTTTTTCGTTTTTGTTATCAAGTTTGCATATTAGTTGCTGGTTGTTTTGTTTGTTTGTTATAAAGTATGTTACTTCAACATTTTTCATAGTTTTTGTGACTTTTATACTTTTTCAAGGTTCTAATTACCATGTACAACATTTTTTCACTCTGATATCTATATAAACGCTATACACAATATTGGACACATAGAGTTAGAGTTACTTATATAGAGTCATAACCCAATACTCATTTTGTTATTCAAGAAAAAAGTAATGCAAACTATATATGTATGGCTAGATCTAATGCCACTGAACATTTTGAAAGTGAAAAAAATTCAAAAGTGAAAAACTTGTCACACCTCAAAGCGCAACCCAATTTGGGACAAATATGTTTGATGTCACATTTTTTTGAAATGGCCATTACAGAAAAAAACAGGCATGAAATACAATTCTGTTCCTGCGGTTTGGTGACATATTCAAGGCTCCATTTATGTCATATGCAAGATTTGGACTGGGTGGGTTTTTATTTACATATGCAGCATAGTGACTGTGTGATTGACACACTCCTGCTGCTGCGCTCATAGAGGGCGCCAAATATAAATAAATAAATAAATAATTATATGTATGTCTTGGCCTGATGCCACTGAACATTTTGAAAGTTGAAAGTGAAAAAATTCAAAAGTGAAAAAGTTGTCACACCTCAAAGCGCAACCCAATTTGGGACAAATATGTCTGATGTCACATTTTTTAAAAAATGGCCATTACAGAAAAAAAACAGGCATGAAATACAATTCTGTTCCTGCGGTTTGGTGACATATTCAAGGCTCTATTGATGTCATATGCAAGATTTGGACTGGGTGGGTTTTTTATTTACCTATGCAGCATAGTGACTGTGTGATTGACACACTCCTGCTGCTGCGGCTCATAGAGGGCGCCAAATATAAATAAATAAATAAATAATGATATGTATGTCTTGGCCTGATGCCACTGAACATTTTGAAAGTTGAAAGTGAAAAAAAATTCGAAAGTGAAAAAAGTTGTCACACCTCAAAGCGCAACCCAATTTGGGACAAATATGTTTGATGTCACATTTTTTTAAAAATGGCCATTACAGAAAAAAACAGGCATGAAATACAATTCTGTTCCTGCGGTTTGGTGACATATTCAAGGCTCTATTTATGTCATATGCAAGATTTGGACTGGGTGTTTTTTTTAATTTACATATGCAGCATAGTGACTGTGTGATTGACACACTCCTGCTGCTGTGGCTCATAGAGGGCGCCAAATATAAATAAATAAATAAATAATTATATGTATGTCTTGGCCTGATGCCACTGAATATTTTGAAAGTTGAAAGTGAAAAAAAATTCACAAGTGAAAAAAGTTGTCACACCTCAAAGCGCAACCCAATTTGGGACAAATACTGAGAACGTGACAAACTGTATTACTGCACAAGGGTTAACCTCGCCTTTTCCCGCAGAGAGTGTCTGTGCTGGAACTGCGCTCGGACTGTCTGCATACGGCTGCCGAGTGCCGCGAGGGTGTCGAGCCGGAGACTGCGAGCTGCCCACAAACAAATGCGCCAGAAGACCGAGTTGGAAACGGCGCTTGTGTCACTTATGGATATGTCGGCGAGGAAGACGGAAGTGTGTCTGTAGTACACCCTGGGGAGCATGGCCTCAGCCCCCCTGAGGATTGGGTGTGTCTTGAGTCTGAGAGGGCAGACGGAAGGAAACAGCCCGACACCACACAGAACTTGAGTTTGTATGAAAGTCAAGAACCGAAGAGCCCGCTGCCTGTGGAAAACCTTCAACTGGCAGGGTGGGGTGAGCAGGAAACTGATAAAGGAGGAGAAGGACAAGAGGCCACGGTGAGACAGGACTTATCTGGGAAGGAAGTAAACGGAGTACCTGAGAGGACAGGGGAGAAGAGCAGTGGAGGTTCAGTCATCATGGGCCAGTTGCCGTCGTCTGACGCACCAGTCAAGGAGTGTCACCGGGACAGCTTCGGCCCGGACCTTTGCCAAGGAAACTCCTTAGCCGAGGAGGAAGTTGAGAGCATGGCTTTTGTGCAAGAGGACCTCCCACCTCCGGTAGGCTGTGATGATGTAACCCTCGAATCAGATGTTCCGCCTCCCGGAGAGGGAGAACCTCCGCCAGATGTAAACAGCTCGGAACAAAACCAGGAAACAGCTGGTCAGGATCATGTGGAAGAGTGGCAGCAAGACCCTGATCAGCGGACTTCTTGTCAGGAGTTAAATGTGACGGAGGATGCCGACGTCTCTGGATCACCTGTTGAGGAATATCCAGAGGAGACTAAGTGCTCACCTGAGAAGATAGTCAAATCCGACATCGATCCCAATTTGGGCTTAACCCACGGACTGTCCAGTGACGACGACGTCAGCTTTCAGTCGGTTGGAAGCTGTGCGACAGACATCTTCCACCCCACCGAGGAAAGTACCCCGTTGGAGCCAACTGAGGGATTCGCCGTGGAGAAAGTGGACCAAAACATGCATTTGCAGACATCAGCGGAACCCACCGCAGGTTCGGAGGAAAGTGACACCACTTTGGACTCCGGCCTCCACACAGAGGAGCGTCCCGAGGGATCTGAGGAGACAGCTGCTCCAGAACCTGCTGAGACTGATCTGTTGCTCGGCAGAGATACTCCAGCAGGGATGGTGGAAGAGGAAAATCCCAGCAGCGCTGACCTGAATGAAGGTATGTATGAGGTTCAAGTCACTACTAAGGTCATGATGATGGAAGATCTGTGGCTGAATGTGAAACAAAATGTGAAAAAAATGTCATGTATTTTTACAGCATGCTTAATATTTTGACTTTTATTCCTTTTACTTGAGGTGTTTGACTTCTTGTGCTACACAGCACAAGAGGGCTCAGTTAGCATTTATTTCCATTTTTTTTCCAAATATTTATGGCTTGGATGTGTTTCCTCAAGCAATAATCTACTGTAATTATGACTTTTTCATTAGCATTCATTAATGTTCAGCTGCACTCTCTATTATTATTATTTTTATTATTTCCATTTGAGTGTTCCTGGTACGATAGACTACGAAGTGTTTTGAATTGCATACAAATTCATGTTACGATGTAGGAATGGAACTTTGTTCTAAACACTGGGGACCACTGTATATTATTTGTAATTTACTGCGGCATTTTTACATCTAACACCCTGGTCTCATGATTGGCATCTGTTTCATCGCAGCATGCATCAACAGTCCCTTTAGCCGGGGGTTTACATGGAACCTTGTATTCCAAATAGACTGAAAGCGAATGCCCAAACACAGCAAAAATGTTCCTGTTTCGATTAAACGTTGTGCCACATGTATAGGCAAGACCGGTATAGATCATGTCACACTTCAAACAGTTGACCAGAGATCTTCAGACAGAATGAGAAAAAAAGTGTAAACTGGCGACTGAAAAGCCAGCCAACTACTAAAAAAAAAACAGAAACCCATGTCGAAGAGAGAAGAGTAACTAAGTGAACTGAAATGTGCTGATTTCAAAATATCAAATATTTAAGTAAAAAAAAAAAATTACCATTACCACATTTTTTTTTTGCCTTTGATGATACTAAATTAGACTGATACTGCTCTTCTGTGGAATAATGAAGCATATGGAGCCATGCTATTCACTGATAGCAATTGTTCCGTAGCCAAATTTCAGCCTTTAGGAATAAAACAACATTCAAGTGAGCGATAAAATAACCACTTTTAGAGTCTTGAACATCCCCGCTCCCGCTGAAGCTTTTAGGATCACATGATAATTTATCAATAGAGCAAGGGGGAGGAGAAAAAAAATCCTGTGTAGAAAATGAAGACAGAGATCACAGCGACAATGTTATTTTAGCCCCAGGCTTCTCCAACTCCTGTGTGCGCGCACGTTTGCGTGTGTGTATGTGTGTGTGTGTGTGTGTGTGTGTGTGTGTGTGTGTGTGTGTGTGTGTGTGTTTGGATTGGATTGGATTGGATAAACTTTATTGTCAAATGTACAGTATGTGTAACATACAGCACAGATGAAATTTCTTCCCTCTCAACATGAAACAAGAGGAGCCGCTGCGGGTGTCCGCGCCGCCATCAAAAGAAAAGTTAACAAAAAAAGACAAAATACAAAACAACACCTGAGACACAGACAATCGTGCACTCTTAACCACTTTCCTGCATACACTTTGTTGTCTGAAGCAGTTATAGATGAGTGTGTGCATGCGCGTGCGCGCGGGCAACCGGGATAAAAATGTCTCACTTCACTTGTTATTGATTCCTCCACGCCGCTGTTTTGTCATTGTGCCCACCATCTGACGTGTGTGTGTGTGTGTGTGTGTGTGTGTGTGTGTGTGTGTGTGTGTGTGTGTGTGTGTGTGTGTGTGTGTGTGTGTGTGTGTGTGTGTGTGTGTGTGTGTGTGTGTGTGTGTGCGCGTGTGCTCTCCAGAGGTGCAGGTGATCATGTCGAAACACGCCAGGACCATTTGTGAAGCTGACAAAGCAGATGAGACTGACTCTTCCGTGGTAAGTCCCCACAGTGTACGTGTGCCAAATTGTATCATTATTATTGTGCTTATTAGCATGAAAAGAGATGCCATAAACAGTCATACACGATAACATAGCAAAACATAAACACTGTTGGTTGAAAAGATGTTCATGGCACATGTGGTCAAAGGGCAACATTTATGAACGACCTGACGTTCTGGTTCTTCCACACCAACCAAATCCGTGCGTGCCTTTATGCAACTATACCCGGAAGCTTTTGAATGTCCAAAATTGTACTCAGAATTGTCTTAACATGTGTTATAAACAACAACATGCGAATCTTAAGTTGTGCAGAGAGCGTGGGCACAAAAGAGTGTCTGCATCACGATTCGAACCCCGGGGGCAGACGCGCTCGCCACTTATTCTCTGCCTGCAAACGTACCTTTGTCCAAAAATGTATTTGTCACGACGTCACTTGCTGTCGTTGACACAGCTTCGGCTTAGTCCGTTTGAACAACTAACCAAAATAGCAGTGCGTAAACAGTCGTTCAGAAGAAACTTAGCGCATGTGATAACGCCAGTATCATGCACAGCATTGAAGAGGATCATTCCAGCAGTCTCTTCACACTTGAGTCAATAAACACACTTGGGTAAATAAACACCCTCTTGATACTATATGAAGAAATTGTTGCCCATGCAAGATAAGGATATGTGATTTGTTGAACAAGTATGTGCGACCTCCACCCACTTTATCAACGATGAATAGAAACGTATGAGGAAGTGAACAGGAAATCAATAAAGTAATGGAAGACTTTATGTGTGATTCCTACCCAACATCTCATCTGTTATCTTCAAATATCACCAAGAAAATAAACAGGATGCTTTTTTTTATGTTGTCACTGCCTAAGAATTTCCTCCTCACATTAGTCAGGCTTCTGTTTCCACCACCATAAATATTTAACAACTTTAACATTCACGATTGTCTGCCCTCGTTGATCAGGGGAGAAAAATCCCTCTTAATGCACTCGACATCGCAGGATAATCACTCAGCATATGAATTCAAACTCACATTACAACAATTCTATATGCATGTACAGTACATGCTGCGAAGACTCCATAACTTCCACTAACAACCCAGACTAAATTTATCTCCGCAGTGATATACAGAGCTTGTCTCTCAGATGAAATCTAGCTCTTCATCTACATACTTCCTTGACACCAGGAATTGGCATTAGGATGTTATAGAAAACACTCAACAAATGCAAATAGGTGATATCTGAAGTGAATAGCTGAGGATGGGTTCCACAGATAAACTTGCAAATGAATCGGTGAATAGAGAACCCTGATATGTGTGGGGGCATTCACTGCTTAGGGCTCTGTTTCCACCATCGATGTTGAAAAGGTTTAACATTTTTGATTGTTGGCCCTCAACCAAAAATAAATCAGGCACATCTCCTACCACAGGATCAACACTTAAGAAAATTGTTTCGACACTTAACTCTCGAGCCTTTACTGACTTTGGTCTCTGGAAAATGCTCAAATTTGGCTCAAGTCCTGACATGTGTGTTTCCCACTTAGGCAATAGAAAATGGCTGCCATGCAGTACCATGTCTTTCTGCCGCATCGATGTGAACTTTGGTCATTTAGCACAAAAACAACAGTTTATTACCCCAAGTCTTTGGCAAGTGGGGCTGTGCAGGCAAGGATAAGTGTCACTTAGCATGTCGGAGGGGAAATCTTGTGAAAGGCGAAGAGGGAGTAATGAGGTGAAATTTGCTCACATACACTTTTAGGTGCCAGCGACAGATTTGCAGCCCCCAGGACATATTTTCCTTTTGACTCATGCATTCGTTTTTGATTCTGTGCGTTTTTGCAGCGGACTCATACACGGAGTTTAAACCGTGCAACAGGATCTCCCCTGCTTTAGTTTATTTATGCACGAGCACATGGAGGCCATCATCTCCCCGAAATGTTGCTGACTGACAGATTCCTCGGCAGCCGAAAGCCCGAGCGGCTTTCCGCATATTCCAGGCTTGCGGTTTGACATTGGTGTTTTTTTCTGCATCCAAAAGCCAGATGTTTCCGAGCCACGCTAGTAAGCCACATTCACCAGCAGAGAGCAGCCTTGCTGCGTATAATCTTCTCTCCCAGAACAGTGCCTTCCTTCTTGCCATATGATCCTCTTTAAATGTGCTGCATTTTCAATGAGGCTGCACGCTCTGCAGTCGGCGCTGTATGATCTCACAAAGGAGGCGCAGTGGAACAAGCGAGCTATCCCCCCCCGACACATTACGTTACAACGTGATCAATTGATTGAGGCAGAGATCAAGGTGAACACTTAGGAGTCGGCAGATCAGCTAGTGGCACTTGCGTGCAAGACCAGATCATCTCTGTTGTGATTTATTTACACAGTAGCACGTTGCCGGAGCAACACATTGAATTGCAGTCTGGTGTGCTGTGTTGAAATATGGAAATCGCATCGCGCAATAGCATCTCATGAAACTTAAACGAGCGTGAGCATATCGAACCGCTACATAAAATAAACAAGCGTGAAAATCATTGCGACAGTTAAAACGCAGAAGGGCAGTGGCAGCTGTTTTGTGTGTGTGTGTGTGTGTGTGTGTGTGTGTGTGTGTGTGTGTGTGTGTGTGTGTGTGTGTGTGTGCGTGTGCGTGTGCGTGTGCGTGTGCGTGTGCGTGTGTGTGTGTGTGCGTGTGTGTGTGTGTGTGCGTGTGTGTGTATGTGTGCGTGCGCGTGCGTGCGTGCGTGCGTGTCCCCTTCCCCTGAGTACCTCCAGCCTGTATTGACTGATGACACACTATTCTGTCAGATCAACACCTTCACATTTCCTCGGTTTACTCACATTTCCCAGGGTACAAAAGAATAGATATCAAATTCTTGTCTTTTGGCAGGATGATCAATGTGGAGAATGGGTGCTGAGCTCTCAATGGCGAACGCCTCTGATTGCTTTGCACAAATGCTTCAACATATATCGGAACCCTTGTCACGTGGTCTCCAGCATTGGCAAATAAAAAGGGGATTGTCCCCTTTGTGTATTTTTCCTTCAAACATTGCGTTCATCACTCCATGCATTCCTTCATTTGTCATTACAGTATCTAAGAATTGTTTTTTTTCTGCCTACCCAAAATCATCGCCCATTTGTGACCATTCTCTTGCTTATTGTTTTGACGAATTGTGTGGAAACCTAATCGTGTTTGCGGCTGAACATCACGATTTCAGTACATTATGGAAGAATAGTTGCTCTTACCACTGAATTTGGACCAAATTTCTCATCAGAATTCCTCGGCTTTGTCTCCGAGTGCCATTGCAAATTGGAAATTGTGTGCTGGTTTGAGGGAGGATGAATGCACATTTTTCAGTGCATTCTTTGAAATTTCTCTTCGTGTCAACACGCAATTTTTTTTAATAATCAAAGCTCCGACAACAACTGGCAAAGTGCCCTTTTTTCCGAGGCCCCGGGCACCCGATATTCATCTGTCAAATACTCCCATTTTTTAAAAACCAGAAAATGAAGACAGAAGTGTGCCCCACACACACACACACACACACACACACACACACACACACACACACACACACACACACACACACACACACACACACACAATACCTCTTCCAGAAGCCAAAGATTCTTGTCATCCAGAATCACCATCCATCATCTACGTTTTTCTGGGCTTAAGGCTCGTCAAGTACGGAGCCAATGAATAAATGGAATTTGTGTGGAGGTGTGACCAGTCTGCGTTACGCAGCGTTTTGGGAAATTAGCGATGAAAGTCTCGCCGCTCCCGAAGGCTTGTGTAAGATATGAAAGGAGTCAAGTAAAGAGAATCAGCCAAGCGGATGTTGGCCGATCCTTCACTGCAGGTGACGGGGCACCGGGAGGTGTGACAAAAAAGATTTGGGATTCTATTTATTGGGCGGCTTTCTGACAAGCGGGGGAGTTGGGAGACTTCCTCAAAGGGGTACCTCAAATGGGACTTTGCTTTGGAGCTGCAGTCCCCAACCATTTTTGCGCAACAGAACAGGAAATGTTTACAGCGGTATTTTTACCAGTCTGTCAAAATAAAACAACAACACAAATGCATCTCACCAACATACTAAATGTGATTAGTTGGAGTCACGTATTTGCTTCTCTTTCTGTTCTTGTTCTCTTGAGTCGGTTCCTTCTCGGGGTAGTGGGAGACAGTGACACCCGGACTGTGTTACTTATGTCCGGTCTACTCTGTAATTTTGTTTAGATCGTCGTCATTGCAGAAAGCCCCCCGTTTCACAAAGATAGGATGTTAAAAATGGAAGCGACGTACAGTACTGAGTTCTTTTTGGATGGTTTTGGAAGCTTCATTACCTCATCTGTGAGCTTGTCGCAGAGTAGGCTTTGTGTGTGTGAAAATGACCTGTAGGGATAAAAACACATTTTTAGTAGGACTACTGTTATTATCTCTCAAATGCTGCTTTTTCTTAGACATTTTCGGCTCTTCTCCTTCTATGGAATCGCATTTCTACTTTCTCAAGGAAGCCCTCTCAAGATATGGTTTCCCACCCATTTTTATGAACTTGTGGGCTTTTAAATTTTTTTAATTTTTTTAACCACCACGTCAAGTGATCAAGATGAGCAGATTGATATGTACGGAAGCACAGCGGGATGCACCTGATTTGCGCGTAGAGGGAGGCAAATATTCAAGACTCTGATGATCAGTGAAATATATTTCATTCAGTCTCTTTCTCCGGAGAACCGAAACCTGAATGACCGTCCATCGCCTTAACCATTCATCCACGACTACGCACGAGGGCTATGGAAATGTGTCATTGATGCTGATCAAAGAGTTGGCACTCAGCGACGGCGTTGACAGTTAGCACGCGCCAAACGCTTCGTTTGCTTGGCAGGCAAGTGATGCCAGGACCAGAGGTCGGGGGCGGTCATGTTGGGGGAAGAATATGATGCTGCCACATTGTCCCTGTCACCTGACGTGCCTCCCATCTTGTCAGCCTCCCTTCTCACTAAGCGGAGAAAAAGGCATTTGGCTTCCATCCGCTGCCATTGTTGTCCTCGTTCCGCTGATTGCAATTCTTGCAGGATCTTGTGGGATTACAATTCTGTCAAACCAAGAAGCGTATTGATTCAGAATAAAAGAAACGCTGTAAAGTTAATCCGCTGCCGTCCCACTGTTTGATGACACATCATCAGGAGCAGCCAGGAGTTTCTTCCCTCAAGGATATGTGGATAGCTCTTGAGGGAACGCCGAGTCGAGCCGCCGGTAATCTTCTGAATGCTTGGCAGCCACTCAGTCGTGTCACCCCCCAGGGATAATAACCACTGAAAAATGCTGTTTCTCATCCTTAAAACTATAATTACAGCGGGTCCTCTAAGGTCAGGATGGGAACTGGTCGACCATAGATTTGTTCAGATGTGGAAATAATTTAGGATCTAATTTTCTGTAGTCCCAATTCCAAATTGTGCGAGTCGAAGGGTAGGTTTGCAATTTCAGTTCTGTTAGTTTCAAACCAGGTTTCGGGTCAGGTACAAGTGATTTAACTTGTATTTTTTTCTCATGCCTGAATTTGGGGTTCAAATTAGGGTGTCAACCAAGTACTAGGGTTTCAATCAGGCTTTCCAACAATGGATATGTCAAATTGGGCTTTCAATCCTAGATTAGGGTTTCAGTTTAGGATCAAATCTTTCACGTTTCAAACAAGGGTTAGGGTTTCAAATTAAGCAACCAAGTGTTAGGGTTTCACATCTGGGTTTTGGTGTCAAACAAGCATTAGCCTTTCACAGTAGGCTTAGCCTATCTAATTCCAAACTGAACAACCTTAACTTGAACCTTATTTTGTTTTTGTTTTTTTTCCCCCTCAGGAACAACAGTAATGTTCCCGAGTCAATTTGACACAGTGCATATTTGTTGTCCCTAATTATTAAAACTTGTCAATAAATTGACCAATTCATTATAAAGTGAATTTTAGGTGTTGATTACGCTCACTCAGCTCAGCAGAAGTTTTAGACAGAAAAACTAAATTGAATCTTTTTTTTTAACTTGAAAATGGATGAGTAATCACACGGCAGGGAGAGTATTAGGGGCTTCCATTTAAAAGTTCTCTTGATTGGGAAAACCCGGGACCCCTCAGTGGCGCACTCAGTCATATGTGCTCGCGTTGCCTTTCCACCACTTGCCACTCCCCCGGGAGCCACCCTTTCGGGTTCCTTCCCCACCGACTCGGGTGCGTCGAACATCTCCCGCTGGCCTAATTGTGTCAACTGAGCCCACAATGGCCAAAGTGTCATCTGTCCTACTGTATACGAGCTAGTGTTGTGGTGGACTGAAGGAGACAGAGGGGGACATTCACTGAGCCCAGGAAGAGGCGGGGGGTGGGCCCCAGTCAGCCAGAGGCCGGACTCGGGTTTTTGGGAGGGAAAGAAGAGGAGGAGGAGGAGGAGGGCGCTGAGGCTGCCTCCTTGTCCAGATGTTAAGCGCAGCTCATCGGCTTGGCTTTCCTCTCCGCTCGTTCTGGATATATTTTTACATTTTTGGGGAGGGGGAAACCATGTATGAACGCCACAAGCGGAGGTACAGCTTCTGTGCCAAGGGCGAGAGGTCTGTCAACGTGGTTTTGATCAAGGTAAGACCACCCGAAAAGTTTTTTTTTTTTTTTGGCGAGTGTTGAGAGAGGCTGCTACAAAACCCAGAGAGGTTTGAACTGTGCTTTCACGCAAAGTTGCACCCATGGCTTTTTATGATGCATGTCGAGCTTCTCAAACGTTTCAACCCTGTTTCGAACTGTGTAAAAAACAGCAGTGTAACTGGTGTCTACTGGGGATGCTGCCAGGGACTTGATGAGTTAAAAAAAAAGCACACGCACACACAGACTAGAGGTGGTTTGTGGATACTGCATTTGATCGTTTTCGGGCCTCGGTGGGGTTGTTTGGTCAGGCTAGCATGCTGTTAGCGTGACGCTAAGCCCTCTGAGGTGCTGTTATATGAAGGCTCTGTGCAGCACTCAGTGTAATAATCCCTCAAAGTGCAATTCAGGATTTTGAGCCAGTGTTAGCGTTTAAAACAAGTACCAGTATTTGGGTTTCAAATCATGGTTAGGTTTTCAAGTTAGGATTTCAAATAAATGTTAGGGTTTTAAATTACAATTTTAATCCAGGATTTTACATCAGGGTGTCAAATAAGTATTAAACTGGGGTTAAGTTTTCAAGTTGTAATTTAAGCAAGTGTTGTTACTGTTTCAAATTCGGGTTTCAAGTCAGACTTGGGGTTTTTGAATTGAGCATTCAAACCAGTGTAAGGTTTTCAAGCTAGGCTTCGAAATCCCTTTTCGATGTCATTCTTATTGCACCCTGAAGTTGTGCTATATAAAGCTGCAGCAGGATGCATAGAATCTTTTCTTATTCCATTGCGCCTCACTTTTTCCTCCTGGCTTAAGCAGTGTGTGTGTGTGTGTGTGTGTGTGTGTGTGTGTGTGTGTGTGTGTGTGTGTGTGTGTGTGTGTGTGCGCACACGTGCTTGTGTGTTGGTGTGCGTGCCCCACCAATGATTATTGTCGTCGGAGCTTGTCCGTGACTTCCCGTTCAATAATGATGCAGCTCGTCCTTTGCATTCAACAGGCTCATTCTCATAATGTGGCGTGATTTCAGATGATTGTTACGGTGATTACATGTTTGCCCTTCATCCTATGTTCACCTCCATCTTGTCCCTTTTCTTTGAGACTCGAGTCGAATGGAAACATGACAGGAGTGAGACATCGG
This sequence comes from Hippocampus mohnikei, assembly GCA_026261675.1. NCBI lineage: Eukaryota > Metazoa > Chordata > Actinopteri > Syngnathiformes > Syngnathidae > Hippocampus > Hippocampus mohnikei. Next base: position 5,393,955 of record JAKGUB010000341.1, read on the forward strand.
CAAACTATTTGCTGGTGCCTGAGGACTCACGGTCATGGCTGTGGTTTGAAGCCTGGTGCTGGGTTTCAAATCGGGCTTTCAAACCAAGTGCTGGGCCCCCGTTTCGGGTTCAGGACAAGGATTTCAAACAGGATTTAAAGATGTCAATTTAGGGTCTTAATCCAATGTTTTCCAAACGAAGCTTTCAAGCCTGAGACAATGCAAGACATGTTGTCGAAGTCATGTCGTTGCTGTTGTCACCTACAGCCGTCACGAGGAACAAAGACACTAGAGCGACGTGCTGAACCGGGTACAGCGCAGAAGTCGACATGTCTGCATGCCAGTTAGCATTAAAACGCATTGACAGTTAGCCGCACCGCTAAACTACATGTTGATGATGATGATGATGATGATGTGTTTTATGGACACCAAGAAGCTGGGTTGTGAAGTGCCGGCTGGAGTAAAGTCATTTGGCCCAGAGCCAGAAGCCGCTGCTATTCCGAGGCAGGAGGAAGATTTTAGCCCACCGCCCTGCTCCATGTTTTTATTCCCACGCTATTTTCTCCCTGGCTCTCGCTCTCACTCTCTCTTGCTCTCACATCCTTCCACCTCAAACAGGAGCTGACATCAGCAACCGGTTTCAAGTTAAAAATTGACTAAAGTGAGGAGGGAGGTGTTATACATGCTTGGAGCAATTCTGTGTGCTGGCTGCTCAAACCCTCACCCTGGCTTAGAGTCTTTTGAAAGGCCAAACCTGGCTTGATATCCTCAATCTTACTTGAAACGCTAACCTAGTGTTGAAACACCCATTTCAAATCCTCACCTTTTTTTGAAAACACAATTTGAAACTTTTACCATTGTCTGAAATTAGGGATTTCCCAATCAAGTATTGAATATTAGTCAGTGAGAGAGAGAGGAAAACCCCCCAAATATCTGGTTATACAGTCCTGTATCTAAGATCTGATATATAGAGCTCAGCTGATCACAACAACAGCTTATGTGAAGGTGCTAACAATATAGTTATGAGTCGGAGGGATATCGGCTGTGGTTAAAGTCCAAAAAAACTTTACACTCGCCTGCCGTGGCGGCACATAACCGGAGAAGTTTGATACACATTTAAAGCAACATTACAAAAAACAGCATGAGAATATTTGCAAAACAACTCATGCTGTCTGAAACATTTAAAAATAACGACGCGTTCCGACTTAGCGTTTAATAGGCAAGTGTTCTCATCCACCCACCATGCCAGGACATTGTTGTTTTACTGTATCTTTGAACTTCTGGAGGAAACGTTTGAGCGCTTTCCTATTTTTTGTCACCGTAGCAAAACATGGTGCTTTTACATTGATTCATTTTTAAAGGAGATGTGTTTTTACTGGTTGCAATTTTGGGCCACTTGGTGATACAAATATGAACCTGAGCGGCTAGCTTTGAAGAGGAGTGGGTGGAAGGGCCGCGGAATCTGCTTTACTTGCTCCACATTACAGTTTTCTAAATAATGGCGAAGCGATCGTAAGATTTAATGAGCCATTCACAGGTTCCATGTGTACTTTCATGGCTTAATCTATTTTAATCTCTAACAAAGTGCCCCACATAAAGATTGAAGATAAATATAATTGTTATTGTATGGTGTGGGATTATGAAAATAGAAAACACAAGCAGTAATAATAATAATAATAATAATAATAATAATAATAATAATAATAATAATGGGTAACGTATACTTCTGGCTGGATCAATGTTCTCACGACTGAATAATTTTTCTATCTCTATAATGGTAGCTTCATGGGCTCAACACGAAATTGTGAATTGTATTGTTAGCTTACGCCATCTCGTGTGACTACAGCAAGCAAGTTGTGTTGGTTTAATCATTTCCCATTCGTTTCATCTTCAGTTGTGGGACATGATCTTTTGTCCGCCACCGAAATATCTGAACAGGTTCGTTTTATTTGAAATGCTTACAGTTTGTTTGTAATATATAACATGCATATGAAAGGTTTATTAGATACCCGTGTGTGAAAGGGTATTACGCAGTTACTGGGTGCAGGGTGTGACGGTTAACACCCACCCCTCGATTCACAATTACATCACACCAAGACATTAGCGCTGACATCATCCGATGATCTTATGGCACGATGCTTTTGGGCTGTCATGAGTACTTGCAAAGTTGCAGGCAGTATCCTGCCTTGGCTGAATCTATGTTAAATTGGGGCTTTAAAAAAGCTTGTAAAAAGTTAACAAAATATGCATAGAAGCAAATCAGCCGATGAAATACAGCTGGTCAGATCGGTGCAAAGTCTAGTTTTGGGCTGTTTGTGTAGAAAAGGAGGTTTGAGACTTACATTACAGAGAAGAGTCCCTCCAGATGTATGTGTGCTATGTGACTCCACTTCACGTCCTAGTATGCATGCGTCAGTGCGGAGTCAGTTGTTTCCCCCTAAACCCACCAGAAGCAGCTGTCCCTGAAATACTTCAAGATGGAAATTGGAATTAGTGGTAACTTCTACCATTGCCATTTCATTTTGCACGTGTCCATACAGGGTGTGTGAACAGCTAAACTGGCATGTTTGTTCAGTCTCGGGCCCTGTTTGATATATGAGCACGACTGTATGTGATGTTGGCACAGGCATCTATCTGTTTGTGTTTGTTTGGGGTTTGATGGACGCATGCCAGTACACATGGTCCTTTGCTGCAGGAGCAGGTTTCTCAACAGACAAGTCTTTGCCATCTCACATGGAAGTCATTCCGCAAGGGTCACGCTCGTGGTCTTGTTTTTTTTTCTTCTTTGGTGTCTGCTTAATCAATGACTGCGCTGTCTTATGATATTTTTAACTTTGACATGACATCACCGCTCTGTGAGTTTTCTCATGGGAATCGAGCACTTGCATCCAAATAAGCACATTGCACATGTGTTGTGTGCCATATTATAGCCGCAGTGCATACCTTTTTTTTGTTTGTTTTAAAAAGCCATATTCAATTCAGTAACACTGATCGTTGCATGCGCCATTCTGTTGCAAGTTCCAAGTACTTTATTAGCTCTATTTAATTAGGCCATGGATGTATTAAATTGTACACTGTGAAACCATCTGAAGAACACATCTCAAAATACTGCTGTGGAAACATCTACTCATGACGTACAAATTGATTGTAAAAGTATAAAATCGCCTCTGTCAGTGAACTTACTTGGTTGAGCGGAAAAAATGAACACCAAGCAACAACCTTTGGTGCTCCTTTGAGAACTAGCCCAAAATTGTATGGTGAACCTCAGTCCGGGGCCTGGCTTACAGCATCTATCGATACACATGTGCACTCAATTCCATGTTTACCATAACACGACGTTCATAAAAGCCTTAAAAACCCACGCTCAAGAATTTGAACAGGAAGTCACCCATGATGGTTTGAAATAGCCATTTGGGGCGAATTTGAGATGTTACGGCAGGCGAAATTTTAGCAAAGAGACTAATTTGTTAACATTTAGTCACACTGGCTTCTATGAGCCATGACCACTGTGATTCACTGTCACCTCATAAACATTTTGGTGTCATGAGCCAAGAAGAATTTGTTTAGGGAAGAAGAAACATTTAAAAAAAGGAGGAAGTGTTTCATGTAAAAGCTATTGCGGTATTTAAAAAAACTTGTAAACATCCATCACAGCGCAGTCAATTCACCATGACAAAAAAAAATAGATCAGTTCTCAACCAACAAAGCTTGCTCACAAAACTGTTTTGTAGAAGGTCCTTCTTAGGATTTAGTGTGCTAAAGTTATCAAACTGATCACAAACTTTAGAGTGTTTCATGGAAAGTCCATCCCAGAATTATAAGAGTTGTTTTTAACCTAATCTGCTTTTTTTGATGATGATGACGACAGTTTATTTATCTTTTGGGTCATACCATTTTCAAGTTGTATTTGTATGTCCGCTTTTTAGTAAGAATCCTTCCCAGTTGTGATTGTCAGTGTCCCCTGATTATGATTGAAAGTCCTTGACACCTCACAGCTTTCAAATAAAGACCAAGCGATGTTGTGTTTCATGTGAAGTGTCCCATCATACAATTTTAAGGATGACTGTGATGCAAAGTCAAAGGTAGCCTTCTAAACACTGTCCCCGCTGTTTCCATCATCATTAACACTAAGAGTCTGTTAAGTTGAGCGGCCAGTCAATTCTCAAAACCACCGAAGCTTTGACTGCCACCTGCGCAGACGTTGAGGTGGCAGTTTTGGGAGGGGTATTTGTGATTAGTTTGTCACTAAAACCAGCATTGGCAGACACGTGCGCGCGCACGCACAGCTGCTGTATAGCCATACTGAGCACATATGAAGGAAGCAAAAGCCTCGTGTGTTCACGGCCAACCTATCCAAGAAGTCGCCTCGCTGTCGCCTCCTTTCCGACACTTCCAGACTACCGCATCATTCTGTCTCGCCGGCTGACGCGTGTCACATGTTGCTGAGGCTGATTCAGTGTCTTCCTGTTTCCTCCCACTTCATAGATCCACCGCGACGGTGAGGCGTCCTTACAGCAGCCACTCGACGCTCAACACTCAGGTAAGATCAACTTCCTTAATGTTTGTTTTTTGTTTTTGTGACTTTAAATTGATTATATACAGCAATAGTTGCTTGTTTAATTTCCTTGTTTGATACTCCCTTTGTCTTGTCGATCTTTGCTTGTGCTGATAGTTAATTGGCCCTGTGACTTTCCACATGTTCAAATGACACCGACCACAAGTGACAGACACACTGACTGTGAGGCCTCGGGCTGCTTTGTCTTGCTAAGAATGAGTCACGTGTCTTCCCCCCCCCTCCCATGCCTGTCTCCATGACATTTTATTTTCTCACGCACTTGCATGTCATTTCTGTTGAGCAAGAGCACAAGTAATGCCAATACAACAGTTTTTTTTAAGCATAAAATCCATTTGTGTTGGTCTTTGCACCTTGAATCCTGTGAAATCAAGCCATTCATGAAACCTATTGTGAATAGCAAAAATGTGCCTATATTAGAGCTGTTCCAACTGTGAGACCCTTGGCCTGTGCAGTGCACACACAAAGAAAGCAGTGGAACGTCATTAACCCTTGTGCAGTATCTGTCCCAAATTTGGACATTTTTGGACAGTCAGACAGTTGTACACACAGCCAGAGTGTGAAAAATAACCCCACGAAGCTGAAATTTCCATAGGATGTCAAAAGGGGTCAAAGTTCAAAATGACAGCAAGCTGGACATTTTTGAACATTGCAGTTGGTATATATGACATTGTAACAAATTTGGAATACCGTGATAGTAGAAATCCCAAATTTGGCATATTGACGCCCATTATAAATTCAAATTTCCAATAGACTGTAAAACTGGTGTTTTATCGTGCATTTTTCTCAATTTCTGCACAAATCACATCACCGGCGGCTCACCAATACTATCAAAGCTTGAAAATTGTGGTAGTGAGTTTTTACCTCACTCTCCACGAGATGGCGCTTTAGCCTAAGATATCATTTTCGTGCCGACTCTTTACGTCATTGAGAGTACTTCCAGTTCGTCATTTTCATTCGAATAAACGGTGTAGTTTGTTGCGAGAGGTTTATTTGCATCTATGTGTGTGGATATGATCGTTTGTGCACGTCACATAGAACAGTACTGAGCAAAGACATCGAAGCAGTATTTTTCCGCCATTTTGTGCACATTTGAATGTGAGGTCGTACGCGTCTCTTGCAGAGACGTCACCCAGACAGACTCAACTTCCTGGTGTCACCTCTTAAGATGTCCCACCCGCGTATGTTGCACATAAATTACATTGGTTTTCACGTGCACGCGCGCACGCAAAACAATGTAATGCAGTTTGTAGAGCATTGCTAGCTGGGTGTTTTTGGAAAATCAGGTGTTATTTTTGAAAATCGACTTTTGAATTGGTCAAACTGTTATGCAATGCAGGTCCCGGCCGTGTGGGCTCGTAATGAACGTGGACGCGCGCTACGCGCGTTCACGTGAACGCGCTCAGCACAGGCGAAACAGCCACGTTTTAGGAGTGTACTTACGGCCATTTGAAATGATGGGCTCATCAGTCTTTTTTCTCGTCTTCACGCCAGTAGATCGCGCACTCACAATGTGCATTTGTGCACGGGCATGCCCAGTGCCCTGATTGATTGGCATGATTGGCTTGTTTGAGGGTGCAGCACGCGCAAACTCAACGCGTAACGATAGTTACTGGCTGGACGTTGTTTTGAAAATCAAGTGTTATTTTTTGAGAATCGAGTTTTACATTTATCGAGCGGTTCGGAAGATGAATGAATGAATGAGTTTTACATTTGTTTATGCACGTAAACACACCAACACTGCAACTGCAGCTGCACAGCAGCCCGGTGCAGCAGCTGCAGGAAGAGGACATGCGAGAAAAAGAAAGCAATACGTATAGCTTTTGCGAAAAACCACTTCGTGCTTCGAATTATTGTGGCAGATGTGGAAAGGCCAATCCGCCACAAACACACTACAACCATTTGTTCTGATTGTAAAAAAAAAAAAAAAAGTTTTGTGTTTGTTTTTCGTTTTTGTTATCAAGTTTGCATATTAGTTGCTGGTTGTTTTGTTTGTTTGTTATAAAGTATGTTACTTCAACATTTTTCATAGTTTTGTGACTTTTATACTTTTTCAAGGTTCTAATTACCATGTACAACATTTTTTCACTCTGATATCTATATAAACGCTATACACAATATTGGACACATAGAGTTAGAGTTACTTATATACAGTCATAACCCAATACTCATTTTGTTATTCAAGAAAAAAAGTAATGCAAACTATATATGTATGGCTAGATCTAATGCCACTGAACATTTTGAAAGTGAAAAAAAATTCAAAAGTGAAAAAAGTTGTCACACCTCAAAGCGCAACCCAATTTGGGACAAATATGTTTGATGTCACATTTTTTTGAAATGGCCATTACAGAAAAAAAACAGGCATGAAATACAATTCTGTTCCTGCGGTTTGGTGACATATTCAAGGCTCTATTTATGTCACATGCAAGATTTGGACTGGGTGGGTTTTTTATTTACATATGCAGCATAGTGACTGTGTGATTGACACACTCCTGCTGCTGCGGCTCATAGAGGGCGCCAAATATAAATAAATAAAGAAATAATTATATGTATGTCTTGGCCTGATGCCACTGAACATTTTGAAAGTTGAAAGTGAAAAAAAATTCAAAAGTGAAAAAAGTTGTCACACCTCAAAGCGCAACCCAATTTGGGACAAATATGTTTGATGTCACATTTTTAAAAAAATGGCCATTACAGAAAAAAACAGGCATGAAATACAATTCTGTTCCTGCGGTTTGGTGACATATTCAAGGCTCTATTTATGTCATATGCAAGATTTGGACTGGGTGGGTTTTTATTTACATATGCAGCATAGTGACTGTGTGATTGACACACTCCTGCTGCTGCGGCTCATAGAGGGCGCCAAATATAAATAAATAAATAAATAATGATATGTATGTCTTGGCCTGATGCCATTGAACATTTTGAAAGTTGAAAGTGAAAAAAAATTCAAAAGTGAAAAAAGTTGTCACACCTCAAAGCGCAACCCAATTTGGGACAAATATGTTTGATGTCACATTTTTTTAAAAATGGCCATTACAGAAAAAAACAGGCATGAAATACAATTCTGTTCCTGCGGTTTGGTGACATATTCAAGGCTCTATTTATGTCATATGCAAGATTTGGACTGGGTGTTTTTTTTAATTTACATATGCAGTATAGTGACTGTGTGATTGACACACTCCTGCTGCTGTGGCTCATAGAGGGCGCCAAATATAAATAAATAAATAAATAAATAATTATATGTATGTCTTGGCCTGATGCCACTGAATATTTTGAAAGTTGAAAGTGAAAAAAAATTCAAAAGTGAAAAAAGTTGTCACACCTCAAAGTGCAACCCAATTTGGGACAAATACTGAGAACGTGACAAACTGTATTACTGCACAAGGGTTAATGAATCCTGTGAAATCAAGCCATTCATGAAACCTATTGTGAATAGCAAAAATGTGCCTATATTAGAGCTGTTCCAACTGTGAGACCCTTGGCCTCTTTGAGGCAGTGCAGTGCACACACAAAAAAGCAGTGGAACGTCATTAATAGAACGCCTTTTTTCACGGAGGAGAGGAAGAAAATACAGTTTGCCTGTGAGTATTGTTGTGGGTCTGTGTATGTTGCTTCATTGTTTGTGCATGAATGTTTATTCTTGGGAACTGGCTCTAGTTCTGTCAGCCTAGTAATGAGTGTTAGCAATAAGGTTGCGATTTTTGTAAATCTAAGTATGGATTGTATTAAAATAGGAAGTAGGCTGAACCTGATGCCTACCTCACCATACATAATGCTGTGTACCAGGGCTATCCAATCTTTTTCCATTGAGAAGCAAATATTTACATGGAAAAACAAAAATATTGTATGCAGTAGAAATAAAAATAAAAATCAAGTTCATGTTTGCAACTTAACCTGGAGCTACTTAGCTCCAAAGTCATCCGACAGGGTCAACACTGTTACTCCAGTTATTCCCACTTTGCTCAAAGCGCATTTTGTCGGGTAGCTTGCAGCCATGGCAAGACCTTCACTCAAGAGAGACAACAACTTGAAACAACAGATAACTGAGCCACATCAGACTGAGAGCAAAGTGTTTTTTACGTGCGTCCTGAATTATGCTGATATAGATGTAGCAAGAAATAAAGATCAGTGTTGTCAATTGCAAGTAGAAGTGATGCTGAGTCATCAAGATCGTCTGTATCATGCTCTCTGTAGTCGAGTGTGCCACAGCATTTCAAGCTCAGGCTACACACACACACACACACACACACACACACACACACACACACACACACACACACACACTTTTTTTTTTTAATATCAGTACAGATCTCAGAATGTCCAGCATGAACTTTTTACACCTTATACGGTGGTGTCAAGGAGAGCTGCTGATATACCCGCTCCAGGCAGTCCTAATTAGCTGCCCTCCAATTGACTTATCCGTGGTGTTTGCTTGTTAGCGTCCCCGAACAACCCCAAAACTCCTGGAAAGTCGCGGCCCAATGATGCTGGATATTTTTTGCTCGTGTTGAACAAGGTGAAGTTCAGGGTTGAGCTCTTGAGCCAAAGGATGCATGCCTTTTACTTATTCACCCGTCCATCCGTTACACTTTTACTTTTGAAGCTAAGGCATTGTGCATGCGTCAAATGGAGCCAGGTGGGCTCCTTTCAGCCAGATACTCAAAAGTGTGTGCATGTAGGGGAATAGTTTGCCAGATAATGAGCATGATATTAAATTGCTCAGCAGTCAGTCAATAAAGTCCAGCTCGGCAGTGTATCAGCGCCTCTATTTGTACTTTGCTGTTGGCACCTAATGCCGTCATAGCAATACACGGATGGTGTTTGCCAACTTGGGCCCCCGAGAGACGTCTCCCAGCTAGCTATGAAATGGTCCCAGACAGGATGGATTTCCAAGAGCAGCAGTCGCAAAATCCAATCTGGATACCACCTTTGGCCACTGTATGGCGAGGGATCCTGGTTAAAGTAGGCCAGTTTAAACTCAAGAGAAAGTTTGGCCGTAGAAAGAGCCGCCTCAATGCACTAGTTCTCCAGTTCATTACATAGTTTTCAAATACGTGAATTTGAGAGGTAAAGCGTTTTTGGTGCAGTATGGTGTAGATTAAGCACTGTGTAAGTGCACCACATTAACCGTTTTGATCAATTTGGATTTTTATTTGTTGGACTGTGACTTGTTTTTTGTGAAAAGGGCAATGATTAACCATTGAAGTCGATCTGAAAGATATTCATTGTCGTCAATACAAATAGCAAATCAGGATTTAGGGTACCAGTACAAATTATAAAAAGCACACCGAATTTTGGGAGCACATGCAAGCAATACAAGCCAAGATTCAAACTGTTTTCCTTTAAGGGTAAGATGTTGGCTGCTTGCTCCTCTGCGCTGCTCTGACTGTAGTATATCCCAGCTGGCTATGCCTGATAGACTGGCTGCATCCTGACTGGTCTCCAGTCTCCCAGATTACTCTGGAGAAAAAAAAATTGTTGCAGGCAACAGTTTCTCACAGTGGAACTGTTGTTTTTTTTCTGGAGTATTTGGCCTACTCTAAAAAGTTTGTCAATACAACTTTGACCTTGGCATGGGACTGGAGTTATTTCATCTTCTTTTTGTAATATTGGCCAATTATTTTAGGAGTAGGGGTCCTGAGTACCATTGACTCCATTCCTTGCAGTATGCCCACAACCATTAGCTTTTATGCTGACTCTGCAAAAAGTAGCGTTGTTGTTGTTGTTGTATAAAAACCCCCCCATAAAAGTGTGGGCCTTCTTTTTGGGGTCGATGTGGACGCCATAGGTACTCAAAAGTGTGTCCATAGCCATTAGCTTCCCCACTGACTCTGCATAAAGTAACCTTGTTATCATGGAATGTTTTGCTCAGATTTAACTTTTGTCGTCCTCCAAGAATAACCGGCTGGGGTACCCAAGAGAGGGAAATAAATGAAGACTTTATCTGCAATCTGTGTCTGTCGGGAGAAAACACTTAAGGTAGCGACTCAGGGTATGAAAATGTGCAGGTGAAATGGAATGAGGGCGCTATGTGATAGGAAGGCCCGATGGCTGCTTTATCTCCTCCGTTATTTCTCTCCACGTTCATTTCTGTGGAAACGAATGATTTGTTGGAATCATATCTCCTCTTCTCTGGCAACATACATTTTCTTGCCGACTTCTCTGTGGCCTTTTTAATTTTTTTTTTAACTGGCGATGTCCAACGCCTCTGAAGTTGTTGTGAAAGAGCGATTCACGCTGGTCATGAGCTGTCACACTTGAAATGTGTCTTGAATACGAACCCGCCTCGTCGGGTTGCATCCCCCACGAGACTCAACTAGGATTTGCTGATGTCTCTCGCAGATGTGCCTTGAAACATAAACATTTCTGTGTCGTTCCAATTGTTCGTTTGACCTCAGTCACAGTGGGGGTAAGCGAGGGGGGGAGGGAACAATCCCCCGCTTAAAGGGGGATGTCTTGCTTTCAGAAATGCAAATATGTGCCACGCTGGGTTGAGTGTTTTAGTCAAACGGAGATAAACCAAGCATACTGTAAAAAGCTCCACTTGACATTGACGCTTTTACTCAAAGGCTGCATTAACTCAGCACGTATTCATGCTCAATTGAGATTTAGGCCACTTGTGCCATATCATTAATTGCAGCGTGAAATTTAATAGCCATGTCTATCATGAGTAAACCCACAAAAATAGTCACAAGAACCAAAATGCCTTAAAAGACACCAAAAGTCTGCTATTAAATGTCAACCATGAATATGAGGAAGATGCGCACTGAGTGAAATTTTAAACATTATGGTTTTCATTGTGTGCATGAAGCAATACGGTGAGGTTTGACAACTCGCCTTGGAAGAAAAATTCAGCTCCCTGAAACAAGTTTCGCTCAGAAACGGGTTAGTGCTCGTCTGGCCAAATCTGACCAAAAGTCTCCGATTCCATGGTTTGAAAGGACACATTTTGGCGTGACGCAGCAATTTTCGAGTCGTTTTGGCCCTTTCCAGGTGTCCTTAGAAATATCTTAAACTACTCACCGACAGTTTCTCCACCACTCAAGTCTGTCTGTCTGTCTGTCTGTCTGTCTGTCTGTCTGTCTGTCTGTCTGTCTGTCTCTCTCTCTCTCTCTCTCTCTCTCTCTCTCTCTCTCTCTCTCTCTCTCTCTCTCTCTCTCTCTCTCTCTCTCTCTCTCTCTCTCTCTCTCTCTCTCTCTCTCTCTCTCTCTCTCTCTCTCTCTCTCTCTCTCTCTCTCTCTCTCTCTCTCTCTCTCTCTCTCTCTCTCTCTCAACGCCATCCATTAACGCATAGTTTGTTCTTCTTAACTTTATTATTTTGTTATTTTACCATGAATATTTATTGGATTGAACCGTGCTAATCCAGCCTGCATGATCATGTAACATTAAACTATTGAGCTAATCCTGATTTGTCACCTGTTATGTGCGTGCTTGGGATGACGTGTGTTTGTGTGTGTGTGTGTGTGTGTGTGTGTGTGTGTGTGTGTGAGACAGCTGACAAAACTTGCACTAGCCTGCAAGGTTTAGTGGACAGGTGTGAGAGAGTGGACACACACACACACACACGCGCACGCACGCACACGCACACACATGAGCAATTGCAATGCTGCCTTCACATATATAACAAAAGGTTAAGTCAACTGTCAGAGTCTTGAGTCACTTTAGTGTTCCGTGGTTGCGTATGGATATCGTAAAGTGAGGCGACGAGTCAGACAAGGCCTCTGGATTATTTCCGGCCACATACCTCTGAATCACTTTCATGAGAATTAATATTCCTAATGATGATCAATTCTTGTTAGGCAATCTGTGTATGAAGTAAGTATTCTCAGCACTTCACCTTTTTCCACCTTCTTGCGTAAAATTTTTTTGGATTGATTTTATGAAACATAATTTACTGCACCACAGAATTTGGGGTTTTTCATGATATGTTAGTCATAATCATCATCTTGCAAGAAATAAAAGTGATGCCGCTGCCCCGCAAGAGCCTTTTTGTGAAACCGTGAGCTTGACTACATGCTTGATTTTCCCTTTCAAAGGAAAGTCATTGCTAATTATTCAACTACAGCAACTTTTTCTTCCTAATAAAGTTCCTCAGCAGTAGTAGCGCAGTTGATGTTCTTGGCTGCAGGATTCGTACGTGTCTGACAGTTACTCAGAGGATTGACCAGTGATTCTAGCCCCCCATGGTGGGATTTTCCTCCTTCCTTGGAGCAGCTGACTTCGGGTCAACTGCAGTCTATCAGTCCGACAAATGTTGTTCTTAACACTCTTATCTTCTGTGGAACGTACAGCCGCGCATGCTTGAGCACATGCCTTAACCGAGACCGGTGAGCCAAATTCCTCTGGGTGCTCCTCAGTCCTTAGTCATTGCTTCCTGTCAAACGCATGTCAAAAGTAGATTAAAGTGTACCTGTGGTGGTCTGAGCAAAATATATGTGGTTTATTTAGAAAAACTACATCTAAGATTTTTGTCTATACCGGTTGCATTCAAGCAAGCTCATACTATAGTTTGCGGAACCCATTTGTCGAGACGCCATGACATCTCATGTGCCTACAAGAAGCGGATCAGGGTCGATACTGACGGAAGGTCTGTCAATTTGTCACTGAAGATGCCTATTTTGCTGACTCTGTTTCACATGAGCCTGGTGCTGCAAGCGCATGCATAATAATCAGTCGCCGCTCGCAAAGGCGGGAAGCCTGTTTGTGATGCGGGTCAGCATACATCCGCTTTATTTATTTATATATGTCTGGATGCCACGTTCATGGCCATCTAACCGGCTGGGTGTATCCTGGATATCTCGATGTCAAATGAGGAAGCGGACGGCGCTGTGACTCGTGGCCTGCCTGGCAATGGATTAAAAAAAAAAAATTATGTTTGGGAAAACTGTTGCTATGACTGCTTATTTGGGTCACCTACCGAGAATTAAAAATGAAAAAAAAAAAAAGACTGTTTTACATCTCTAGCCAAGCGACCTGGCAACTCATTAGCAACCGGTGGGTGCAAGGGAAGGCCAAACCAATGACTTGACATCACAAGAAGGCGCTGTGCATAAAAATTAAGCAGGGTGATTATTTTGGCAAATACAAGAATAGACACAAAAAGGAACACCAGATAATTATCAAACTTTACAGTATTGCTCTGTTTCCCCATCAAGACCTCAAAAAGGGCCGCCGGAGTATATGTTAGTTGCTCCATGTACAGCACTTTGTGTGCAGCGATGGCTGTTTGAAAGTGCTCTATAAATACATTTGAGTTGAGTTGAGAATTGTGAATATTATATTGAAACAACTTGTTCCACTTGTGTTGTTTAGATGTATTATTGCCGTAGTCAATTTATTCTTCTAAGCAGTCAGGACATGTAACACTTGGAACTGGAAAATGTATACATTTTCATCACATTTTTCCTTTTTTCCATCAAAAGTACCCTTTTATTGTGTCGTGACAAAAACAGCATTAAAAAATTGCATGTCTTTGTCATGTACAAGCAGCCAGAGCAGTAGGAAGCATGTACAATTTACGCATTACAAAAAATTAATTACTCGGTTTTGTGGTCGTCATCATGTCATATGTTTTTTTTGGTTCTGTGTCAGAACAGTTTTTACATTTTAATATAACCACTTGTATGTTTTATATGCAACCTTTGATGGTGAGTGACTGAGTCAATTTTCCAGTGTGCATTTGTCTTTATTGTTGAGTAATTGTCAGTTGAGCCAGATTATACTGAGGAGCCAGGGCAGTGATGTGCTCAGTGGTTTAAAAATAAAAACCTCTCAAAACAATAACAAAAACTTGCTCCAGAATCTCGAGTCTTTCAAGGCATATTTTCAACGTTGACTTTGCAGTAACTGCATGACTTTAGCCTCTCCACTGTGTGTCAATGAGACGTCCCCATTTGTTTCCAAAGGTAGAGAGGTCCTCACAGCGTGTACACACACACACACACACACACACACACACACACACACACACACACACACACACACGCACACACGCACACGCACACACACACAACCAAACAGTTCCTCTCAGGGCTGAAAAATGTTCTGTGGGAGGACAAAGAATAACTTCCTCTCTCGCAGAAATGATGCAAAATGAAAACATGATGTCATCCATTTTGTGCCTGGACACTGGCTAAAGAAAGCTCGCTGTTGGGGCTCTTGTGGATTCTTCCTCTTCCTTTTTTCCCTTAAATGTACAAAAGCTGCTGCTCTTAAGATTTGTACGGTAATGGATAGAATACATGTTCTAAAATAATGAATGGAAATATAATCATACAATTATATTCATATCATTTTTGCCATTCAGTATTAAGTTAAATATGCCAGGTCAAACAAGACTGCTTTTATTTGTTAATTAATGAATAGAAAATAGCTTGTTTTTTTAGGCTAGAAATAATTTTTTTTAGGATTAAAAGCAAGTGTTTTAAGACAAGATAAACTTGTTTTTTCATAAAAACTTTTATCATCAAATATTACTGCTTTTGATTTCTATGTTGAGGCAATTTTCTGAATGTAACTAAAAAAGTAACTTGTGCTCTAACTTTCATGTTATTACTTTTTAAATGAAGTAATCATTAATGTAACAAAGTTACATTTGAATTCAAGTAATCAGTAGTTACTTTTTCAACAACCGTCAACACTGGTTGTGACAAACGACTTGTCAGATGGCGGCAAAAGGAAAATGCTGACAATGTGAAAGGAGCTTCAATTCACACAGTATTTATTTTTTATTTTTTTACCTTCACACTTAAGATAAGAAAACTTTAAGCCAGTTTCTCACAAGTTTGCAGTCAGACAAATTTGCAGGTTGACTTCAACTATAGAGTCACAGTCCAAAGCAGATTTGGTGATTAGAAGGGGCCTTGAAAAACAGAGTTTCTGCTGAATTGGCTGACTTCGATTAAGCCCCCTTAAGTGCACTAACAAAGCGGAGTAGCTGTGCAAAAGGGGCCTAAAAACCTTCACATATTAGATCAGAAATTTTTGTAAGCCCCTTTCATAGACATCCAGAGGACTCTAAAGAGGCTGAAAAGTTTTCCTTAACAAGAGCTTTTTGAAGCCCGTTTTCCATAGTTTCCACAAAAACCGGTGCACATGAGTGTTTAGGTTCATGTGCCTTTCACTCAAAAACCCAGCAAAGAGAGCGCATTGCTATTTGTCCCTGCACTTTTAGCCAGATTCCGCATGTTGACTTCAAATCCAGCATGCCACCATTTTCTGCGTGGAAAAAGATGACTTTGATCGTGTCAACGGGGTCTTTAAACAGTCTTAATTTTGACTTCTCCTATCCCAGCCTTTCCTTGTTTAAATCCCCTTTCACACAGTTTTTATAGCAAAATTTGGCGCAGCAGAGATGTCACACTTTAGCATCCTGTGCCTTTCACCCAGTTGACATTCTTCCTCAGTTAGAATCAGTTTTGGAATTGAGACAACTTTATCCATCCTCACGGGTTTAACGCCGCTGATATGACCTAGCAAGTGGGAAATGTGACCTGTCGATAACTTTCACACATACAGCAGTGTCATGGAAAAAAGGTGGCCTGTGTGACAATGGGCTAAGACGCACAAACGGTAGTTGTTTTCCTTCACGCTTAAGAACAGCAATCTTTATTTATTTATTTTTTTGGATCAAAGACAGTCAGCCATTTAGCCAATTGGTCTTTTCACACCATCTCACATTTCAAGAACTCATTTCACCCTCCTGCGTAACAGACTTGCCTATTGTGTTCACATTAGGAAGTTAAATGAATTGTTCTCAGTAACTTCCTTATTTCCCAGTTGTTCCATTTTGACCATTCACTTTGTTGTGTCTTTTCAGGGTCCTTGCGGTCATCAACATTGCCCGCTTTGTCCAGCAGGACGCACAGCAGCAACAGTTGCTCCTCGACCATTCACAAAGACTCGGCCAGCGACATCGAGAGCTTGCTGAGCGCCGAGGTGGGGTATGACAGCGTCTTCATCAAGGTTTGACCCACTACAGTAGAAAATGTAACACCTGCATGTGTAAAAAGATATTAAAAAAAAAAAGATCAAATGTTGAGTGCAATATGGTCTAAATACAAGAAAAATTTGTCAGAAATGATGAAAGTCAACGTAGAATTTTTTTTTATAGTAATACAATATGTTCTATGTATCGCCATCAGTCTGAACACGGCAGTTGGATTATCACCTTTATGGAATATGAGTTAAGCAGCAAAATCCACCCATTGAGTGCTGCAATTTTGCCAATTTCTGTCGACTGAAAATGACATTGAAAGTTGCTCACGGCACATTTTCATTTAATTAATTAATGAAAACATGTTTTCAAATTTATTTTAAATTGCTCATTTTTGTTCACGACATTAACCTTGGTCTGAAAACACACCAAGTAGGAAATGTGTGGGTCGTGGGCCTTTCTGGCTGCATTTTCTACCAACAAAGCGCATGTGTTGCCATGGCACTCGATCGAGATGCGAGTTACCGACGTACGACCGGCTTGCGGACACCTCTGCAAGTCACAGTGTGCTTAGATCTTTTGCCAGTCGCGCTGTCCCGACGATAACAACAGTAAGTCCTAAACTCGCAGTTGATTCCTTCTTGAAACGCCGGTGGCGGGTCACATGGCTCGCCTGAATAAACCCCCGCCGCCACGTGATCACTTGACTTCCCAGAGGAAGTAGGGCGGGCTGGCACAAAGCCTACCTTTCACTACTAGCTCTCCTGACAGAAGTGTCTCTGTGACAGGCTTCTTGTGCCGCAGCTGGTGGGACAATAGGCCACAGTGAGAAAAGCGCACACCTTCAAATGAACTCTTAGTAGACTGCTTGTATGTGTGCGTGAGCGCGTGCGTCTCTCTGCCTGCATCATTTCCCATCACACCAAATATTATTCAGAAGTGCTCAAAACAGTCATGTTCACGGAGTGATGTGGTATGACCTTGGCCCACTAGTGCCACCACACAGCCGAAATCTAGTAGTAGTAAGCAAATGGACACCTCTGTAGGGAAAATAATATGTGAAAATGGGGAAACTATAAGAATATCTGTGGAAATTAAGAAATAAGAATATTTCCTGGTGGCTCAAGCATTGTTAGAAAATAGTAAAATCAAACAACAAATATTTGGGAAAAATTGTCTAGAAAACTGAAATTGATGAGAAATTAGTGAAAATGTAGTACTAATTTCAATTTGATTTTGTTATACTCCTAATCCCTTCAGGGGAAATTAAAGCACTTTGCACTCTGCTTTCTGGCAAATGGTTAAATAAGTGAAAGTTGGAAAAAAAAGCCACAGAATATGACAGGTCAAAATTTGGGAAAATTGGAAAAAGGAAAGAGCGAAAACGTATATTGTAAAAATAAAGTGAGTGGTAAAAAAAAAAGTGAAAAAACATAAGCATTTAAAAAATACTTTAACCAATTTTTTTGTAGGGGTTTTTTTTTTGGTGAGGGAAATAGAATACGTATACTCAGAAATTAGTCCAAATGTCAAAAAACGGTAAATTACTGTAAATGCTGAAGGATATGGGTGAAAATTTCAATCCGTACTTGTTAAATTATTGAAAATAATTGACCAATGTGTGATAACTGTTCGAAAAATTATGAAAAAAAACTACCAGTAAATAAAATTGTCTTTCATGTTATATAGTATTTTACAGACATACGATGTTTCTAGTAAGCGTGGCTTGCTTGGATAATCATGCGTTGATGTCGTCATCAAAATAACACTATAATATTTCATAATTATAATAACACAAAAACAAAATAACTGGCATTTCATCTCAATTGTTACAGAATGACGAGCGAGTGACGTGCGGCGACAGCACCAGTGAGGTGTCCATCTCCTGCTCCTCTACGGACGACACGGCCAGCGTTGGCCCGTCCAGCTCCAGCCCAGAAGGCAGCCAGGGCCTGGGCAGCAGCGGCTGGAGCCCGGAGGAAGGCCTCCCCCCGGGGGTCTCCGTTGCCACCACAGACGGAGGAGGAGGCGCTGCTGGGGACGCTGAGGAGGAGGCCAAAGACAGAGTTGCCGAGGTGCCACGGCGCTGTCTTTTGCGCAGCAGCCTGCGCTCCCTCTCGCCTCTTCGCCGGCACAGTTGGGGACCTGGGAAGAACAACGGAGGAGGCCCTGCGATGAACCAGAGGAGGTAAACACAAGTAGATGGTGTAGAGAGATGTCGGAACACCGGTTGGTAGTTACATGGTGCAGAAAGATGGTAACGTTTGCATATTTTTGCTTTTCTTCATATATTATCCACAAGCATGAATGACTCAATGAATTTGGCTTGCCTTAAACACATCAGCCGCTTGTTGCAGCCGCTGTTATTCGAGCATGACACCTGCTCGCTGGTGTCCCTCGGTGTCGGCATCTGTGTAGTAGTCGTGACATTCAGACATGGAGCGGAACTTGCATACCACCTGATACGCGCCAGTGATTGCAGACAGCCTGATATTACTTTGTTCTGTTTATGCGGAAGTCGTGACGGTTGACTAACTCATATGCCAAGGTTCTAGGGGAGCATACATACAAAAACATCAGTCATGAAAAAGCGAGTGAGGAATGCATTGTAAATAAAATGTTAAAATTAAAGTTGAAGTGAAAATGGTCAAATTTGGAAAAAAACCACTAAACAGTGAGTAAAAATGGTCAGCAATCAGTGAAGACAATTGTGCAAAAGAGTGAAATTGTAAAAAAAAAAGTAAAGGAAAATCTGGAAATTGTAAGTTGTGATCTAATTGTAAGTTGTGTGTGTGTGAATTAAAATTATGTCAAGAGTTAGTGATTACCAAAAAATGTTTTGAAAAAAAGTCTGAAAAAGTATGTTATCAAAAAAATTTGAAATAAAGTTTCAAGAATGAGTAAGCATTGGCCATAAAATAATTTGCACGAAAATTGTAAAAGAAAGAAAAAGCCAATTGAGTGAAAATTGTAAAAGGAATGTGTAAAAATACTCAGAAAATTATATCGAATAAGGTAAAAAATGTGTGAAAATGGTGAAGAAAAAAAGTGAACAGTGTAAAAGGGGGAGAAATGGGGCGAAGTTCATCTTTCACTTCTCATCCTTCACCCCTCAGCTGCAAAGGGAGACTGACACTTCACAGGAGAAGGTACATCTCATTGTATTGGTTCCTTTTGTGTGACGAGTTGTTCAGGTAGCTGCATTTTGCCTCCCTAAAGAGCTACTAGTAGTAGTAGTAGTATTAGTAGTAGTCTCGCACATACGCTTTTTCCAAACAACCTCTGCATTTTGCTGTTTCCCCGCAGGCGACTCTCCTGCTGCGAAAATGTGCTCTTTGCTGCTCAGAACGCTGAGAATGTGAAGCGTTTGTGGTCTGAGTGTAGCGTTTTGCAGCAAATTGAACTCTTAAACGGTCACGCATGAAACAGAATAGATGTCCTGGTGATTGTTAATATAAGGTGTTAGTATCGAAACATGCTGTGGTGATATCAGGAATCTAGATCTGAAAAAAAGCTCACAAAAGAATGAAAATTATCAAAAATGGGAAACAAAAAAAGGTACACTAGTGAAAGCTGTTTGAATATTCTGTGAAAATATCCCCCAAAATAGGTGAACATTGTCAGAAAGTATTAAACTAAAACAAAAATGTTTGAAGAAGTTTGGGGTTTTTTTTCCAAAAAAAACTTTGAACAAATAACTTTACAACTATTGTTTGTTGTTTTTTTGTGAGTAACCGATTCGAGGGTGCATTACTTTGCCCAAAAATTAAACAAAATGACAGCGCCTCTGCCACCTACTGTAGTGGATGTGCAATTTCACTTTATGCTTGTATGGCAAAAAAAAAAAAAAGCCTGCACCCTGAAAACGTATTCAGTTCCCCCGCCCCCTAAAGCATGCTTAAAAAAAAAATACATTTCAGAGAGCGATCCAAAACTGGTGTGGACATATATAACATAACAGAATGCACATGAAGGTCTTAAGGATCTGTGCCCGACATTGAACAGCAATTAGGCCATTTTGGACAACTTCCAGACTCCTATTTGGATAAATTCCCCCAAATGAGCTCACTTGAACGCAGGTGTTCTAGGCAAGGCTAAATTACATAGCTTTTTTTTTCCCAAGCCAACCAACGTAGGCAACATACAGCATGATTTTCTTTCCATTTGTCGTTGTCACGGGCACCCCGTGTCTGCATTCGCGTCTCGTCACTCATCCCGTCCATCAGTCAGTCAGCGGCTTGTGTTAGCAGCTGCTGCTCTGATTCATGTTGGCAGACGACCTCGGGGCTCGGCAAAGCGCTGTGTGATAATAATGTCAGGAAGCAGGCCTCAGAGTGACGGATACGTTTGCGGCCGACTCCCCGAGGATAGGTGAGCGCTTATCTGGTCTCTGACAATCCGCGAAGTCATGGCCACTTTTGGTCCACTTGAGGTTAATTATGTTCCGATGTGACGGGCCGATGATTTGCTGGATAATGGGGTGCCATGCAAAACCTCAGGACTGGAAGGAAGATAAGGGATATTTATCAGCGCTGCAGGCGGCCGGGGTAGCTCATCCTGATATGTAGCCACGGGTTTTTCCTCCCCATGATTGCTGCTGTTGGATTTTCTTATTCAGAGGCCCTTGTTTGCATTGTAAATCCCGTTAAAATAATCAGGATCAGCTTGAGTGACCGCTGATATCAGAAGAAGCTCGAACGTGTTCCAAAAGAAATGCAATCGCAGTAAAAGCGGGAATCAGAATCAGAATCAGAATCATCTTTATTGGCCAAGTATGTAGAACACACAAGGAATTTGTCTCCGGTATAACACGCTGCATTAGTATCATCATAAACAAGAACATGACAAATAGGTATGGAAGGACATTTCATAATGTAAGTGAACCATAGTTTCAAGCAGAGCTAAAATGATCAGTGGTAGAATACAATACTATTACAGTTTGTACAGTTGGTGCAGAAAATCATTGAACCATTTTAGAGAGATACAATATTTGTTGTACAAGAAGAGTGACTACGTCAGTCACTGTTTAGGGAGTTAATGGCTAGAGGGAAGAAGCTGTTTAAGTGTCTGCTGGATTTGGTGCGCATGGATCTGTAGCGCCTGCCTGAGGGGAGTAGCTGGAAAAGGTGGTGGGCAGGATGCGGGGGATCCAGGAGGATTTTCCGTGCCCTTGTCTTGATTCTTGTGTGCAAGTCCTCAAGAGTGGGTAGGGCGGTGCCAATGATTTTTTCCGCCGTCCTAATTGTCCGTTGAAGTCGGATTTTGTCCTTCTTTGTGGCGGCCCCAAACCAAACCGTGATGGAAGAACACAGGATTGATTCGATGACTGCCGTGTAGAACTGACGTAGCACCTCCTGTGGCAGGCCATGCTTCCTCAGCAGCCTCAGGAAGTACATCCTCTGCTGGGCCCTTTTCAGGATGGAGATGGTGTTGACTTCCCACTTCATGTCCTGGGAGACTGTGATTCCCAGGAACTTGAAGGTCTCGACGGTTGACACAGGGCAGTTGGATAGTGTGATGGGCAACTCTGGAGAAGGATGTTTCCTGAAGTCCACGATCATCTCTACAGTCTTGAGCGTGTTCAGCCCGAGGTTGTGTCGGCTGCACCAAAGCTCCAGCTGCTCCACTTGTTGTCGGTACGCAGCCTCGTCGCCGTCTTTGATGAGACCGATGACCGTGGTGTCGTCTGCGAAGTTTATGAGTTTGACAGCTGGACTTGTTGAGGTGCAATCGTTTGTGTAGAGGGAGAAGAGCAGTGGAGAGAGGACACATCCCTGTGGGGCTCCAGTGCTAGTGGTGCGTGTTGATGATGTTGTCGCTGCCAGTCTCACCTGTTGTGTCCGTCCCGTCAGGAAGCTGAGGATCCACTGGCAGATCGTAGGGGACACACCGAGGTGGAGAAGTTTGGGGGTGAGGAGTTCCGGTATGATGGTGTTGAACACAGAGCTGAAATCCACAAACAGGATCCTTGCGTAGGTCCCTGTGCTGTCGAGGTGCTCGAGGATGTAGTGCAGACCTATGTTGACTGCGTCCTCCACAGACCTGTTTACCCGGTAGGCAAACTGAAGAGGGTCCAGCAGGGGTCCGGTGACGTTCTTTAGGTGGTTCAGCACAAGGCGTTCAAAGGACTTCATGACCACAGACGTCAGAGCGACAGGCCTATAGTCGTTCAGTTCCGATGTTGCCGATTTCTTGGGAACTGGGATGATGGTAGACTGTTTGAAGCCAGCTGGTCAGCGCAGACTTTCAGGCAGGAGGGGGACACTTTGTCGGGCCCCGCAGCTTTCTTGATCTTCTGCTGCTTGAAAAGCCGTCTCACGTCCTGTTCGTGGATCTGTAGTGGAGAAAAAGAGGGTGGGGGGGTAGATAGAGTAGTATCTGGTAGAGGTGGGTGAGTGTGGGAAATGGGGGTGACCTTTTCAAATCGGCAGAAAAATGTGTTTAGTTCATCAGGAAGACCCTTATTGTTCACTGTTTGGGGGGATGGGGGATTCCGACATTTCTTTTCGCCCCGTAATGGCTCTCGTTTCTCTTAAGTGAAATGAGAGCAAGCCGTAATATTCTTGCTTTGTGTCCACACAGCTACAGCCTGGAGGGCCTGAGTGGCAGCCAAGAGGAGGCACGGCGCCCGGCCGGTCAAGGCCCCCGCATTCTGGAACCTTCCAGAATGCTGCAGCATGACATGGATGAGCGCGGCTCCCTCGTGTCGCTCACAGAGGAGCAGGAGGAAACGGGGCCGCCATGCGGCCTGGAAAAGCAGGTCGGTGTTCATAAACGCACCCACGTTTGTCACATTTGCCATTTTACTTTTTAGCCGTCACACCCTCTGCTGTCGCCACAGAGGTCGAGGCGCTATCGTCCATTGAGGAACAGCTGCCCCCCGATGACCCTGCCCCTCACCAAGTCTGTGTCTATGCTCGCCATCAGCCACAGAGACATTGACGGTGAGTGGCTGAATTCAAATCAGGCAATACAAAACAAAAAGGTGAAGACTGTCAAAATTCAAACATTTGAGATGACAGCGCTCACTACAGCGGACAGCCTATCATGTTATCAGTTGAAGATGATCATTATTGGTGTGTGAAAGGGTTCATTTGGGCAGGGGCCACTTAAGAAATGCTTTCTAAATATGTCATGAACACCCACACGACAAAGAAGCAGTTGGTTGTGGTTGTTTTGTCATTGTTTGCTTTGGTTGTTTTCCCACCTGCCCCCCGCATCAGTTGTGGGACGTCTGCGTCGGAGGAGGCGGATTTCCTTCTCCTTCAGCCTTTCCCCCATCCTCACTAAATCTAAGTCTCACACCCTTTATGTCGACTCGTCCACTAGCGACGATGATGATAACTTCAGTAAGTATTTGAACGCACTAGGCGCTGTAGTCAAGGCCATCCGGATGCTTGATGTCACCCTTAGACACCCTCCAGCTCCTTGTGCGTCCAGCGGGGATGGCCCGTGTGCCACTTATAGCCTGCTTTAATTAAGGCCACCTTGCATTTACATTATCAAGAGTATAATGTTGTTTTTGTGGCAGCAATTCATCTGATGCATTTATCTCATCCAATAATTTGTGAATTTATTGTAATCCATTTTACATGCACATTTAAACTGTTTTAGATTTATTCTAAATATTTTTTGTTAAAAAATACTTTACATGTGTTTTATGCACATATGTAATTTTTTGGCCCCATTTTTAAAAATTCTTGTTTTTATGTTGTCTGACCAAAAATCAAATGTGACCCTTGACACAAAAGTTTGCCCACCCTTGGCTTAGCATTGTGAATATTATCATCCTTTTGTCAGTTGACATGGGATGAATTTAAAGAGGTTCTAGTGCACCAAATTGTGCCATCGTCCAGGCGAGATCGGCTGAGGCAGAGGGAGAGCTAAAATATACATGGAAAAATGAATTATGCATTTGACACCCCCCCCCCTAAAAAAATGCCCCTCATGTTTTCTGCTGACTGTTTTGATAAGTCTCCTGGAAGTTAAGCAATCTACTTTTTTTGTGAAGCTCAGCCAGATTGTCATCTTGATTTCCCCAAAGTTTGCCAGTTTGCATTTGGATTGATACAAGGCACAATAGATTGACTTTTCTTTTTTTCCCATTGAGTGGATTCTTTCTATTGCCCAAGGTAGCGGTTATCACGTTGTGATAGTCAAGTGTATGACCAAGTATGTCAATGCAGAGGAAGGGCAGACAAATGTAGTTGACCTCATCTGTTACCTGGGCGTGAGCGTTCTCTCATTGACTGGTCCTATGTGAGTGAAAACTAGTTGCTTTTCTCCCCCATGCCCTTCCCTGTCTGTTTGATCACCACTTGTTGTAATGATTTTATTTCAGTAGAGCCTGTGATATAAATTAGCAAATTTTTTGCACATTTTTGACCACCTCTTATACTTCACAGGTATGAGGTCCTTCTCTAGCACGTCTGGATCACTCGCATACAGGTCAGTGCAGCCCAAACCGCTACAGCGCTGATATACTGTTTGTCACATGTGTGTTCTCATGTTTTTTTTTTGTTGTTGTTGTGTTTTTTTTGTTTTTTTTTTTGTTTTTGCATTAGCATATCGGAGGAGGAGCCTGGGCCACTGCGGAGCGACGCTGAGACGACGGGCAAGGGTGGCACAAAAGTTAGCCGCACCTTCAGCTACCTCAAGAACAAGATGTACAAGAAGACGAAGGTGAGGCCACCCACCCAAATTTATGTGTCATTCCTCTTTAAATTCTCCTCATGAACCAAATCCATTGCATTTGCTTTTTTTGAATGTATAGTTAGCCACGGGCAGGATGTTGTTATAGTTTAACACATCCGCTTCACTGTTCCAAGGTTATTGTTTTGAATCTTAGTTCCTGACTTTCTTTCTGGAGTTAATATGCATTCTCCAGCTTCCATTTTAGGTTAATTGGAGACTCTGATTTGTCCGTAGGTGGAGTGTGAATGGTTGTTGTTTACATACCTTGCCTGCGACTGAGTGATAACTCGTTCATGTTTAACCTGCTTCTCTCACCAAAAGTCTTTCGGTCATTGAAGCCTGGAAATGGTCTACAAGTGTGAATGCTTGTGAATGCGGCTTTTTAGAACTTGAACAAGATTACTGACCCAGTCCTCTCTCATCTTTACTTAGAAGAGTAGTGACATGTCATTTCTTCAGTGCCGCAACTTTCTCTGTGCTTCCAAGACATGTGAGGATGTGCTTTTAAAAAAACTGCCATCTAATGTTTTTCTTGTTCTCGTCAGCAACCTTTGTGTTCAAGGAAAGTTTTGAAAAGGACATGACTGGGGTTGGGTGACAGGATGGCTTTTCTTTCCACTAGGTGTCACTTATCGTAATATCGTTTCACCAAAGCTATCATGAGCCTGAACTACAGTAGACAAATAGTGATTTAAAAAAAGGCAAAAACCCAAAACAACAAAAACATATGGGCCGCATTAACATTAAACTGATGTTAACTGCAAAATATGCTTTGGGCTGCAAGGGCCCCTAGGCTGTGAGTTTGAGAGCCCTGCTCTAAATTGTCCTTTGGCGTGAATGTACGTGTCAATGGCTGTTTTGTCTATATGTGCCCTGCAATTGACTGACATCCAGCTTCTGTTACCAAATGTCACCTGGGATAGACTCCAACTCATCCACCATTCTAAGGCGTAGAAAAAAAAGTAGTGTGTTTCCGGTAACCCAATCGACCGAGAATTTCTACCTCGAACAAAAACTTTACGGTCGGCATTTTTTTTTTCAAACCTTTTACATTTTTGTGTAATAATAATAATAATAATAATACATTTCATTTCATAAGCGCCTTTCAAAACACTCAAGGACGCTTTACAATCAAAACAAGAACAATAAAACCCGTGGAGATGTCCTGGAGGTGAGAGAGAGAGAGAGAGAGAGACTCCTCGACCGCTGGCGCGTTTGGCTGCCGCTGCTCAACCCGTATTGTTTTGTATTGTTTTGTGTTTTTTGTTATTGTAAAGTGTCCTTGGGTGTCTTGAAAGGCGCTTATAAATAAAGAGTATTATTATTATTATTATTAAAACCACAGACAAAATTATAAATAGTAAAAGGAAAGATGAATTTAGAGCGTTTACATCGGTGCAAACTCTCGCGATATTCGTCGGCTAGCCCAACGGCTTCAATAACGGTCTCGAAGGATTCCAACCAGCGGGGCCACGGGACAGGCGGCTCGCCAGGCAGTACACCTTTTCATATGAACACTTTTACGGCCGTGACGTCACGCCGTCGTAAACTGACCCTGTGGCTGTGGTTATAACATGCCACAAATTTATAAGCACTTTTCAAAACACTCAAGGACGCTTTACAATCAAAACAAAAACAATAACCACAGACAAAATTATAAATAATAAAAGGAAAGATGAATTTAGAGCGTTTACATCGGTGCAAACTCTCGCGATATTCGTCGGCTAGCCCAACGGCTTCAATAACGGTCTCGAAGGATTCCAACCAGCGGGGCCACGGGACAGGCGGCTCGCCAGGCAGTACACCTTTTCATATGAACACTTTTACGGCCGTGACGTCACGCCGTCGTAAACTGACCCTGTGGCTGTGGTTATAACATGCCACAAATTTATAAGCACTTTTCAAAACACTCAAGGACGCTTTACAATCAAAACAAAAACAATAACCACAGACAAAATTATAAATAATAAAAGGAAAGATGAATTTAGAGCGTTTACATCGGTGCAAACTCTCGCGATATTCGTCGGCTAGCCCAACGGCTTCAATAACGGTCTCGAAGGATTCCAACCAGCGGGGCCACGGGACAGGCGGCTCGCCAGGCAGGGCGAGGAACGGAGGAAGAGGCGAGAGTGGAAGCTCCATCTTCGTTGCCATTGTTGTGTTTAATAAAACGCAGGGAGTCTGGCTCTGTGCTCACTGCCGTTTATTGTCAGTACTGTAGTTACCTTTTCATATGAACACTTTTACGGCCGTGACGTCACGGCGTCGTAAACTGACCCTGTGGCTGTGGTTATAACATGCCACAAATAATAATAATATTACATTTCATTTATAAGCGCCTTTCAAAACACTCAAGGACGCTTTACAATCAAAACAAGAACAATAAAACCACAGACAAAATTATAAATAATAAAAGGAAAGATGAATTTAGGGCGTTCACATCGGTGCAAACTCTCGCGATATTCACGTTGAGCGTGCGCGTGGTTTGCCTTGTCGTCTGTCAACAACATTGAATCGTGGCGGCGGCCATGATCTCCGACAACAGTTTAAACCGCGTTTTGTGTGTCGCAGTCGCATGCTCGCACCATAATCTTAAGAAAATAGCATCCAATCGAAAAGATTCAGCGAACTATTTGACAAACACCACGGGCCGTCTAGGACGCGGGACGCAGAGGTAACGAGACACCCAGCCGGGGGGTACCCAACTCTCTCGCCGCCTTTGGCGGCGAGCGGGGGTTTCTATAATAGTAAAAATGTCTCCTTGTTTTATATTTTATGGGTATTTTGTTTACATTTTTGATGGGGGGCAAAAAAAAAAAAGATTTAAAAAAAAATCTTGTCCGACCTACCGACCCTATGCTGAAATTTCATGTTACCGGAAACACACTACTTATTTTTCTACGCCTAATGGGGCCAAACTATAGAAATGGATGGATGCATAGCTGATGACACAGGGGGTGAAGAGGAAGTAAAGCAGGAAGACATCTCCTCACACCTTACCTCCGTAATATATTTTTTAAAGGGAGAGGCCACCTCATGAGGCCTTTGAGCGGCCATGTGCAAACTGGCTTGTTACAGCCGTGGTGTCGTCACCGCACCAACAGCAAAAGGCTCATTGCAGAAGTGTCAGCCTCACTTCCTTTTTGTCACTCGGCACAATGGCGTCTTGCTGCTGCTTCTTGTAGCCACTGTCGCCACTCAGCGATGTCATGCAGGAGGCAAACGCGGAGCCATGGCTTCTCGCTGAGGAGGTGGAAGGGCTGGCACCAGGTAGGCGGACTGTGTTCACGGTATCGGGGGATGGGCGTCTGACCTTCATGGTCTTTGCAGCGACCTCTCCACTGGAGTTTTCAGGCTGTTCAAAGTGTTGTTAAATGTGCTCCCTTGTGTCGTTTTTCTGCTCCTTGACAGTCTCTGAAATGGAAAACCTGTAGCCTACTATCAGACTTGGGAGAGACTTGTCGTCTTTCATTCTTGGTCAAACAGTGGTTGTGGCAGGAAGTGCAAGTTTCGAAACGGTCCGACTGTCATGAGTTAAAAATATTGTAAACTCAAATCATGTCGCCAAAATCAAAGCCTATAGGCATTGTTTTGAGTCACATTTACGTATTTTAAGAAGTCAAGAAGTTGACCTCAAAGCAAAATAAATGAAATGTGTCCTCACCGTCATGCAAGTGTCAAAAGAAGTTAACGACTGTAATGTAATGCTAGGATAAAGTAAAACCATGAAGTCATCCCCACAGCAATTAGAAAAGTGCAGAGAGCCTGGCTGAAGGCACTCGATTTTGTGTGTAGCAATTGGCATTATCCTTATCCGTGATACAGGTTTCAGCAGAAATGAACTACTATATCGTAAGACAGTGTAAAACTACTCAATTTTATATTGTTCTGTGAGCATTTTTCAGGAGGCCAGATTCAAGCTCACAGAAGGCAGTCAGTCTTGAGGATATCTTTTTAGTCAGTCATAAAAGTCCAAAACGAAGATCATTGTTAGATCGTAACATTAAAATAAAGTATAACTACTAATTCTTTTAAATTTGGAGGCGGCATTGTGGCTAAGGAAGTGCAGAGGAAGCTTCGCTGAATAATAGTAATAATAGCTGATATTTATTCACCGTTTAGTGGTCCAGAGGACATTGAACAATAGCTCATGCCGGCTAAATAAAATGGTGATTGTTAGCAGTACCATGCTAGCAGATGATTAGTTAGCCTTGGTTGACAGCCAACAGCTGCGTGACGTAAGATTC
Organism: Hippocampus mohnikei; assembly: GCA_026261675.1. Lineage (NCBI taxonomy): Eukaryota > Metazoa > Chordata > Actinopteri > Syngnathiformes > Syngnathidae > Hippocampus > Hippocampus mohnikei. The sequence continues at coordinate 5,423,386 of JAKGUB010000341.1, forward strand.
TAGCAGACAGACGAGACTCTGGAGAAAATAGGGTGAGAAACTTTTCAAGATAATTCAAAGTAAGTGTCCTTGAATGACTTCATGCATTGAGTTTTCGAAAAGTATTCACTTATTCATATGATTTTTTTTTTAATGAAGTTAACAGTTCCAGTGGCAAGATTAGAGGAAAGTCTCTTCACATTGTTCAATCTAAGGATTTAATTCTTTTGATGCTCACTGTGCAGAAGTCTAATGTGAAGTCAAACTTCATTTTTGTGCCATTTATAACGGTTGTACTTTTCCTAAAATTGATCTCAGTTACCAGATTTTGATTTCCCACTAAGTTTCTCATTCTTCTGAGATTTGTGCCCGAAGCTGTTGCCTTGTAAACCTGATCTTTGGAAACTCTGCTGTGTTGGTTTCCTTTGGGTTTGGGTGGATGCTATGTGACGTCAAGCCGTGAGAATAGGAGCTCCTGTTCTTCTCCGCATCACTTCATCGGAATTGTGATGGCCGAAACGGCAGAGGGATGATGTCATCTCTCTATCTGACTGTGTATATAACAGTGCTCAATGACGGAAAGGTCGGGAAAAACTAATTCCCAGACGGAACGTCTCTGTCAGCTGTCACACTTCCCGGGAGGAGACAGAGTCATGTTACACTGTGTCATTCTTAACCATTGACGACAGTAGTTTTCACTTTTCTAGTTTTTAGTATACACTTTTTATTGTTTGTGTGCAAATACTTTGGTCTCTGGGTGTCTGCCCACGCATCAAGTGTGGATCTAACTCCCTATTTCTAAAATACTGTAGTGTCAATCTATGCAAGACCTTTTTCACTAACACCCCCCACTGTTATGTAACAGTGGGGCTAATTAACATCATGACCACAACTACAATGGGTTTCTCAGTCGCTGATATGATTATATGATCAGCAAGACCTGAGTCGAAGGCTGAGGCTGAGCTGCAGGTTTCTTCTATTAGCGATGCTTTTTCACCATTGCCATGTAATGTGGGCGCAACATGGTGTCCAAGTTGGAGAATCATTTTAAGGATTCACCCGTTCATCGGCGTTTGCAGCTGTCATGTTTTGTAATTTAAAGGTGCTATATGCCCGTAAAGTATAGCAGCAAGTGTAGTACAACAAAAGAGGAAATATTTATCAGGTCCTTCCTTCCTCCAACATTCTGCAGTCGTTCTTTTTGCAGACAGCACACAGGGTCAAGCCCGTGTTGCGTTATGAGTGCGGAAAGAACTGAGTTTAACTACAAGATGCACGATTTCATGTAATGATGCAATTCGTTCTTCGAGTAAATAATGGGGCAGTAATAAATCCACAGTTAAATTCCGACGAGGAATTTCCATTCATCGATGCAAACTATTTTTTTTCCTGCTTTCATGCTCCAAAATCACGATTTTTGTTTGTTTGCTGGTGTGCTCCACCTGTTCAGGAAAAAGAAAAGGACAAAAAGGAGAAGGAGGCCAAGGAGAAGGAGAAGAAAGCGGTCAACGGGCACCACTTTGCTGCAATGGGATCCAGCCAGGCGCCACCGTGCTCCCACTGCTTCCAGTGTAATAAGGCCCTCAGCAGCAAGGAGCTCTTTCAGTGCACGTGTAAGTACCGTCACATGTCCTCATTGTGTGTTTTGTTTGTGTGTCGCCCCTACACAATGTAACGAGATCCCGCCTAGGAATTGCTTTCATGGTTAAAATGGAGCTCACTTCTGAGGTGGAGGTGTTCATTTAACAGAAGGATTCTTATTGCGGTGGCGGCATGGTTTGACAAAATGTTAGCATGTCCGCCTCACAGTACAGACGTCTATGTTTTGAATCCCGGCTCCTGTGTGTAGTTTGCATCTGTTTTTCCCTCTGCCTTCGCGGGTTTTCTCCGGGTACTCCGCTATTCTCCCACATGACAAAAACATCCATGGTAGGTTGATTGAACACTATGAATTGCCCCTAGGTGTAATAGTGAGCGCGAATCATTGTTGTTTGTCTGTGTGTGCCCTGCGATTGACTGGCAACCAGTTCAGGGTGTACCATGCTTACTGCCCGAAGGTTGCTGGGATAGGCTCCAGCACGCCTGTGACCCTCCAAGGATAACGTGGTTCAGATAATGGATGGATTATTATTGTTGCCGTTGTTGCCGGTGTCTTTGATATAAGAATGCATTTTAGGCTCGTCCTGAAATCTCACCTAAGAGCCAAAATATCCCTAAAATTTGTTTTTAATCATTTCATTGTTCATTTTAATATTTAAATGTTTTGGCATTTTTTAAAAATATATATTTTCAGTCATTTATTAGTTATATTTATTAGGGGTTTTTGTATTTGATTTATTTTCTCTTTGTTTAATGTCTTTCGGCTGGGTATTTTTATTTCACTTTATTTAAATATGTTTGTGGCATTGATCAATTTTTTTGTTGTTTTGTATTTTATTTTTATTACCGTAGGCATTTTCCATTTTATATTCTATGTACTTTTTTCTGTTAACGTTCAGCCAAAATTAACATTGGTCCGCAAGAATCATTAGCAGTATATTGGCTGATGGTGTCCAAAAACAGCTGCAAAATTAATCACCAGTGTGGTTTATGTGACTAAGGCGGCAAGGAAAAGCAAGAAATAGGATGTCACCGCTTGCGCAAGATTTTGGCGCAACCGTCTGAAAAAGCAGAAAGCAGCTTTCTACTCATATGTCCCATCATTGTGCTTCTTGTCGCTTCTGAGGGTGTTTCCAGGCAGATGCCGGACTGGAAGACATTCAGGCATTCGCACACTCGCTCTTTTGTGTGAGCTTGAGGCAATGTGCAGGCCCTGCCTATGGAAGATGTCATAAAAAAGCCCTCGTAAAACCGTTTAAGAGGAGAAAATGGCCATGGGACTCCGAGCAATCATAGGCTATGTTGCATAATCTGCAAGGTGAACAGTTAAGAAAAAATAATTCACCCCAAAAAAGCTAAACATGCCACTTAAAACAATTGAAAATGAAACACAAAAAGTAAGGTAAAAGAAATACAGTAATGACACAAAACATAAAATAATGTATTAACCACAATAAAAACAAAATGAATATACAGAAAATGTATACAAATATGAAAATATAAATATATGAATATAACATTAAATTTTAAAATTGTTAATATAAAATAAAAGTAAAACTAAATACTAAAATATAAGAAACAAGTTCAATACATTAAATCCAAAGTTTCTAAAATGCACTTTAAATTTATTGACAATTGTGATAAAGTACACTAAAAGGAACCGTAAAACAAAGAATACATATTAAATACAAGAAAAGAATGAACAAAAACATTAAAAATAGAAATACATAACAATACTGCTAAGAAAAATAGGAAAAGACAAAAACGTAGATTTAAGAAAATAAATAACTAAAGATAAAAATAATAACAATCACACTCACAATCATACCAAAGGACAATGTTGAGTGAACACTTCACCTACCGTGCATGTTTTTGGAATGTGAGAGGGCACCAGAGTACCCGGAAAAACCCACACACGTACGGGAAGAACATGCAAACTCCACACAGGAAAGCCGGGGCCCGGAATCGAACCCATGAAAAATGCCAATAAATACAGAAGAAAATATACACCAGATCTGAATATTTCCCTGCCATGTGAAAAAAAGACGTAATGCTTTCTTTCACTTTGACTGAGACGATTGCTTGCATTGACATCATTGTAAAAGTGGGAAGTGTGCACTTTCACGCGGAAGATGGTGCTTAAAAAACAAAGTTTAACTTTTGTTGGGGGTGGGGGGTAATTTATGGTTATATTTTACCAAGCACAAAGTCAGCGGTCATATTTTCTCAAACAGGAGACACTCTGGCCCCGAAGAATCATTTTTGTTTTTTTAGAAAGTTATATATATGAAGCATTTTCACAAAATAAATATACGTTAGCTATTACTGTATATTGCAATATGATATTAGTACTGTGCAACAAAGACCATGTTTCTACAAAAGAACATGATTATTCTTCTTTTGAATTGTTGAAGCAAAATATTTGAAAACAACAGACTTGTTTCATTACTTTCACAATTCTAAAAAAAAAAAATAACTATAAGTTATGAAAAGGGAAACAAAAAAATTTGTCCTCATCCTTGTTTTATATGACAGCAATGTCAGGCCGACTTTGTTCCCCCGCCTTTGTCAGTGCCGTTTACTGTATACAAGACTTTACAGGCAGTATGAAGGGTGTTACTAGTTTGTGAACTCGGAAGAGGAACTTACATTATTGTTGGTCATCCTTAGTACAGTCAATCCTCTCTAAGTGCACCTTTTTAGCACTTTTCAATAGTAGCGTTAGAGGGAGAGATGATGTATGAGTCTCCATTGGAAACAAGAGTATGTTTGTCCTCCAAACTCTAGACCAAATCACACTTTGGCAATCTCCCGATGACTGAGAAACTTTCCCATGCAAAGCAACGACTGTATGTGTCAGCCATTTTAGAATCCCCCACCCACCCCCAATCCCCCAGTATTACCCCGTGTTGCATCACGCACCACAATCTGCTTTTCATTACAGGGACGGTTTTCCATCCACCACACCTTTTTTTTTCATCTGCCGTTCTCCCACTTTTCTTTCCAGACTGCAATGCCTGCGTGCACAAGAGCTGCAGGGACGGTCTGGCCGTTTGCGCTAAGGTGAAGATGAAGGTAAAAAAACCCTGATGCTTTTGCATGTTATCCTGTGGACCAATACTGAAGCTACCTCTCTGTCTCTCTCTCTCTCTCTCTCTCTCTCTCTCTCTCTCTCTCTCTCTCTCTCTCTCTCTCTCTCTCTCTCTCTCTCTCTCTCTCTCTCTCTCTCTCTTTCTCTCTCTCTGTCTCTGTCTCTGTCTCTGTCTCACTCTCACTCTCTGTCTCTCACTCTCTGGTTCTTTTAACGCTGGCCAGTTGCCCAGGCAGCATCTTAACACAGTGCCAGATTCCAGCTCCTTCCCCGGTGTCACCATGAGGAACAAGTGTGAGTTGCGAGCATCAAACGCATCTTCAAACACGCAGTCATGTATCATGTATCAACATTTGACATATTAGTGTCAAATGTCAACGTGCGAAATAAATGTCAAGTCAGCAGAAGTGGTAGAAACGGCTTCCAGTATGGTGTGTAGTGCAGTAGGACACCCCAACACCAGCAGTAGCATTAGCTACAAACTGTTTTTTGTTCTTAATTTTTATGTCAATTTTTGTTTTTGTATCAAAGGGTTTCAATATATTCTCTGGAATGTTTCAATTTAACTTTTTCTTTTAGTTTTAACATTTTAAAAAATCCTTTCTATTATATGAATGATTTAAATACATTTAGATTTAAATATTTTTACAACTTTTTAAAAATATAATTCGGGGTAAATGTTTCAAAATAGTTTTCACTTTTTCCTACCCTTTTTTAAACTCCAAGTTGTAATACATTTTCTGTCATACAAATGGATTTATATATATTAATTGGCTTTGAATATTTGTCTTATTTTTTAGTTTATTTTTTAAAATATGAATGTTAAAATATAGACATTTACTTGTGCATGCAACACTTGTTTTTTTTTTTCCAACCCCTCCTTTTCAAGCAGTATAATAGCTATGGGTTGGTTATAATCTCTGTTGTAGTCATATTCACCTGGGGAATCTTATTACACTATCACCTCTAAACCAGAAACCTAAAAGGAGTTCCTCTGGGATTCCTTCTAGAGCCCTTGTGATGTTTTAGGCACGAATTGACCGGTTTGCTTCCCTTCCTGTCCAGCATGTGGGACAAGGGAACGCCCCTGGTCAGTCATCTTGTCCCCAGAGGACCACTCGTCTCTGACTTTGCCGCAGTCGCGTCGCCATACCAGCCTAATGCCGTTCCATGGCAACAACCTGTCCAAAAGTCTTTCCATTAGCAACATTGCTGGGTGAGTAGGCAGGACGATTTCCGCAATGACTGTGTCAGTCGATAATATCTGTTAATTGACTTTATTGCGTGTGTGTGTCTGTCTGATTGTAGTCCAGTGTTTGACGAGATTCCCATCAGGGGTCTGCGCTATCTTTCCCAGTCTACTGACTCGCTCAACAGGACAAATCAGGTCACAGAGTCCATGGAATCACTCACTGACGAAGGTCATTACATACCATCGCAACCATGTAAATAAAAGGAGACCCGTTATGATGCCTTTATGTGAGATACATTTATAACATGTCCCAAACAAAAAATGGATGGTAACATGGAAATTTTGCTGGTGCCGGTTGCAGGGACAGAGATGATGGACAGCCAGCTGATGGGCGAGTTTGAGGGCGAGGCCAAGGAGATGGAGGCTGACTCGTGGAGTTTAGGCGTGGAGCAACAGTATCTCCAGCAGCTGGACCGCAATCTGGTCAAGAGGCAGGACGTCATCTACGGTACTCACATGCCACCACCTCACTCGTGTCCAAACAATATGAAGGATGAAGCCGCTGCATGTCTCCAAATGTTTACCCGTTCAACGACTACATAAAAATGAAAAAAAGGCAGAGATGGATCAAAGCAAAATTGTCGAACTTATCCTCAATAAGCTCATCCTTTAAAAAAAAAAATCTAAATAAAAAACAAAATTCTGGATAAAAAACAAAATCCCAAATTGTTCGCCCGAATCCAGGGATGTCGTTTTACATTAGATTTTTCCCAAATTATGTGTAATTGTAAAATTTAGCATTTTACTTGTTTCTAACTGTTTCTGAGCTCTCAACATTGTGAGTTTCGTTACTTCTTGACTAATTGATGACATTACTTACTGTACGGCAGAGCTGATGCAGACGGAGATGCACCACATCCGCACGCTGCGCATCATGTCGGAGGTGTACAGCAAGGGCCTACAAAAGGAGGTACAACTGGAGCCGCAGACCCTAGAGCGGCTTTTCCCCGCGCTGGACGAGCTGCTTGAGCTCCACGCGCAGCTTCTCCTACGCCTGCTGGAGAGGAAGCGTGAAAGCCAGGCAGAGGGCGGGCGCTCGGAGCGAGGCGTCATCGTCCACCGGATAGGGGACATCCTCCTAAGCCAGGTGAGAGAGATGATGATGTTGTTTTTGTTTGTTTGTTTGTTACCCATGTCTCTGCAAAGTGATTTTAATTAAATAAGTTCTAACCCAATCTTTCAAGTTCTCGGGATGCAACAGCGAAAGCATGAAGAGGATTTACGGGAGATTCTGCAGCCGCCACAATGAGGCCGTCAACCTGTACAAGGACCTTTTGACCAAAGACAAACGCTTTAAGGCCTTCATTAAAGTACGTCCATCTTGCTCTTCTTCTTCCCGAGTAGGAGTTAGTCAAACTAAGAGCAAAATAATCCACCCAAAGAGGGATGGCTCATTCCAGCCAATTTTGACAGTGCGGTTTAAGGTTTTTTTTTTCTTTTTTCCCTTCGATCAGAAAAAGATGAGCAGCAGCATTGTTCGGCGTCTCAGCATCCCAGAATGCATTCTGCTGGTGACCCAGAGAATAACCAAGTACCCTGTGCTGATTCAGAGGATCCTGCAGCACACTAAAGGTCAGACAAATGCTCTGACTGGCGACATACCTGTAGCAGTGATTCCCAACCCCTGTGCCATGACACATTAGTGGAAAATCATCAACTGTGCAGCAGGAAATAATGCGCTTCCCCTTAGTCTGTTTGAGAATTAACACAAATAATGTCCCGTTATTCAACTTTCCATGCCACTGACATCATGACAGGCAGAGTAATGAAATTGTCTTCCTCTAGATGGCCGAAGACACAATGAAATTGTGTGTTCACTCGTTGCCATTCATTAAACAGCAATATACAGGAAATATTTTGGCTTGATTTACTCCTCATACATGCGCTAAACATCTTTATACTTACGACAACACAACCTTTTTAAGGCACAACTTTAAAAGCATTTTGCTAAATGCCCCATGTGGGCGGGAAAAAATGTGAAGCACTGTATTTCACGAGGGAGGAGGGGTATAACAAAAATTGGGGCTTGGGGGTTCAGTGAAGCTCACAGTTTTTCCACATTTTGCTATCGGTATGCACTGCGCAAATTTCTTGTACTATGTATTTTTACCACTGGTTCTCTAAACCCTCTCGTGGTGATGGCAAATACACTGAGTAGACAAATTAAGTCAAAAGAGAAAGGAAGACATTCCTTTGAATCTCACTGACTCATCTGCATTTTTCTGGGAGCAGAGGGCGACAGCGACTACGACGAGCTGTCTGGGGCGCTGCGCCTGGTAAAAGAAACGATCGCTGGCGTGGACGGCCGCGTGAACGAGCACGACAAACGGCGGCGCCTCAAGGATTTTCACAGCCGCACCGACACCAAGTCCATCATGATGATGAAGAGTGGCCAGATCTTCGCCCGCGAGGACCTGCTGCGGCGGCGGCTGGTCCAAGACGGTGCGCTGCAGCTCAAGAGCAGCCAGGGACGTCTCAAAGGTGACGACATTTCCCTAATAATGGTAAAAAAATCTAGAAACCGCCTAACTACAACCTCTCTGTCATCTCAGACGTCCACGCGCTGCTCCTGTCGGACGTGCTGGTCTTCCTTCAGGAGAAGGACCAGAAATATGTCTTCGCCATGCTGGTAGGCATGCTCGCCGGAAAAGCACACTTCGTGAAACCGACTTAATTCACAAATAGACAAAGAAAACACAGAAATGTTAATTATCAGTAATAAGAATAAAATACGATGAAGGAAAGTAAAATATCAAAATTTCACAGATATATGTATATATCTATGTGTATGTGTGTATGTATTTATGTGTGTGTGTATGTATGTATGTGTGTGTGTGTGTGTGTGTGTGTGTGTGTGTATGTATGTATGTATGTGTGTATGTGTGTGTGTGCGTGCGTGCGTGTGTGTGTGTATTTTTATATTTAGAAAATGAATTACAAAAAGAATGCCGTGTAGCTATGAGCTTCTTTTTCCACCTTAGCACACACACACCCGTGCACACTGAGCGACCGAGAGGGGAAGAGAATGTTAGCGGCCCGCGGCAAAAAAACCACAGTCATCATCGCAAAATTGCCCGGCCATTTCAGAGCGGAGGCTTTTAAAAAGACAAATCACATGTTTGTAGATTGGAGGGCAGCCTTGAGCAAAAACACTAGAGTAATGGCGCGCAGATCTCCACCAAGTCCAAACCATCCGAAATCCATGAAGTCTTCGGTGATTCAGCACCACTCCTGTCCTGTAGGGGGCAGTAATGCATGTTAACTACGTTTTACAGTTGGGGGTGGTGTAGGGGTTCACTGGAGCTCCATCTGCTGGATCAGGTGGGTCACTGACCCACTTGGTCCCAATCTAAGTTGATTGTAACAAGAAAAAGTGAAACGCCTCCATTTATGCTTAATGTACCCCTCATGCAATTTTGTATTCTTTAAAGGAAACTTGCAAACCAACCAACCAACATGAAAAACACCAACATATGCTTTGCCATGGCACGTTTTCTCTTGGATAAACAGCACATACCTTTGACCCACCAAATGTTATCATTATTTTAGGTCTAATCCTACCTCTTAATTGATTAAGAGTGTTTTACTATATGTGTTTTTACCGCCATAAAATGTTTGTTGGTTATATTCTACTTGAGTTTTTTTCTTCCACAATGGATGTGAACAGTAACTATTTGTTCTGCATCTGTTTTTATTCCCTCACTCCATCCAATGCAACTCTAATCTTCTGCTTGTTTTCCCCTGCTCACATTTGATGCTTCCTGTCATTTTATTTCCTTTCCCCTCCTCGCCGCTTCACCAACCCATTTCCTGCCCACTGCCTCATCATCATCATCATCATCATCATCACCATCCCTTTCTCCTGTCATGTGTCTTCCTCCTCCTTCTCCTCGGCCCTCCCACCCACTGTCTAAACTAACCCCCTCACCCCGGTAGGACCAGCGCTCGACTGTCATCTCGCTGCAGAAGCTGATTGTGCGCGAGGTGGCCAACGAGGAGCGCGGACTTTTCCTCATCACGGCAGGCATCGAGAAGCCAGAGATGATGGAGGTGCTGGCCAGCTCCAAGGAGGAACGTAATGCCTGGATGCAGCTAATACAGGACGCCATGCAGTCCATGTGAGTACCCCCAGCTAACAATTATGGCTCACCATGGATTCACATCCCTTTGGCTCAGGTAGGCCTGTGCTGTAGCCCAGGAGTTAGCCTGAGTACAAAGTCAGGGAATGAAAGAGTCATCGGGCGTGCTGCAGAAGGTTCTTTTTTAATTACACCAAACAATGTACAGTGATGCCATGAATATTCGTAGGTCACAAATAATGAACATTTCCAATTTGTATTTTTCATCCGTGCAAAATATTCTCAGCTATGTGCAAAAGCGTAACTTGTTTTTTTTTTTTTTTGCACTCTCAGTTTCTGAAACAACCTAATAAACCACAGGATGCTGCCAAAGTCCTGTCTGCATAGGAAAGACAGTCCAATAACTGGTGCCAAGAAAGTAGCTAAGGGAGTTGCAACATTAGATTGATGAAATAATAAAATGTATTTTCCAATATCATCTGACATCTTAAGTTAGCCTACTTATATTTACTTTAAGATTTTGAATATTACTTATTAGTATTTAAAAAGTGTGAATGAGAAAAAAATATCCTCTTTCCTTAGCTTGTTATAGTGCTTAAAATCTTTCTTGAGCATTATTATCTGATAAGTGAATTGTAGCACCACTGTTACTGTAATTGATAAGAACATCAATCAACATTTAATATATCATATCTCACCTTTTCAAACACTTATATATTCCCATTTTGATGATGAAAAATATAATTCATGTCACTCTCCACTTGATCTTTTTTTAAATATTACAATAATATTAAAGCCATCATTTATACAGTAATTATGCAGTGCAATTGAACAGTATGCAGAATTATTTTCTTTATATTGCTAATGTTATTGATACAATTTTTCAAATATGGAAATTCTGACAAATTGTTCTGGATGTGAGTTTCTGTTGGTCGGCAGCGCCGCAATTGGTCATTCGTTTTAAGTGAAATTTTATTATTTTCTCTTTTGTATTCATAATGGCTCTTTAACCAAGCAAAGATAATCATTATCAAAATACTCGATTATTCAATAGAATTTTCAGGAGGATACTTGAATGCTTAAATTGCCAGCACTACATTTAATTGCCCCTGTTTTATTGTCATATTTTTATTGTTTAACAAAATCCTTGTCACCCGGGATTAACCAGAGAAAAATTGTTCCTCAAAATTAAAAAAATGCTACTCAAGTGAAGTCATTGAAGAGCAAAACTACTCTTCAAAGGGGAAAAAAAGGTATTTTCCTGGTTGAATAAAATTAACGTAGTCACAATGAAACGTATTGCTGTTGTGCGGCACAGGGAGAGGGACGAGGACGAGGGCATCCCCAGCGAGACAGAAGATGACAAGCGACAACTGGAGATCAAAGCCAAAGAAATGAGAGGCGAGCAAATGACTCCAGAATGTCCTCCGGATGCTTCTTTAGTATCGGCCGTAGTTAACCCTCCTCCCTCTCTTTCCTTCATCCCTCCTTCAGACCTGCTGAAGCAGAAGGATTCTCAGATCATGTCCCTGCTGGAGGAGAAGGTGCGGCTCTTCCGCGGCATGTGTGAGGGCTCCAGTCCAGTTGCGGAGGCCTGCCGGCAGACCAGGCACTTCTTCAGGTCGCCTGTCGGGCCGGAGCCCCCCAAGGGGGCCTGCATCATGAAGGACGCCCTGAAGGAAGGTGAGCCAGGCTAGGCTTAAACGCTGCCGATGAGTCTTGTGCTTCATAAGGATGCTGGAGATGTTTGTTATTGCTTCTAGGGCCTGCTGCTTCTCTTCTAAATGCAAATTATTCTCACACTCCATTGTCCTTAAGGATCCAGCTGCAGTGAAGACTGTTTGTTTTTCTGACAACACAATTCGGCAACTTCGGCGTTAAAGTGACTTTTAATGTCTTTTACACTGCACAACTTAACTGCATGCCAGGATTCTCTCGCCACAATTTGTGGCATACCCGTGCGTCACATTTCGCCATTACAAATGGCGCGACGAGAAATACACCATATTGAAACACAAGAGTGCAGAGCACGCTCGGTCACACAACGTGCGTCATAGGCTTAATGTGATGTCTCCGCCGATTTTCATGACAGCCACAATAGGAATAAACATATCGACTGGGAATCATGCACAAAATTAATTTTAATGGCATGGCCAGTGAAAGGTAGATTCACAATTACGGGAGGATTTTTTTGCCTTTTAATTCGGAAATGCAATTGGTCAGGCACCGTCGTCACTTTTTGTATGCAATACAGGTGTAGTCATGTTCCTCTCGCAATTTTGCACGGTAGAAATCATCCACAGTATAAAAAAAAAAAGGAAAGGAAAATTCCACGGTATGTTTGCTCACGCAAAGTAAGTACACTTGGGCACTGTGGCGTGATACGCTATCATATAAATTATGCAATGGCTTTTCTCGCCAAGTTTTTATGACAAGCGCCACCTTGCACAATAGATGTAACCTGAATGACTTGAGACAATAGAGAAAAAAAATATAATGAAACGCACAGCCACACGGGCAACATTAAACTCATCAGGCCCCACTTTGCTCAAGTTAAAAAAACATTTGTGGTTGAGTACTAAATAGAGGAGAGACTTGTCCTCCTTCATTGGTTGTCTTTGTTTGTTAGCATGTAGCCGTAGCCATTAGCGATAATGAACATTACTAGTCGACTTAAAAGAACATCAATTCAAGGCCTGTTGAAGACGTCTCATTTTGTACTGTGGTTCTTTTCTTTTTGAACGCCTTCTGCCTCATTTCATCCGAGCACGCTAACTGTTCTTTCCACTTGATTAGATACAATTTCACAATTCCCCCCCTCTCCCCCCACTCTGCTCAACAACAATTTGGGCATACATATACATTCAGGGCATTCTGAAATTATTCATCAGACTACATTTTTTCCACATTTTGTCACCAAGTTACAGCAAAATTGGATATGGTAATGTCTTCCCTCATCATTTCTACACACAACTCCCTACAAATGATAAGAGGGGGGGGGGGGTAATGGCTCAAAGCACACAGAAAAGACACAGAAGGAGTAGCTTCATGATTAGTATTTGAATGTCCACATTTCTGGAGAGACCTGAAAATGGCTTTTCACCGCCGGTCCCCATCAAACCCAGTTGGGCTTGGGGTGCGCTGCAAAGAGGAATGGGCAAAACTGCCCAAACGATAGCTGTCCCAAGGCGCATCAGATGAAAACAAACGCTTGTGATTGCTATTATCAACAAAGCACTAAACAAGGGCTGTGAATGTCTATGTGAGTTTAAAAACCTTTTTTCCTAAATTAACTACAATTTAAAATTTTGAAAATCTTATTTCATGGCCATTATGGGGTCTTGTGTATAGAAATTTTGCAACACAGCTGCGACAAAGTAAAACTTGGAATACTTTATGGACACACTGTCTATCAAAAAAAATGAATACTTGTGTTTTGAGGCGTCAGATTCGATGCATAATTCTGCCCGTACGTGCCCACGGCACCAATAATTAATTACTTGGACTAACGTAAGCACATGGCGCCTGCAGACTAGAGGTGATGTCACACCAAATCATTGTGCATTGAGCTAAGGCTGTGAAAACTTTTTTTTTCATTCAAAATATTTTATTTTTTTTCCCATATTGTCCTTTTGGTGTGTTGTGTGCAAGATTTTGAGGAGCGCAATGAATTAAATTCTGTGTGGAATAGGGCGGTAGTATGACATTGTACATTCATTTATATTTGTTAAAAAAATCTCTTAGAACCGTCAGAATCAACTTCGCCTTTGCATGGCAGTAGCGGCAAAGTGATTATGCTGACACACACACACACACACACACACACACACACACACACACACACACACACAGGTGAAGTCTCTTCAACATATTTGAATGTAAAGTATGCGGAACAGGTTGTTGCTTGGCAACTGCCTTTGTAACCCTGTTAGTCGGATGATTCGTTTACTGACCTCACATTTATTTTTTTTCTCTGCGTGCGTGTGCGTGTGCGTGCGTGCGTGCGTGCGTGAGACAGTGGAGACACTGCAGACCCTGGTGAACAGTAGCCTTGGCGGGGCGATGGCCGGTGTCCAAGATGGTGTAGGCGGAGGAGGCGCGCCCGGCTCTGGGTGCCTGCCCCGACGGGCCGAGACCTTTGGCGGCTTTGACAGTCACCAGATGCACCTCAGTAAGAGTAAGTGTGGAAGTGCGTATGGACACTTGGTCAGATGTAGCTGCACAATCTAACGGGAACCAATAAAGTGGTTCATCTTCAGTTTTTTGACTAAAGTATTAATATATGGTTCAATGCCATCACTTTTTTTAGGGGTGGGGGCGTTTTGTTTTTACTTCCTTCTATTAGGTTTGCAAGATTATTTAGGTTAGAAATGCCCACAATGTCTTTTTTTCAAGCTATTGAAGTTGGTCAAAAGAACCCAAAGAGATTAAACATTTGTCAGTAATATTTGATATGTGAACAAACATTTCTCTGATTGGATCGATCTTATCCTTGGATTGTATCTGTAACAGTAACAATGGAAAACGGCTTTTCTCCGATTGGATGTAAGCTTTCCCTCAGCGTCTTGTGGCGGCCGAGCGTTCGTAGCGATGCTGCGTTTTGATCCTTCGTTGTCAGCCCTTTCTCTCATTATGAAGCTGAATTCACCTAGCATTTTTCACCCACAAATAGGAAACGTGAGATGGTTTCCAACATTGTTGACAGGCTTAGTCTTTACCTATTAATGTGTTGTGACAAAAGTAATCATAAAAGCCGCCAGGACGTATATTGATAGCTATTTAGCTGCAATTTCTACATGGCCTTTTTATTTTTTGCGTTGCCCAAATATGCTGCTGATTTACTCAACTCACCTCAACTGTATTCATAGAGCACATTCGAACAGCCATCACTGCATACAAAGTGCTGTACATGGAGCAATTTAACATATACAACAAATAGTAAAGCAAATTGGTAATAAAGACGGTAGAAAGCACCGAACAGCAAAGCCAAGAACAATTCTAAGTCATACTGAGTCAAATGCCAAAGAATACGAGTGAGTTTTGAGGCGGGTTTTGAAGATGGGCAGCGAGGAGGCTTGCCGAATGTTCAGTGGGAGGTCATTCCAGAGAGAGGGACCAGCAACAGAAAAGGCTCGATCCCCTCTGAGCCTCAGTTTAGTTCTTGGTACTTCTAATAATGTCAGGTCCGTCATTAAATATTACATTTAGAAAATGAGTACTTGCCTGATGTTTATGAAGTTCTCCTCCCAGAAATGTGCCTCTCAACACAGCACAGTTGTGAAATGCCCAAAATAAATTGAAGCCATTCGTTCCTCGGTTTCTCTGAGGTTTGCAGTTGATGCAAAGTTTACCATTGCACAAAATGCAATAGCGTTGTCGCTCATTTGGCGTGTGCCAACCACCAAGGGGGCACCTACTTGTCTCCTGAGTAGTGTATCCACATCACAATGACCATTAAATTTGAAAGGCTCGTTTTTCTCCCTTCGACAAATACCCCAGTTGGTCCAGCAGGACCACCACTGTCACCTTGATTGGTCATATTGTTCATAAAAGCCACTGTGCATAATAGAAATAAAAGACCATTTCTTGTTTATTTATTTTGTGCACAATGGCAGTAAGATTCCACATTATTCTGAGCTAAAATAAGTTGAATAACTGTTAGCTCATATCAAGTAACCGTGATATGGATGCTGACGGATCCGCGTCTGTCTCATCTGGTAGATGGAGACAAAGACGTGAGCGAAGATGCCACCAGAGATCTGCGGAGGACCGAGTCAGACAGTGTCCTGAAGAAGGTACAAAAAGCCTTGCTATTTATACCTATTGTCCTTTAAAAAAAAAACAATCTTTGGAAATTATTTCGAATCATTCTATTACCCAAGGCATCATTAATTGCGTAATTAGTAAATGCGTAACTGAGCATGGGGTGTGCTTCATATTTGGACCTCTAGGATTAATTTGAATCATTCAATTTTACTGTGCAGGAGGATCAATTACCTTTTGACACGTACGATGTGCCGGCGCGTGATACAGCATGCCAACACCTGCTGCTGTGGAGTATTTCTAATTGTTATCATTACTTCTCTTGGGCAAATCGGCGGCACTAAACTGAGGATTATTTCTCAGTATTTTATTTTTTTCTATAGCGCACACTGACGGTTGTCATGAATAATGGGCAAAGAACGGTTGCAAGTTACATAATGATATGAAAACTCGCAAAATTTGGTGATTTTCTTTTCGTTGCATAAGTGTTACATCATCGTCTGCTTGTTACAACGGCACGGCCACACGCACGCTCACAAACACCCACACGTGCACGCGCACCGACACTGATTTTTGTCCTTGTGTTTGTGTATGTCGGCAAGGGAGGAAACGCCAACCTGCTGCAGCTGCTCAAGAGGAACAGCGAGGTAAAGAGCCACTTCCCGTCGCTAACCCGATTAGCCAGGCCGCTGTTGACATGGAAACCGGCCAAGTTGGTGTTTTCAGCCTCTGTGTCACTTGATCTCGTAGGACTCGTTGCCATTTACTGTCCTATAAATCAATATGTATTGCTCATCTCCCTTAAAATACTCTTTGTGTATGTCAAAGGCGCTCATTGCATTGTCTTTCCCAACAGCAGGTGCTCCACAGCGTCTCGAATCTGTACTTCCTGCTCAGCACTCTGCAGGTATGACATCCTCAGTACATCGCATGCACCTGACATCTTGGGAATCCATGTTCACGTCAGATGACCGCAAATATTGTCTTCGTTTAAAAAAAAAATTTATAGGCAGTGGTGGTGCAGCAGGACAGCTTCATAGAGGACCAACGTCAGGCCCTGAGCGAGCGCTCACCGTCGGCGTGCTCGTCGTCACGGTCGTCTTCACGGCCCAGCTCCCTGGTCGAACAAGAGAAGCAGCGGAGCCTGGAAAAGCAGCGGCAGGAGTTGGCGTCGCTGCAGAGGCAGCAGGCAGCGCATGCCGAGGAGCGGCGCCGGCGCGAAAAGGAGTGGGAGCTCAGGGAGCGTCTGCTTGGCGACAAGGAGACACTGCTGAGCGCGCAGGTACGGTCGATCCATTTGCTGCCCTGAAAAAAACAGGGATTGTGAAAAAAAAGCAATGAGATCATGAATTTATAACTTCATTTAAGCAACAGGAACGTTTGACTTGGTGAGATTTATCAAAAAAATCGACATTCCTAGCTGCAACCCCCCGCCCCCCAACTGATGGGTGTATTTATACTACTAGCACTGATAAAATTGTGGTATTTATTGTTGTAAGTTAAACTTACTCATGACCTGGATAAAAATGTGGATGTTGAAACGTAAAATTCTTAAGGAAAAGTTCCACGTACCAAAACATGCCTGTATAGTGGTTATAATTAAGCGGTCGTCACTGCAGGAGGAGGATTTGTCCAAGCAGCAGCGGGCGCTGGAGGACGAGAGGCGAGAGCTGGTGAGTCGGAAGGAGGACTACCAGAGAGATCTGGAGAGGCTGAGAGATGCCCAGAGGAAACTGGACAAGGACAGGGAGGCCCTGCAGAGGCAGCTCGACAAGATGGACGAGCTACGGCGCGCCGAGGTGAACAACAACAACACAAAGTCACTTTGAACAGGCGACGGTTGACCTCTGCCACGTGCTACGCCGGCCGCAACTTTCCATGATAGGAATTAGGGCTGAATAATTTAATTGCATTGACAATATAATGCAATATGATAAAACGCGATTTGCTAATTGCATCGGCTGAGATTTGACCGGTCATTGGGGGCAGAGCAGGCACAAACGTCAAAGCTGTGCCGAGAGTCTGCCGCGGTGGGTGTGTGTAATTTCTGAGATTTCAGTCTCACGAGACCTTGAGGTCAGTATCTAACACGTTCTTTTTTTTTTTGCCTCTTGAGATTTTTTTTTTTTTAAAAGCTTTACCGCATGCGCTTCTTGAGCAGTGAGCGAATCAAAACGCATCCTCCGGTCAACTGGCTGGAAATGGCAGCCCCCGGCTGGAAAGTTGTCAGCGGCTACACATTTAGAAGATGAATTTGTCTGTGTGTGGCCAGATGTTTTACGAAATAAACTGAAGACAGATGAAATGACGTTACACCTCAGTTAATGGATGAGGTGTCACTGTCGTCCGCAGCCGCAGGTTGGAATGCCTTCTGGTTCTTGCCTGTTTTCGGAATCAGAAGATGTTGCGTCATGTAGGCAGGTGTAATCTTACACTTCCTCCACTTAAGGCGCGTTCCCACGTTGCAATTTGTCTTATGCAACGTGTTGCATAAGACAAATTGCAAATATGATGTTGCAAACCGAATGTGTTCCCACGTTGCAATGTGTTGCAAACAATTTCAAATCTGGCGGGAATAGTTTTCCGAATGCGCGTTATTTCGTTCTGCGACTATGGCGGCTAATTGTCAATACGACAGCGACGATGATCTCCTCGAACTGGCAGCTATCGGTCTACTAGCCGAGCTAGAGGAGCCGAACCCCAAACGGTCGTTTTGGGTACGACCGTGGATCGGGAGACGGAAAGAACTCGGCGCTTACAACGCTCTGATGCAGGAGTTGGCGGCCGAGGACCCCGATAGTTTCAGAAATTTCCTTCCAATGGATCGCACCAATTTTGAACTTTTGTTGTGCTCATTATTTTGGCAAAATAGTCGCCGAATAAATTAAATTCGGTAATCTTTCTCACTCCAACCACCCTAGAATATTCGACAATAAGTAATTATGATATTATTGTCGACATAATAATCGAAAACGCTGCCTCGATCGCCATCCATACCTGTCATGCAGTCGCCCATCAACTCCGATATGCTCGTGTAGGCAGCTTGTCGGTGTTCCCTCCTTGAGTAGAACTGGCTCCCGACGTTCCACAAGCAATCATGCGAATGGTAATAATTAATAAACCTTTCGGTGTCGCCCCGGGAGAGCTCGATTTTTTTTTTCTGTTTCGACGCCATTATACTTCCCGCGTTCCGTGTTACGACGCAATGTTTTTGTCACGTGATAGCCCAACGCGTTCTGATTGGTCGGGTTCATGCCACACGTTGCAAGAAAATAGAACAAGTCCTATTTCATGCAACACGTATCCAACACGTCGCATGCCGCAAAAGTCTGTCCAACTTCGGGGTTCACACGTTGCAATGTGTTGCATGCCACAAAACTTATGCGACAAATTGCAACGTGGGAACGCGCCTTTAGGCATGTGTGATGACGATTTATGCGTACACGGTGAAGATGTATCCAGTATTTGAGCAGTGCAGTCCACATGTTTACATATCAGGACACATGAAAATAATGAAAAGTTGGCATGTGCACTCTAGTTCTCGAGTTTATTCCTCATTTCCACATTCCGCAACAATTGTTTAGTAGAATTTTATTGTAATAAAGATTAAATAATTGCTTGTGTTTGTTCCAATTTATATTAGAAAAAGACCGGGGGGGGGGGGGGGTCAGGTGGGGAGTGCAATGTTGAAGAAAGAAATTAAAATTCGATTATTTCCCAGAATCGTTCAGCCCTAAAACCTGAACCCCAAAATAACATTGAGCCAAAAATAGCCACAATGTACTCTGCCATGCGCAGGAACATGTTGTTCTTATTCCTGTTAGTTGAGGGCACAGTGGAAATCAACAGAAGGCTTCAAATGAATCCATGGAGTTTAAAAAAAAATAAATAAAAATCTTAAGACACCCAAAGTCATGCTCACTTAATGTGGCTGCACATCTCGCTAGTTATTGCTGAATAGCGAGCACTGGTTGTCCGCCACCTTGCGCAGTCGGAATAAACTTGCCCAATTGACTTGCAGCGGACTCCCTCCACCGCCTCGGAAGAGTCCCAGTTGGCGGGCAGCTGCCAATCTTTGGATCTGGACCCCGTCGACATGTCCTCTTCATCCTCCTCATCTTCAACGTCGCAGCGCTGCAAGGCCAAGACACGCAGTCTCAACCCTTTCACGTCGTCTTCATCTTCGGCGGCGGCGGCGGGCGTATTGAAGGCTGGTGAGGCCAGCACGCAGCTTTCCAAGAGCCTGTTGCAGCTGGCCAAGCATCGTGGCAAGGAAGGCAAAGACAAGCGCAAGAAGAAGGTGAAAGGACAGGCCGCAGGTACGCATCGCGCTCGTTTTTACCTGCGCTTGGGGCGCATCCTGAATGCAACGCTCACTTGAATTATTTTTAGTCGCATTATTTTTCTTCAACACCAACAGAGTTCTAGGTTTTTATTTACTTTTTTTTAAACGTCAGCTGCTCCCTGAGATTTTAATCTACCTGTAGATGGTAAGATGCGAAAAGCGCTATCCTAGCTGCAATTTGGAGCCGTTCACTTGGTGAACTATGGCGCTCGGTAATAAGATGGGGTGGCTGTGGCTCAGTTAGGAGAGCGCATCGGCCGGCGCCTGAAGGGTTGCCGGTTTGAACCTTGATGAAGTGTCCTCGACCACAACACTCAACCTCTGTGTTGGCATTATAAATGGAAAAACGGTTTCAATTGCCTTAACTGGTCAAACAAAAAATAACTAAAATAATAATAAATAAATAATAGCACATGTACAAAACTTGATATATATGGAAAAAATACGATTAAAGTGGGAAAATCTTAAAAACATCAATAAAATAACTTTAAATAAATAAATAATTTTTGCATGTGTTTAAAACAGCTAAATAAATAATTTTTGCACGTGTTTAAAACAACCTGCTGAAAATGATCTACAAAATCAAGTAGACTTGCTCGTGTAGTTGAACAATCTCTAAGCACGTGAATTGCAATAGTTTTCCCATCGGCAAAACGTCAGTAACATTTTATAACATGGTCAATTCCAGACTCCCAGCACCTCTCCGAGGCTCCTCTGGATGGGGAGATCTTCTTCTGCTGACTCTCATCTTGCTCCCTCGTCAGTCTCGCTCAACGACAACACTTTCTAGCTCGCCTGCAACCCTGTTCGCCACACAGGACGTGCTGGTGTGCTCCCACTTCCCTGTCGTTGTGGTGTGAGAGTAGCGACAAACTTTGAGCATGGAAGCAAACAACCACAAAATGGCCACCGATGATTTTGACGCCGGCTTTCCGTTGTTTTTTTATTTTTATTTTTTTGGTTCCCCTTGCCCCTCCTATCTCGTAAACATGCTTTTGGCTCGTGGATTGATTGGCACACATGCAAACGCAACACACACACACACACGCACACACAAAATCGTAGCGGTGCATCCAAATGGCACTCTGCAAACAGACGGAAATGTCAACAAGCTCCATATGGCGCCACAGCCCGAGAAGAGAAAGCAATTTCACTTTAAAAGACCACGACTGGAAGTGCGGAAGGAAACTTGTCCAAATAAAATAAAACATACTGTGTTCAGCAAATAACTCCACGTCGCTTGACTTGAAGCCAGACGCGAGACATCACAAAGTTTTCATCGTTAGCTTTCGTCACATCACATCAGATCGATTCTTGTCTTTTTCGGTGAGCCAAAAAGCCAAAAAGTAAGAGGATCATTTTCAATCGTTCATGCCGCAAAGCACTTTGCTTGCCTCTTTGCCATTTTTTTGCGGGGGCTAAAACCTGAGGCTGTCAAACCAAGACCATCTCAGTTGGTTTTGAAGTGACGACTGAATGAGAAGACAAGACAAGCGCTTTCAGCAAAAAATAGACAGCCGCTTTTCCAATTCAATCACCAAATTACCTTGTTTTATTCATGTTGAATGTTGTCCCAATAAAAAGCATCCACAGTCCTGTGAGATTTTGTGATATAGGGCCCATGTATTTTTCCAATACAAAAAACGTTTTTTTCCTGATCAATATCTGAAAATGATCACATTCTTAGATATTCATTTGCTTGTCAGACAAAGAGTCTGTTCGGCCAAATTTTGTGATTATTTTATTATTTTTGGTTAAAATACATAAAAACATTGCTTGTTTTTCTGAATCACACAACTCAGAGTTACTATTGGATTTATTCTTCTTAAGTGTTGTCCAGTGAGACAATTTAGTTTTTCTGAGCAAAATCTGAAAATGAGATACCAGTTTTATTTGCATCCAGCGCTGTTGACCGTATGAAGAACTTTGCGTAAATCACAAAATTTGGAGAACCACATTTTATTCACGTTGAACATTATTATCGGACACAAAATCCATTTTTTTAGTGTTGAATGTATGATGAAAAGCACATACCACCAAATGTTGTGATTTTTTATATTTTAAAAAACGTGTTTTTTGTTTTTTTTCCAAAGAATAAAAATACTTTTGATTTCTGCCCGAAAAGACCTGGACTTCTCTGGAAAAAAAATACATATATAAAAATAACAGCATTTGGTGACACATTGGACTATGCCCCTAACAAGATTGTCATTTTATTGAGTTGATTTATTGTCTACCTGCAGGACAGGTAAAAACAGACAGGTAGTTGCGAGTGCGTCATGGCCACTAATTTTCTCTGACATTTACGGAACGCTCCGGAACCACCAAGGGGCACTGTGACATGTTGTTGTTTGTCTATGACCTAAGGATTCCAACTTGACGCGAAAGTTAGAATAAGCAGTGGGCAGCAGCTTTATTGTGGAAGGACAACTAGCTCTTCTACTTCCTGTAAGGGACAATCAGTTAAGTCACCGCCAAGCGCCCCCCCCCCCCAGGTTTTTTTTTCTTTTTTTGGGGCCAGCTAATGGGGAAATGCACTAAAAGATGGGAGAGCTCACTTGTTTCAGTCTATGTGAAGTAAAAAAAAAAAACCAAAAAAACATGTAAATATGATTTCTGTATAAAACAATCAAATGTACAAAAAAGTTGCTTTTGTGAATTATTACAGTATTTTTTAAGGATGCTTTATTTATGTTTTATGGTTCCCCTTTTGGGGATGGTAAAAAATGTAAAATGATGTCTCTAATAAAAAAATATTCAAGACATTTTTGATCGATGCATTGATTGAAATTTTTGATTTTCCAGTTTTATTGAATTAATTTTGTCAAAATTCCAAAGGTATATACTGCTCATTATTTTCTTGTCATTTTACATTTGAAGCATGAGTAGACGCCCAAAAAAAAGTCAAGAAACCATGCCTTAAAACACACCGGAATTCCAAGAGAAAAAAATGCCTCTGAAACATCTCTGACTGAACCGAGTTTTTCTTAGCAGCATGGAATTTGATAAGTGTGTTTATTATGAGTAGACCCACAAAAAATTCCAACAACCCATGCCTTAAAATGCACAAGAAGTCATCCGGTCTGTTTTGAAGCCCTCAGATATTTGACCTCTGACTTTTTAAAAAAATGAAGCCCCCCCAAAGCCATTTGCGCCATATTGTACCGGGCAGCGATGACCGATGTGTGTCCCTTCCGATACTTCTACCTAATTGATGATTTCCATCGGTCTTCAAAGACGAAAGTTGGGTGTCAGTGAAGAAGTGAGCGTGAAATGTTTCTTTTGGCTGTGATTAGCAGCTGCATGCTATGCTGACGTTTGTGCTAAGTGGTGGGTGGCACTGTGATGAGTACCGAACAGATGGACTTGCGGTGATGGGACGCCTTCCAGTCAGCTCTGAAGAGATGAATGAGCGTTTGACTTCGTAAAGGTGAACACACTTGTCTAAACACACCACAGTGGGTACGCATTTACCTTAGGAGAACAGCTATACCTCGAGTAGTTTCTTCAGGAAAATTAGGACTATTTTTGGTTTGCCTGGTGCAAACAGTGCGTTGACATGATTGTGCAACCATGGCTACAAACCACTGTCATGAAGGAGTGAGCAGTGAATGGCACAGTGTGTGCTCTACCCTGCTTAACATATATTTGCATGCCCCGTATATTGTTACAAATGATTGTATTCTTAGATCGACGGGACATCTCTTGCGTGAGGAAAGCTCTCATTTCACACCTGAAAGATGCATAGAATTTGTCGCCCCCTAGGTTGAATTTTGTATTGCGACAAAAGAACTCTCGCTCTGCTTTGACGTAGGCCAGGGATGGGCAACTAAAATCCTGGAGCCCACCACAGTTTTTCAACAGTGCAAGTGGGGAGCCTCATAGCACCATGCCTTTCCTAACGAGATGTATGATGATAATGCAATTTTACACATCAACAAAGAAGGTGCATACGAGCCCCTGATTTCAGTCATTTTTGAAAATATTTTTTTTAATGCATGTATAAAATATCCGCTACACTAACCTCACAACAAAGGGTTTTAAGTCTATTTGTGCCCCGCGATTGACTGGCAACCAGTTCAGGGTTAACCCTGCCTATGGCTCAAAGTTAATTGAGATGGGCTCCATTATGCCCGCATGTTGATCCTTCTGCTATGGAAGTCCCTCGCTGTTCATGTGTAGGCATCATTGCTGGTGACTACACTCGGTTCGAGGCACAAGACAGGAGACGTTTTTTATTTTTCTTTGTGTGGTCGCTATCACTGAGTCGCTAAACACCTGACGTGCCAAAGTGCACCTTCACTGCCAGAAGCGAACTGCAGGGAAGCTCCACCCCCTTTATTTACATATACACCCCAGAACATGGTATCCTTCCACACAAAATAGTACCAACATTAAACTATAGTGCTAGTGACATACATCGTCATCCAACACCGCAACCCTTGTGAGGATTATAAGATCTTTCTTTAAAAAAAATAAATCTCTGATTAAATAAGGAGCCACTCAGAAAGTGGGCTTCTAAAACCTACAACAGCCCGTTTATTGTATCGCGCCAAGCTTTTTTGATGCGACCCTCACCTATTGTCCATTTCAATCACATTCGTTTGGTGTAAAGCGTCCCCCCCCCCACCCCCCATCAAACGCAGCCCTGAAATTGAGCATCCAAAAGTGCAGCCAACACATCCCTTGTCATGTCCTGAAGGGAGGCCACAGATGCCCTCCCTCCTCTGTCGTGACTGTACCGGCCAGTAGGAGGCACTGTGGCCGTGTGGCCTGCTGGTTTTGCTGCAGTGAGCCGAGCAGAGCGGCACAACATCACGTGATATCCGACTTCTCTCAGGAGGCTTTTTGGTGGTGGCAGTGTGTTTGCTGATGATAATGCAATTAATTAAGGGGCCAATCATTTTAGCCGGTGGGTGTCACATTTGTTGGGTGTTCTTATGCTTAGGTCAGCCACAAATGCATTTCTTTACTCAGTTTCTGAACAGTGGTCATTTAAAACAATAAATACAGGATTTTGTGGCCTTTCACAAGTATGTACTTAACCCCCCCCTCCCCAAATTAATACTAATACTTTGTAAATTTAGCCCCCCCAAACCTGTTTTATCTCATCTTGAAACCCCCTCCCAAAATTAACAGCAGCACTTTTTTTTTGGTTTTGTTTGTCATTTATGGACATTTTAGCACATTCCACAGTTGCAACTCTTCATCGGTTGTCTCTATGCAAGTGCATCGGTTTCATGTGGCGGTAAATCAAGTCCCATGTTGCTATTAGCAGCGCGAGGTGGATGGAGACAATGGAGGAGGTAGATGAGCAGAGAGGTTTCCAGGCTGAGAGCGGATGAATAGAGACAGCTGTAAGCACCGTGCATGCGCATCGCCGACAAGATGGATTGCATGACAACGCTTGCGGTGAACGTGAGGCGAGGTGAGCGCTATGTGTCTCCTGACAGGTCTTTTTTTTCATGCTAGTGCTGAGCATCATGGGAGGAACCAGGGAGGGTCACACCTTCTTTATGGTCAAATGCAGTCATATAGGACTTGATATAGGCAAAATGAACGCACGGTGGACAGTGGAACCTCAAGGATTAGCTTCACATTTTTTTTTCCAGGAAATACTCAAATGAAAATGAAATTACTCTCCATTGTGATACGTGACAGATACAATAACTCCTGTATAATTCCTGCAATACATTATGCTGCTCGGACATCTTTGGTGTTGTTAACTGTTAGCCGTTTATATTTTAGTGGGTTTAAAATGTTCTTTTTTGTTTGTTTGTGCATTCTTGTTAGTTCGATAGGAAAATGCACAGGAAGTCTGCCATTTTGCTTTGAAGCACCCCAAAACTGACCGTTGTCGCTCAAAAAGATTTAGCCCGTAGCCAGTTCGATTCATCCAGCCATTCATTCTCTACCGCTTATCCGGGGTCGGGTCGCGGGGGCAATAGCTTTAGCAGGGAAAACCAGACTTCCTTCTCCTGAGCCGCTTCATCCAACTCTTCCCAGGGGAGCCCCCCAAGTCTCAAGAATCCATGCCTGAAAAGAAAGAGGATTTTGGTTTGAAGATCATCAAAACTGACACTGTCGTGCCTCAGTCCTCAAAGCAAGTGTTACTTAGTGCCATGAAATTTTGTGTAAATCTGTACCCTGAACTGCTTCTTGAAAAGACACCAGAGGTTGGCCGTTTTGATTTGACGCTCCAACAGACTGATTTCTAAATTGTGAAAGTGTAGCCCTCAAAGTTAGCAAAGTTTCATTTCCCAATATAAAATTAGGCGGCATGTCCACTGTAGAAAAGGCTCAGCTCATTCCTTTGTTTATCGCGAGATCCTTTGTTTATCCTTAAACGAATCAGTCCTTCGCCTCCCCAACATCCACCAATAAGGAAACCCACAAAAAAGTCTTAAAAACCCATGCCTTAAACAACAGGAAGTCAACCATTTTCCTTTGAAGCGGTCATTTTGGCTGTTGGCATGGCAAGATTCCCCTCTTGAGATTGCTAAATTAGCTCCTTGCTACTGTCTTGTCAGACAGATTAAGCTAGTTTTGCCAAAGCCTGCGAAGAGCTAATAGAAAAGCAACAACAACATAAAAATGAAGGCAGATACTTCATTGGTCTGGTTGCCATGTAAAAACACCCCCCCAAAATATACCGTAATGGTTTCAAATACTGTGGAGAATCCTCAGCTCCAGTGCACTTCACTTGTCTCTTCCAGAAAAACAAAACAAAAACAAAACTGAGCATGATTGCAACATACATCTCCACACGGTTCTGCCAGCATCATGCGAATGCTCTGTCATCTTCCATTTGTTCACGTTTGCATCGACGTTAGATGAAAGGGTGACCTGCTTGTGTTTGTTCTCCACGGACAACATGCTTTTACGAAGATGGATCTGCTTTCCTTCCAAAGTGCACGCCGCAGGCGACAGCCGCGATACATTTACAAATGGCTTTAATCAGTCGGCGAGAACATTGGATTCATTGCGAGTGAGCTGTTTGCTGCTACAGACATTAACGAGTGGACCGTTTGAAAAAGGCGCTGCAAAGTTTCGGTTGTTCGGCAACAATAAAAAAAAAAAAATATCGGTATGGCTCGTGACGGCGCTGACCTTTTTTGAGCTTTGGCTTTTAAGTCCGACAGATTGCCTGCGATGAAAAGAATCATGCCGGTGCTGTTCTACTCCGCAGCGTTACCAAGCCTGGTGCCATAAGTGCATGATTTGGGGAAAATGCTTTTAATCGTGAATAATGGGAAGAATGTATGATTTTAAAGATGGATTTCAAGAGCAATTAGCCTTGAGGCTAACTTCAGTTATGCTAGCAAATTATTATTTGTGTGCAGCATAACCGCTAAATGATTCAGCATGTTTGCTTTGAACTCTGGGCTCCACGAATGGACTCAAGTGTGCCCACCTCAGCACTCGACTAGGTTGAAGTCCCCTTACCCCAAGCCCCAGTCCAACCCATAATAGCTGTATGGCTTTATTTTGGAAAATACGCCTTTGTTCTAAAAAAAAAAATAAAATAAGTAAAAAAAAAATTACCATGACAGTCTGAAAAAACATGCCTTTTGTTGTCAAAAACAGGTCCTTAAGCTAATAATAATACACTTTTTGGTTTAAAAAGACATCAGTATTCATGGCTTTGAAATTTATTTTTCTGCCAACTAGTTTGAAACAAAGAAACTTCAAACCGTCTTTTTTTTTAAAGACAAAATGAACACCGTAGCACAACGTTATTCATATTAGGGATGTCAGATTTCTGCGATTGGCTGGCGCCCAGTTTTGGCTGTACGCCGCCTACCGCCCCAAGTCAGCTGGGATGGGCTCCAGCACGCCCGCCACCCTCAGGAGGAGAAGCCGCTCACATGATGGATGTGCGGATGTCAGATTTCTGTGATGATCGTCACAAACACGTCAGAGCTATTAAATCGGGAGACTCACAGTCTGAGACCCACTGAGCTCCAATACAAAGCCAAAGAACAAGCAAAACACAGACATCCCAATCCTTTGGATTTCCGCTGAACTTCTGCGGAATCACTTGACCGTCAAAACCGCAACTGTGAGTGACTCACCGTGACGTGCGGCTGTGTTGAAAACGTCTAAAAATACTCTGGTCTTGCCGAGCCTCAGTGTTTGCCCGATGATCTCTTAGCTCTCCATCGGAGCTCTGAAAGCACATAATGGCGGAGAACATTCTCAGGAAAAAAAAAATGCTTCCTGCTCTGGGGAAGGGGGACTGAAATTAGATCACTTCAAGATCTCGGTGTGAGCCACCAGATGTACGTGTGTGTCTGTTTATTCGAAGAGAAGCCGGAGAAAGAAAATACTCAGGCAGCTCATTTGCGTTCTCCGAGGACGATGACTGTTGCTCTTCTTTGTTTAGGATTTCCCATTACAAATAAGCCTCCAAAGGATGGAAAATGGACAAGCGGGGAATATCGTGTAAAGACGATTGCATTAGTCAGAAAGGAAATGCTCGGAAGAAAAACAGCAGGTCAGCTGCCAAGGGTGACGCTTCTGCAGTGTTGCCGTTGTCATCGAGCCAAATTCGAGGCTGCTACTGTAATACTGGGGTGCCTGGAGATACAAGTTTCTTTGGTTCTGAAAAAAAGTTTGTCTCAAATCATCTTTTTTCATTGAAATGAATGGAAACCCCATTAATATGTGCCAGCCCCCCCCAAAATCAACAAAAATGCTTGTAAAATGTTTTTTTAGAAAAGAAAAATAGCATTCTACAATCTTGTACGTTTATAAAAGCATAAGGGTGGCACGGTGGTCGACTGTTTAACATGTCCGCCTCACAGTGCAGAGGTGCAGGGTTCGATTCCGGCTCAGGCTTTCCTGTGTGGAATTTGCCATGTGCCAATGCCTGTGTGGGTTTTCTCTGGGCACTCCGGTTTCCTCTCACATTCCAAAATTATGCGTGGCAGGTTAATGGAACGCTCGAAATTGTCCCTAGGTGTGATTGTGAGCGCAAATTGTTGTCTGCGACTGGCTGGCAACCAGTTCGGGGTGTACCCCGCATACTGCCCGAAGACGGCACGCCCGCAACCCATGTGTGAGGATAAGCGTATTGGAAAATGGATGGATGGATGGACAATTGGCATTGTCATGAAATACAAAGGCAACAAATAAACCATTTTTTCCCCCACATTTTTTGCCTCTTTGCAATGGACATTGTGCTGCTCCTTCTGGTGTTTGACTCGGTAAATTGCTAGAAATTGGCCATTTTACACAAACATAAAGAATATATCAACACTGATAAACAGGCACGTGGACTGTTTGCCTGGGTTCATATAGCCATTTCTTAAAGGGTTACCATTGTGCTACCAAAGCTATTCGTTAGCCTGTCTATTGCGTTTTGCATTGTTTGCTAGCAGGAGGCTAAACAGACTTGATCAAAGCAAAGTTGTGGCTGTTTTAAACACACAACATACCGTACATTGCCTTTGTTTGATGTTTATTTTGACAGCGTACTTTAGGGGCTTGGCGATAACCAACTTGAAGCCTCTGATTGTGAACAATTGTTCACATCCATTTAATAACTTATCCTCAAAAACACCAAATGGGAAGGTGGGAAATGTCAGGACTGTCCCCGTGTATCCGTTATGTACCACCCCGTAATTTCTCTCCACACAGTTCGATTACCATCTGCTCGTCTTGCTAGCGCCCCTTCAGGCGTTGCACTGTCCACCCCCATTAGAAGAACCAAAGCAAATGTTTGCTGGTTTAAATCGCAAGAGAGCGTCTTCGCGGTGAGCATTAAGTACACGACATCCGCTGGCTACTATGCAGCAACAACACGACAACCAGTTGTTATAGTATGAAGCGTTTGGGAAAACTGGCAAAACTGTCTCCCGAGCCAGCGTCAACAAAAAATGTCTGACAAACGTGATTAGCTGTGTTTGTGTGTTTTTGACAGTCCTGACGAAAAAAAAAAAAAAGCTAATCTTTACTGGCAACTGATTTTGTTTGTTTACATGTCACCAAATAATTTCATACAGATGTGATAGGATGATACATGTTGACAGTCTTCGACCTCAAAACATTTTGTTGCATTTTCCCTTATCGGAGATCACCAGAACGTTGCAGTAGTAATTGTACAGAAGTAGATTTCTGGGGAAACTGCTTGTGAATGCTGAAATGATGAAGGAATATTACATGAGGTGAAATGCGAATGAAATGGGAATTTTTTTTGTGAGGCGTTGGCAAGTCGAAAATCATTACCAAGACAAATCAATTGTGCTGAATGTTATGAATTTCATTTGGAATGATGTGAATCTGTTATGTTGTATGTCTAATTTGGAACAAACTGAGAATTCCTGGGTGAACATTTTGAAATTTGTAAGAACTGTGATAAAATAAAAAAAGAAAAGATTTTGAGTCAAAAAAGTAATAAGAAGGATGTCAATCAAATGAGTGGTTACTGCGTTGGCCTCACAGTGCAGAGGTGCAGGGTTCGAGTCCAGCCTTCCTGTGTGGAGTTTGCATGTTCTCCTCCAGTGCCTGCGTGGGTTTTCTCCGGGTGCTCCGGTTTCCTCCAACATTCTAAAAACATGCATGGCAGGCTGAATGGAACACTCTAAATTCTCCCAAGGTGTGACAGTGAACCGTTGTCTGTCAGTCTTTGTGTGCCCTGCAATTGGCTGGCAACCGGTTCAGGGTGTCCCGCGCCTTCTGCTCGAAGACAGCTGGATGTACCCGTGACGATAAGCGGATTAGAAAATGGCTGAAAGGATGAATCAAATGAATTATCCAGGAGTAGATGCACGTCAAAATAAAGGCAATAACATATATGTGAATGCTTTCAGCATTCACACAATAACGTAATCGAGCACAAGTGGGTAGCACTCCCTATCGCTTCGCTAACATGTTCTAAACTTGGTACGCCTTTGTACTGTACCACAAATAATATATTTTTGTTTAGTTTTAAAAAATATTAATCATGCTAAATTGGCTGCAAAGTGAAAGCACAATATTCACCCGTTGAAATGTTGGTCAGCATCCAGTAGGTGCCCTCGCCCCCTTCATTTCCCTCAACACCGCCACCCTCATCACCTTTTTCACCCTCCACCTTCCCCATCAGGCTGATCAAGGGTGAGACGAGCCAGCTGTCCTCGCCGTTGCCCAGCGGAGCGCTCGGGCATATGCTGGAATTATCATATCAAACCTGATTGGCATCAAACAGTTGGATTAGCGAGCATCAGACACGCTCACCTCTGCGATGAAAGCCGACCCTCTCAACAGCACACGTCAACATCTCAAGTGGTTTCCATTTGAACATTCTCCCCCCCCCCAATTAAAATGTTTCCATTTTTGCAGCAGAAAGTTTTCAGTTTTTCTAGTCGAAAAGGAGACAATTTCTTTTTTCCCAATGGAAAATTTGGAAGTTTGAGCTTCTTGAGATTTTTCCTGCTCCTCATGAAATCCAAACATTTTTTTCCAAAATATTTCGATTATTTTTCCTGTTTTGCTTTCTACAAATAGTTTTTTTTTCTAGTGCAATTTTTTGAATTTTAAAAACAAAAACAAAAAAAAATGAACGCCCGGTTAGCACGTCCGCCTCACAGTGCAAAGGTGCAGGGTTTGAGTCCTGCTCCTTCCTTCCTGTGTGGAGTTTGCATGTTCTCCCCGTGCCTGTGTGGGTTTTCTCTGGGTACTCCGGTTTCCTCCCACATTCCAAAAACATGCATGGCAGGTTCTTGCAAAAATTCTCTGAGAGAGGTCTCTGAGCTTCAAATGTTATTTGGAGACTTCACAAAGACTGACTGCCTCGTAAAATTCCGAAGTCACTCAGAGTCGGCAAAGGAGGCATTTTGTAACATGATACGTTCTTAGGGGCATAGTTGATGAATTTCAAGCGCGATGCAACTAATGAGCTTGTCCGCGTTCCCTGGTGATGAACATAGCCTGAATTCTTCACTTTGAGGACATCATTAATACCATACCAGCGCTACAGGTCTTCAAAGTGTTTCTTATTGCGGGGCAAAAATTCACAATTAGCAAGAAGGATTTTGCAGTTTGTAGCCACTTTGTGCCTGAGTGGAAATGAATGCGGGGATGTGCTTCTTTGAGTGGGAACGTGAGTGGGCAGGCTCATTTTGCGCGGGGTTGGAGGCACTTGTGTGGAGGTGGTTTTTCTGAGCGTGTGCGAGGAAGAGTGAGACACGCAAATATTTGTTTGGCCATCAAAAAAATGACATTGAATGCAATATGTCCACTTTCTCTTCTCAGTTTTTGGGGAAATTTTAAAAAAGGCATCAGTCTAATATGAATTTAAATTAAATATGTTTCAAATCAAATCTGTTCAATGTTTTATGAAAGATTCAATTCAAAAAATAGAATTTATTTTCCCCAATATTTTAAACATTTGTTATGATCATTTAGCTTTGGGGGGGAAAAAGGCCAGTTCTACTAGTAAAATATTTTTAATTTTCCCACTTTAAAATATTAAAGTTGAAAACTTCTTTTTTCCAGCTGAACTTGCTATTTTTTTTCATGTTTAGTTTTTTTTGTTGCCAGTTATTGTTAAGTGATCCCCCCGTTCAATGTTCCAGTTGAAATAAATCAATAAATGAATAAATAAATAAATTACAATTTTACCACTAGGGCAAAATGCTTTCACCAGGCGCCAAATGCATGCTTTCACTAATTGAAAATTGTCAGTCACGACCAGCTCCAAATATATTTCGTTGAATCTTTCTTGCACTGCGAGTCTTTAAAGTGTTGTCCTTTTGGCTGGGTAGGGTAAAAAAATACAATAAATAAATAAATCATGTTAATTAGCAGAACGTATCATGCGGCTTGTCGCCGCTTTGAGCCGGAGCGAAAATGAACGTGGATAGCTGCTCTGTGTTGAAATGTGAGTGGACATGCTCATTTGACTCATGGTAGGGTGTGCACATACGGTGGCAGGAACAGTGGCGAGTTGGGGATGGGGGAGGGCTGTATTAAAGGTGTTCAAGGAAGAGCGAGAACCACTTCGTCTGTTTGGCCATCTCATTTCCCTGGAGGTCTCATTTAGCGGTGAAATGATGTGATTAGCTCAACTTCTCGGTGAGTCGATCTCCTGGGAGCCCGAGCTTGAGGGCTTCACTTGAATCTCAATCCGACGATGAATGAGGCAAATTATTCTTCTTTCAAAGGAAACTGAGAGAAGCTGTTTTTTTCCAGATCGTTCAGCGAAGTTGAGATTTCTTCCTCTTCGTCTTCTTCTCCACGCTGGTGACGGGATATGAATGAATGACACTATGCCATTCAGTACCGTATTTTCCGCACTTTAAGGCGCTTCGGAGTATAAGGCGCACCTTCAATGAATGGCCTATTTTAAAATTGTTTTCAAAAATAGGGCACACCGCTTTATAAGGGGCATAGAATACAAGCTACACTTGTGGCTACGGTTGTGTTATGCATCCACTAGATGGTGCTATGCTAGCTGGAATACAATACAATACAATACAGTACAGCTTTATATAGAACTCCCACAAAGTGCTTTACAGAACATTTGAAATAGTACGTCCAATCAGAATATTGATCCATATATAAGGCGCATCAGATTTTATGGCGCACTCTTGGCTTTTGAGAAAATGGATTGCTTTTAGGTGCGCCTTATAGGCGGAAAATACGGTAACTTAATACTGTACGGCCTCATTATGCCGGGGGACTTCCGTTGCTCACCTTGGGCAATGACACCTGGAAGGGTGTAATTGAGATTATCATAAATCTTTTTTTTTTTTTTAACGGCTAAGTAAAATGTTAGCATTCATTTTAATATAACAATTTAATTAGGGAGAGAGAGAGAGAGAGAGCGCCAAATTGATGTCGAAAATTATTTAGTATTAATAAGCACTTTCTAAGCAGGAGTCACGTTGCTTTGAACACCTTTTCAATAAAGGCCTGAAATAAATAGAGTACTCAAAGATGTAAAAAGTCCGTGCGTTTGAAATGCTACAATGAAAATGTGGGCCTCTCAGTGGGGGGGCCCCAGAGGTGCATCCGCCTTGCTTCTCAATGCAAATTTGTTTGCAAGCGTGGCCCTCGTGGGACTTTTGTTTGTCAGGTGATCCTAATGTGACCGGATTGTTAGCCGCGCACACGCAGCCTGACAGGAAGTGGCGACTATTTTTAAAAGGCAACACCCCGACGGCTGCGCTCTTGCGCGCGTACTTGACGTAAACACGAGTGCTATATACATGCACGCGGGGACAATATTGTTGTTACTTCTCTGCTAAGTCAAGAAAAAAATGAAAAGAAAAAATGTAATCATAAATGACAATTTCATGAAAATGACCCAATGAGATTCAAACCTTGCTTATGAATTGTGGCTCTGCAGAATTATAAAAAACAAACTTGTGAAACAGGCATGGACAAAAGTGAGGCTGTTCTGAGAAAAGATTGAAAAGAAATTGTCCAATGGCACATTTTATTCAGAAATTGAAGGCACACGGCAATGTGGCCGCACGAGGACAAGTGGTGAGAAATGGGAAGAGATATAAAACACGAATGGGATCAAAAGAGCCCAGAACAACCTCCAAATCAATTAAAGGTCAAGTCCAAGGTCAAGATACATCAATGTCAGGTTGCGCCATCCGTCATTGTTTGAGCTAAAGTGGAGACGACCAAAGAGTGCATCACGGATGAAAAGAAATCATTAAAAAAAAAAACTCTGCCAAACTGCATGTTGGAAAGCCGCAAAGCTTCTGGGAGAATACCCTTTGGTCAGACGAGACAAAACTGGAACTTTTCGACAAGGCACATGGGTTGCTTTATAACAGATGCAAAAAAATGAAGCAGACCAAGCGATGAACGCTGTACCCTGCTGTGAAACATGGAGTCGGTTACGTTATGTTCTTGGGCTGCTTTACTCCCTCAGGCATAGGTTGGTCTTGAATTTGTGCAGGGTACAATGAAATCTCCAGACCATTAATGTATTCTAGAGAGAAATGTGCCGCCCCATGGGAGAAAGCCTGCTCTGTGGATACTCTGGATAGATCATGAGTCATAGCTACTTTCTGTTCATTTGTGAGCTGACAGACTGGATCAACACGGCGCTTTTGAGCCTGTGAGGACGCCGACTATCACGTTGATATTTATTGGCTTTTCAGTCCACGCCTGTCAAAAAAATAAATAAATAAATACATAAAAACACACTATGCGTCACAGATAAGTGAGTGCCATGCCAAGTGAGGGTGAAATGTGCGCACGTGTGTGTGGATTGATAGAGACGTCAAGCGGCAGTGCGAGTGATCATAAATCAATTGCCATGATTAATATCATCATGTGAGATGTTGGAGCTCACTGCAGGGCGACGATAATCTGCGTGTCTCTCCGTGCCGGGCTCAGACCTCGCCACCTCCGACGCAACATTTGGAAAAACCAAAGTGCTGTTTTTTATTATATTTAGAGATTCGGCAGCACCTCACTTATTCCCATGAAAAACATATACCGGTATATATTTTAACCTCATTCCGAAGATTTTTTTTTTTTTGCCCTTAAAATTAAATTCACAACACCCCTCAATGACACCATAAAAAATGTGGGTGAAAACCTGTTTTAAAAATAAACAACTCAAAAATAACGAATAGATGTTCTTGCTGTTTGTCATGTGATATAAGTTGAGTCAAAGTCAACTTCATTAATGACATCATTGATATTCTTTCAGCACAGTACAGCCGCATAGAGACAAATAAAAAGAATGGCGGTGCAATGTTACACGATCAACGCAAATCCCCTCCCCCCACCGATATTGAATAATTTGTAACTTTTTTAACTCATTCTACCCAATTTTTGATCCGAAATTTTGACCCAAGCCTGGTTGGTCAATTTTTGACCCAACACCCAAGCTTGCTAAACCTATCCTGGGCCAGTTCGCCAGTTTCTCCCCAATCAACTGAAGTTATCACCGATAAACTCCATCAAATCAAATAAACGGCACAGTGTTGACCTAGTGGTCGGCACATCTGTCAGGGAGTCACAGATTCTGGGTTCAAATCTCGTGTCTGAATGCAGTTTGCATGTTCTCCTCGTGCTTGCGTGGCTTTTGCTTCGACACTCCGTCGACCACATTTCATAAACAAGCAGGTTGACTTTTTGGGTTATTCAGTGAAAAAAAAAGTGAGCTGTTTTGTACAAAATAATCCTTTGTGGGTACCTCAATAACACAAAAAGTTGGGTAGGTCCCTTTTTGACCCGATTTGAGTTATTCTTGACCCAATTGTTTCTGGAGTTTTTTTTTTTCTTCCCTGCGATTGGTTCAGTCCCCCCGCATCTCCCCAAATTCAGCTGAGATAGGCTCCAGCTCACCCACGACCCTGATAAGAAGGAGCGCCTCTAAAAATGGAAAGATGAATTGACAAGTGAAGCACAAAGCGGTCTGTTGCAGAATTTGGGACAGACGACGTCTTAACATAAAATTGCCCATCGGTAGCCTTTGGATCATCTGGGCAAGTTATTGTCACAAACACCCTGGAAGCCGCAATGAGCAATTCCCCACAAGCAGCAGCAGAAAGAGCCCAGAGAGCAAAATGAAACTCATAGCCACTGGATGATGGGATATATATCCCCTCCCTTTTTATAATTTTTTTTTTTATCTCTTCTCTTCCCTCAGCACACACCTTTCCATCTGTGACACTCTTTCACTTGAGCGACAGCACAGCCGCAGCGCTCACCTCTCATATAGCGTGTCAGGCTTTTTCCATTTAAAGGCTTGCACCTTTGGGGACTCGGCTGGAATTAAATGGGAGACACAAGCCAACCTCTTCCAGAAATGTGAGCGGGAGGCACATTTTTAAAAATGCTTTTGACGGGATGCTGGGCCACCTCCAATTTCTTTGGATTGTGAATTTGTCAGTCATTTCTCACTTAAAAAAAAAATCATAATGAATTTCTAAAACAAAAAAAGACAGATTTCATTTTAAGGAAGAAATTTGATGGGTTAACCCCCCCTCCACTAAAATTCTATATATTTTTTCTTCTCCCAAAGAGTAAATATCCGTTGAAAATTTTAAAAATACTGTATGTAAAAATAGGACACATAATTCATTCCCCCCTCCACAATATATATTTTATTTTTTTCTAAAATAAATGGGAAAAATCTGTTTCTTCTTTGTAATTAAAAAAAAAAATCCCACATTTTAAATGCTCTTTTTCTTACAATGTTGTTAACCACCTCTCCCCCAACTACTTTTTTCCCCTGCCCAAGAACAATTTTTTTTTTTCCCCCTTAAAAATATTACCGCCTCCAAATCTTTCATCACCCCCCCCCCCCCCCAGTACATTGGAGGGAGCAGAAAGAGTGAGAGAAGTGAAAATTGGAGGAGGCCGAGAATAGAGACGTTGGGGTGAAAAAACAAGAGGGACTGGAGAAGGTGAAGGAGGTGAGGGAGGAAGGGCGAGTAAGAAAGAAAATTCCTGATTTACAGACAGGAAAACAAAAGCAGAAAGACAAGCTTTCGGGTCATATTTTGGGTCAAAATTCGGCCAAATGAATAATCCGCGAAACAAAAAACCAAAAAAAACTGATGTCTGGGCGTGACGCTGAGAATGCCGGCAAGTGGTCAGCCGTCGTAGATAACGAGCAGCGTGTTGTTGTCTTCAACTATTCCCATTCTGCCGTTGTTGCTTGCTCACCTTCCCATCGACAGGAAGCCCCATCGAGCGGAGGCAATCGAACTGAGGGAGGCGGGCGGAGGCGGGGCGGCAGTCCACCGGAGCCATCAAACGTGTGTGTGTGTGTGTGTGTGCGCTGCCTCAGAGAGCAGCTGACCAGTTTTGAGAAAAGGCCACGGGTGGCTTTCTCATGAGAGCGGAGGAAGAAGCACTTTGAGACATCCGGGAAAAGGGAAGCGAGGATTCCCGCCAAAATATACGTATCGATTTTTCATTTACAGCTGATAGTTGTGTATTATTGTGTATTTCAACATTATATTTGAATATTGATGTCATTTTCATCCAATACATTTATATGTATTATTTTCCAGCTTCATATTTAGGTCATTCTTTCACCAAGTCGGCTGACTGTTTTTCATCACGGACTTTTAATCTGTATGCGTGCGTTTATTTCTATAAAATGTTGAACTATATATTTTTTCATTCTTATTTTCTGTACATTTTTCAACGGACACCTTGGCGAGCAGGTGATCTGTTTTAAGACAAGGTCACAAGTGGCTTTCTAATGAGAGCGAGGGAGGAAAGCACTTAGCGACAGCCGGCAAAGGAAAGGAAAGCGTCACGGCAAATAATACTCGACGGGACATATTTCATCAGAAGCGTCCATTGCCATTAGCGTCTCACAAGCCTCATCACCCCTCAAGGCCGCATCGATATGCACTCACGGCTAAGTGGATTCACATCAACTTCGTAACACTTCTGCGCATTGTCACTCGTGTGCTTTTATATATGTTTTTCTTTCCCTAGTCTTATTTTCGTGTTTTACCAATATTTTTATTTCCTATTTTTTGTCCAATATATTTTTGATGTATTTGTTTTTCACTGAGTATTTTAGTATTCATAAACTTGGATTTGTTTATTTATGTTGTAATGTAATATTTTGGTCTTGTCTTTTCTTCTCTAATATTTTAAAGTTTTTTTAGATATTTTTTTCCATCTATTACTTGCCCATTTGTGGAGTATTTTTAATGTAAACTCTTACAACATTTGAAGATTTTTTTTCTTTTAATTTTAATGCTATAATAATAATAATAATAATAATTTCACACTGTTCAGCAGGTATGATTAACTATATATACATATATATTCTTTTTTATGTATTTTATCTTGTATATTTACTGTATATATTATATATTTTATATTTCAGAGCCCCGCCCCTCAAAATGTTTTGTTGTTCCTCGTGAAAAAAAACTTTGTGACCTTTGTTTATGTTAATTTAGTGCTAAACCTGTAGTGAGCAATGGACAGTTATCCCTTACGGTACAAATATCTCAAGATATGAGATGTCACTTGGCTTCAGTGATTTTTGTTGCCTTGAGTTGAGAACAAAAATTTGATTTTGTGCTGTGGGAAGGGAGCAAACAACAAAACAGCAGCAAAAACCCCCAAACCAAAAACACCCCAAAAACCCATTTCAATCTGTTGTTTTACCAATCAAGCAATCAAGTCCACTTACCTAAAGCTCCCACTCAAAAGCCACCGATCGGCGAAAGTAACTCGCATCCAGATTGTGCGAATTATAACCCTTGAAGCAATGGATGTTTGAACACAAACGTTGCAGCAACACAAACAGAGACATCATATAAGAATATTCACTAACACATATTCTTCATCCTCTGCAAAAAGGAGCAATATTACTCCAACTTCCAAGAATTACTTTACCTGCATAAATTCTTTCATTCTCCACATTATTTTTTTAATTGTTATTAGTGCATGTTCTTATGAAGTGAAACACTCTCCAGAGGGCCATTTTTCTAAGTAAGTCAAGGCCTTCACCGCTGTATTATTTTTCAGCCTTCAGCACGCACACAATCGCTGTGCAGACAGAGATTCCTGTTCATATCGCTGAAAAAGACGGTGACAAATCAACGTTGACTTGCGCTGCTTACGCTGAAGAACAAATGTGATTGTCATATAAATGCAAATTCACCTCCCTGTTTGACTCAAGTGACAACAGTGAAGATGTGTGTGCGTGTGTGTGTGTGCGCGCGCGTTTGCTGTCATGTTTAAGGTGACTGATAGTGCCGCTGCGCTCCATCCCGTCGTTGTATTATCATCCCGTAAACACTTTCTTTTTCTAAAGCTTTCACCAAAACACACGACTACCGCTGTAGTCCAATTCAACGGCCGCAGTCACCTGCTGCTGCCGTCCGCCCTTTTACGGTATGGCGCACTTTGATTGTCAATCTGTCATCTGTGTGAAAGATAAAGAGGAGTGAAACCAAGGCGAGAAAGAAGTGTTTTTGCATCGCAGTTTGCAAGTCAAAATGAGCTTTTCTTTTTTTCTTTCCGACAATTGAACTGCCGAGACAGATTTGGGGGAGTCGGAGTTCGAGGCACCAGCTAGCTAGCCAGCTAGGTAGCGACGAGCTTCGGCTGGCTACTTGTGGGGCTAAATGCATTAGCGAGTAGCCCCGAGGTCAGCTAGCTAGCTGGAGCCAGCTAGCTAGCTAGGTAGCGATGGGCTTCGGCTGGCTACTTGTGGGGCTAAATGCATTAGCGACTAGCCCCGAGGTCAGTAATTTACTTCTCCACGACAATAAGCAATAAGCTATATTTCTGACAAGTGCTGTCACAAAGGCGTGACAATGAAAGATGGAGAAGCAATCCTAATTGCTAGGATATTTGACTTTTGAGCTCTGCACAAAATTACAGTAGATTAAAAAAACAAACTACTTTCTTGAGGGCAGTCCAGTCGTTAGCGCGTCGACCTCACAGTGCAGAGGTACCAGGTTCAATTCCAGCTGCGGCCTCCCTGTGTGGAGTTTGCATGTTCTCCCAGTGCCTGTGTGGGTTTTCTCCGGGTACTCCGGTTTCCTCCCACATTCCATCTGCTTCGTTCCAAGCTCTGTCGCCGGTGTCCTGAAAATGTGCAGGGTCCAGTGGACTCTTGAGACTCTCGGGGCATTCTGGAGCCTAGTTGAGCTGCCCAGTATCAAAAAGCTTGGTTCTGTTCCGGGAGTGCTTTGCTGCATCCGGCACGTCGTGCTGGATACAATGAAGTCTTCGGTCTATCATGTGCTTTGGAGCCAGATGGTCCTCCGTCCCAGTTGTGTTCTTAGATTCCTTTGCTGCATTCGACGCAGTGTCTCGAATGCTTCCAACAAAATGTCCAGGTGAGCAGGGCATTCTAGAGCGGCGTGAACCGTGAGAATAAACGTCGACCTTGAGCCGCTCTCGCCAAAGGGTTTGCCAGCCCCCGGAGCACCAAGGTGAATAAGGGCCGCTGTCAACATGAGCAATGTGCTTTGGCGCTGCTGTTCGAAATCCATCAGTCCCTCACTTGCAAAAAGCGAAAGGAAAATGACAACCACATGACAGCGTTACGATGTTTTTGCTCAACAATTCAGACTTTCCTCGTGTCTTTTGACGTACTTTGCCAGCCAAGACGATTCTGATTGTAAAACGCCATCATGAGCATCGTCACGTGTTGTACGACCAACTCGAGTGTGTGAACTATTGAAACGTTTGGATGTCGTCTTTCTTTCTTGACGCTGACTTACGGTGGCACCCGGCGGCCTCTTTGGCTTCCACGCGAAAATGACGAACGGTGCCGCCTGTCAGCCAACATCTGTTATGGTT
The DNA here is from genome assembly GCA_026261675.1 of Hippocampus mohnikei. Classification (NCBI taxonomy): domain Eukaryota; kingdom Metazoa; phylum Chordata; class Actinopteri; order Syngnathiformes; family Syngnathidae; genus Hippocampus; species Hippocampus mohnikei. The sequence continues at coordinate 5,464,746 of JAKGUB010000341.1, forward strand.
GTTCAAGCTTGGCGACCCGGGCTCGCGCGCGCCGCCGCGTAAGGTCTCCAACCGTCACGCGGGGCAGAAGTGACACGTTGATCCCCTCCAGCTCCGTTTCGATGAAGAACAAAAAAAAGTGACTTGATTTGCATTTTCTGATTTGTCCAAGGAGGTTCAATTTTCATGTTGGTTCTTGAGTGCACTTTTTTTTTTGCGAGTGCTTTCATTTGTTTTTGTGCTAGTGAATAGGTTTTTGGGTTTCAACGATAAGGATCTAATTTGTTGTGACTCATCTTTGGGCAGAAGGCGGGCGGCACCGGTTGCCAGCCAATCGCAGGGCACACAGAGACAAACAAGCGTCCGCACCCACGCTCACATCTAGGGACAATTTCGAGTGTTCCATTAACCAGCTATGCATATATTTGGAATGTGTGAGGAATCGGGAGTACCCGGAGATAACGCACGCAGGCACAGGGGAGAACATGCAAACTTCCACACGGGAAGCCCAGAGCCGGAATCGAACTGTGCGCCTCTGCACTGTGAGGCCGACGCGCTAACAGTCGACCCCATCTTTAAATATTTATTTTATTTTGCATTGGTGAACTTATTTTTACACTTGTACAACTGTCAAGAAAGTTAGGGGAAAAAACCCCGCTTGTTATGATTGTGAAAATATTGCATTTGTATTTATCAGCACCTTAAGTGATGTCTCCCATGACAGTTTGTTTCAACTGTCTGCTAGCCTTTGCTGAACAGTATTGACTGAAGCTTGTGCCGCGGATTTTGTCTTTCCTCAGGTGATCAAAGAGATATCATTTTTGTTTTTGTTTTGCTGCTGCAGGTTTGTTGGCGTGTGACAAGCGCAGCCGAGCGGAAGGAAGCTGCAGCTGTCCGATTGAATCAGTGCGTGCTATATTTTCCTTTTTTTTTTTTTTATAGGGCAGGAAAGACTCCATAGCCGCAAGAGTGAAACCTACGCTTTGTCACGGAAATAGTGACACAATAGCGTTACCTAACTAGTTTCAAAAGAGAAAGTCATCCTTCAAAAGATGCAATTTTCAAACCGTTGTGGCATTTCGATGAGTAACCAAGTTCTGTAAAATTTGGTTTGAATGAAACACTTTGCACAGATCAATTCCACAGGAATGGCTGAAAAAAATTGCACGTTGCGTTTTATTTATTTTATTTTTGCAAATAACAGATGATAGAAACCAACAAAAGTTCTTTTTGTAAATTGGGGTTCACTGTAGATGTCAAACTATGTTATGTACAAACATTTCATGTACAAAATACGAGCAAAAGACTTTTTGGATGCACTGTCATCATCCCCAAGCATTTTTTTTGTTTTGTTTCATTTACCATGTCGGTAATGATCTGCCTCGCTACTTCTTGCAAGCCTTATGACAACATCAGCAACAACATCAACAAAAGTTAAAAGTAACACTTAAAATGGGGCGACAAACGCGGCAGCGTGACAAATGAAGGCGTCATAATTAGGCCAGGCTCATTCGGGGCGAGCGGCCCATCAGTCTGCGTTTGCTTCTCGGACAAATTAGCGATAGAGTCAACGTGTCGGAGTAATGAATCCTGGCCGTGAGTTGAAAAGAGGCTGAGCTGGAGAGCTCTATTAGTAATAACAAGACCCGCTCTTTCTGCCCTGGTGATCATAAGCATGGAACGTCATTATATCATGCTCAGTGAAGTTGCCTTTTGACGGGAAAACTAGTATTTTATGCGGAAAAACTACATAGGATAATTCTAGAAAAAGTCATATGGGTTGTATGCATGTACTGTATATTGGTTTTGTTGATAGGGACGAAGCACAAGTTCCCCATTAGCCACTACTAGCACACTAGCTAGCTAGCAATTGCCCACTTGATGATAGCCAGACTTGTAAGCCCTATCAGCCAATTGAAATCGTCGCTGATGGTCTTGGAGTACACTTGCCTGACTTGTGAACGCGCAAGGTGAGATTGGTTCCCACTCAGTGATGGTGTAGGTGTGAATGGTTGTTCGTCTCAATTTGGGCCCTGCGACTGACTGGTGACATGTTCAGGGTGTACTTTGCCTTCAGCCCAAATTTAGCTGGGATAGGCTGCAGCACCGCCACCCCCTTTCCGCAACCCTGTTCAGGAAAAAAGCAGTGTTGAAAATTGATGACTAGATGGATGGAAGCCAATTCAAGTAGAGCAACTTAGCGCTAGCCGCTGGGTAGAGTTCAAAGGGCTACAACGTAAATGCCTCATGGAGAAAAAAAAGCAACTACCAATTGGCTTGTAAAATAATAATAAAAATAGTAATAGTTTTCTTATCTTAAACTTATCTCATTTTCAACTTGAATGATGACACTTTAAGATATCTAGATAAATAAATGTACCAAGTTTCACATTTGTGTGTCACACTCTTTTCTATCTGTCCAAAATGTAGATCAAATGTGTCCAGATTTATTCTGAGCAGCAGGTCACGCTCAATCCTTCATGTGGCACCAGAAAAAAGTAAAAAAAATAAAATAAATCAGAGAGGCGTGACATGAAACAAGGTGTGAACAGCTGCTGTGTGTCTGCTGGGCCACAAGTGATCGGTCATGTTTTGTATGCTGCTAGGGGACCCTAAAAGCAAGCTTCGCTTCGCCAACAAACCAGCCTCATTCCGGGTCCTCTCGTGAGGTGGAATAAATAATTTTTGGTGTCATTCCCCCTACACGCAGGACACAAGTCCGACCTGAGCACCGGGGATTAGTCTGTCACGGGCTGGGAAATGTGGTGGAAAAACGGAGGTGAATGCGCAGGGAATGGGAATGAGATATGATTATACCCTACCAACTCTGCCTAGCAACAAGTGGCCAATCGCTAGCTGACATTTCCCTTGACTTCGAACTCTTCTTGAAATATTAAAATAGCTTTTTTTCTTGTAAAATAATTGCTTTTTTTAAATCATAAAGCAAAATGGAAATATTTTAAGGTGACATTTTTTTCCTCTGTCATCACATTTCACAGTTTTTAGTCATAAAGTTAAAGTGTTTTATTTTTTTTTTCTCGGGCTCTGTTAGCCTTGACCTTGAATAAAGTTGTAAAATTGGAACGCCCAAACACTGAAGTATGTTAGCAGGCTGGAGACTTTGAAAAACACAACAACAGGCCAAAATAACGCTGGACCGCTTTTTAATCTGGACCCAGCACTCACTGCTTAAAATTCACAGCGTTTCTGGGTAAATAGGCCAGACCTTGGGGGTCTTCATTAGCCATTGTGGGAGGGCACAGCCAGGTGCACTTTTGCATGATTAACTTCGCATCTTATTCGCTATAATTAAGAGTCAAAAAGAAGGATTCAAGTTTTCGAGGAACTTAACTGGAGACTTTCAGGGTTCAAGGAAATAAATCGTCTATCATTGCACTGCCTGAGGATCCGGTGAAATGCGCATGTTGTGGAAATGAGCCAAAAAGACATCGTTTCAGACAATTTGACTTTTTCTTGGCCCAGGTATAGGACGGAGTTTGCTGCACAAACTTAAAGAACACATAGTTAAGATTTCAATGTAAATCTCATACATACTATATATAGTGGAACCTCCACAGGTTGGGAGGTGTGTACCTTTAAAGGGCGTGGCACGGTGGGCGACTTGAGGACTTGAAGTCCAGTTCACCCAACTTGGTATGTGAATGTCTGAGCATGTGTGTCGGCCCACTGCAGCTCCTTGCGAGTGTTTGGATTTGACCGTTCATATCTCGTTCAGGCGGCCCGGTGGTCAAGTGGTTAGCGCATCCACCTCACAGTGCAGAGGTATTCGATTCCAGCTCCGGCCTTCCTGTGTGGAGTTTGCATGTTCTCCCCGGGCCTGCGTGGGTTTTCTCCGGGTACTCCGGTTTGCTGCCACATTCCAAAAACATGTGTGGCAGGTTAATGGAGCACTCTAAATTGTGAGCACGGATGGTTGTTCGTCTCTGTGTGCCCTGCGATTGGCTGGCAACCGGTTCAGGGTGCCCCGGCCTACTGCCCGAAGTCAGCTAGGATGGGCTCCAGCACGCCCCGCGACCCTTGTAAGGATAAAGCAGATCGGAAAATGGATGGATAGATATCTCGTTCAAGTGCATCAGCGACATGCAGGCGGCAGCAATCCTGCTAACTTTATTTCTTGTCAAATTTGAAAAATTCAAATTTGTCAAATTTAATCCATGAAAAAAAAATTCATGGAGTAAAAAAATAATAGAATACCCCCCCATAATATTACCTTTTTTTTTTTGTTGGTGAAATCTGAACTTTTCGGGAACTACCAACATCAATCTCATAATTGTGCCACCTTATTCTGGTAGCATTTTTCGTGGAGCCCGGTATATTTTTGAAGTCTTTGAGCCTTCTCCTCAATTGGCCCTTTTTCTCTCTTCCTGCGCGGGAAGCGGTGGCACGCCAAGTGAAGAGCTTGAAGTGAATAAATGTGACTTTTTCAATCAAAGGCAAAGAGGAATGCCACCAACATCTGGAAGGAGCAGCTGCTCCCGCCGCTAATTCGCTGGCTTCCTTAATGCTTTCGGCTCGCTGCAAACATCTGCCAGCATTTTGGAACACCTCACCTGCCGTAACCTTGCCAATTAGACCTCTTTCCTCCCTGACTTACTGACGCAATCCAGCGCAGACGTTCCCAATGCCGAACAGAATAATGGCCTTCTCTTGCATACAATTGCTAAATGACACATTTACATTTGTGTTCACTTTTTCTCTGCAGCATTAAGACTCGATCTCGGTAATGTCACTACTTTGATTCATCTTCTATATTATGACTTAATACTTATGATTATGATGAAGTCTTGCAAAATTCGGATTTTTCTGAAATTCACTTTGTTCTAAATGTTTTTAAATATTGAATCATGAAACAAGTATGACACTCTTGTAAAAAAATTTGCAGTCATTTTGAACTTTTTTTGATAAGTGAAATCTTTGTATTCTCTTAAAATTAAAATATTGCTTATATAACACGATGCCTACATGTGGAATCCATCCATCTGTCCATTTTCCAATCTGCTTATATCCTCACAAGGGTCGCGGGTGTGCTGGAGCCAATCTCAGCCGTCTTCGGACAGAAGGTGGGGGGCACCCTGAACCGGTTGCCAGCCAATCACAGGGCACACAGAGACGAACAACCATGCACGCCCACGCTCACACCTAGGGACAATTTTGAGCGTTCAATCAGCCTGTCATGCATGTTTTTGGAATGTGGGAGGAGACCGGAGTACCCGGAGAAAACCCACGCAGGCGCGGGGAGAACATGCAAACTTCACAAACATCGAACCCTGCACCTAACCAGTGGATAACCGGGCCACCATACATGTGGAATAACATTTATTTTTCTAATCCTTAAAATCAGCAATTCTCCGAACAAAAACAACTTCCTTGTTACATACGAGCCGGCGGGAGCTGACTTTTTAGCATGACTTTGTTGCCGTTTCCAAATGAAACACGGCGCCTGATAACGGACCTTTATTTTGACTTTGCTGGCTCATTTTCTCCTGTGAAGTTCACATTGTCTCATATTTGATTGGCGCAGCGTAACGGCCATCAACCTTGTACACGCAATTACCTCAGCTGGGGAATGGACGTCTTTTCGGGGAATAAATGATACCTGCGGCATTATAGTCGCCAGGGAGGAGGGTAACATCGTTAGCGCATGTTAATGTGTCTTGATTACACGCCCAAGAGTGATGAGTGTAAACAATACTTTCTACATGTCCGGTTGTCTTTGTCGGTGTCGAAGGACGCACAAACTCAACGGCCATGTCGAGGCCGTCAGGAAAGCCTGCCGGGGCATATTAATATATACATTAATATATGTCATATTGGGATTGTAACACCCCCCCGCCCCAAATTATGATTTTATTCCCACTAAATTAAAATGTTATCCTCATCACTTCACTACTTTTTTCTTGTACTATCCTGACTTTGTTCTTATCAAATATAGACTTCACATATTTATTCTTGTACATTCCAACCCTCGCCTACGGTCACGAGTTACGGATCGCGAAAATGTCGCGAGAGGCAGCGAAAGTCAGCAAAACAACTGCGAGTCACAGAGAGCAACATATACAGTACTGCATGTACATTTCATGTTTATATTTATTGTATTTTGTTATTTATACACTAAACTAACCTAACTTATACATTTTATACATGTATATATATGTTAGTATATTGTAGCATTAAGTAATGTCAAAAAAACTCCATTTACTTTTATATGCATGTATACCCTTAAATTTGGCCGTATAAGTATTATATATACTCATACACACATGTACATATACCTGTAGGGGGGTACCTACTTCTCGGATTTTCCTCTTTCGCGGGTGGTCTCAGTCCCCATTAACCGCGATAAGTGAGGGATCACTGCGGTGGACATCTCCAAGGAAAGGCAAGACATTGAATTATGCGCCCTCCTCCGTGTAAAAAAAATGCTGCGGTTGCTGATCAATCCGCATTCTATAGAAATTGTCCGGCGCAATCATTTTAAGCACTCGAGCGCAGGTTATTACGACCTCAGCCATGACTAATCCAACAAAAAGCCCCCCCCCCCCCCGCCCCCGTTAGCATCCTTGCGCCGATAATCATACCAGATAGCCAGTGATAAATCTTGATTGTTGGCAATCTGCTTTGGAGAGATTTGGTGGGGGCGAGTGTCGGGAGGGGGGCGATAATCAATAACGTGAGCGGCCTGATTGCCTCGCAGGGGCCGTGTAATAGCGCTCCATTGCTACTGCGGGAGTCACTCGGTTTCATCCTGTGCGTGGCTCTTTGTCCTTTGTCGTAAGCACAGTGGCGGCCCTGGATTGAACGACCAACGCCCCATGACACACACACACACACACACACACACACACACACACACACACACACACACACACACACACACACACACACACACACACACACACATCACAAACATGGCAGTGCATCTAATTTCTTCAAAACGTATTGAATAAATAAAGAAATATTGCACGGCACAAATCTATCCAGAATAGAATGTGTTGTGAGGTGCGACTGATTGGACCCTGGAGAACCGTAAAACATCCATATTTTATGACAAAAAGCTAAGGTAACAAATAAAACTGCAAAGTATAAAAGAGCAAAAACCGGGGAATAAAAAGTGCGAGCGAACGAGTCGAAAAAAAAAACTAAGGGACGAATAAAAGAGATGAGAAGTCCCAAAAGAACAGAAGAATGAACTTGAAATGAAATACACCAAGGAGAGTAAAATGCAGCCAAATTGGAGCAAGATCAATTGTTCACAGCAAAACCGGTACAAAAGGAATGATCCGGCACCATTCTGGTGTGCTGGAAAACCTGAAAACTAAAATGCTTCAAAACGTGCCGCCCGGCACTCTCTGCTTGTATGTTTCTGATAGGTTGTACAACCAAGTAGTTCCTCTCAGAATCAGAATCAGAATCAGAATCAGAATCATCTTTATTGGCCAAGTATGTAGAACACACAAGGTATTTGTCTCCGGTATACACGCTGATTAGTATCATCATAAACAAGAACATGACAAATGACAAATGGGTATGGAAGGACATTTCATAATGTAAGTGAACCATAGTTTCAAGCAGAACCACGATTCCTTGCGGATACAACATGCCAAGCACACAAATTTAACTCTCCTTTCAACGGGGAGATTTTCATCCACTTTTATATGACAGATTAGAAAAGGAATAACCCAAAGGTCTGATTCTTTTTTTTTTACGGGTGTTTGCTTAGCCTTGCACAACAAGAATCTTGCTAATATTCAATTTTTGAGACGGTTATTGGCTGCACGTAACGTAGTCGTTGATGCTTGTTGTAGAAAACTCCACGCAGGTAAGCCGGAGCCCAGATTTGAACCCTGGACTTCTGTACTGTGAGACGGACGTGCAAACCAGTTTCCACCGTGCCGCCCGCAGCAAACACACATTTTCATATCGAAGCTCCCGCATGGCAAAATGTCAAAACTGTGCACGCTGCTCCGCAACCAAACTTGAAAGTCAAGTGTAGCACTTACAGCAGTGAACTTTGAGTGACCCGGTCACAAGGCTGTCTGTGTATCGCTGGCATGGAGACAAAGATCTGGTAAACAGTTGCTGACCCGAGCAAAACATACAAAAGACGACAAAACACCTCGTTTGCTGCGAGCCTCCGCAGCGCGGTGCCGTGCACAGATACAATGAATGAAGTGATCAAAAGTGCTCCACGCTGTGCTAAGTGCAGTGTGAAAAGCCTGCCACCTGCCTGCGACTTTCGCCGCTGTTGAAGAAGTCGAGTTGTAAAGTCAGCTTGCTTTGAGAGGGCAGGGAAACAATTTTTCAACCTGCTGTAAGAATGACAAAAATGAAAAAAGCGACATAAATTTGTGAATACTCACATTTTTTTTTCTTTTCTTTTTTAGAGATAACACTTTAACTCATGTTCTGGTTCAAACGGGCCTCCGTCGTCTTATCATTTTCTTGTCAGACACTTTGCTCGGAAAGCGAACAAAGCTCAAGTTGCCTTTGTTCACATCTATATCTATATTTGACATTCCCTATTTTTGGACAAGTCTTTCATTTTCTCTGATGAATATTACATGAAACCTGCCTGGAGAGAGACTGACCTTCACTAGGCGTCTCGCGTTTGAAGCGTCGTCGTTGAAGTCCTGTGGGCGCGAGTGAATGTGAACACGTGTGGGTGGAGGGGGGGCCGGGGAGTACAAAAGATGGTGCTGATTTAAAAAAAAAAAAAAAAACAAGGACTGTGAGGCTCAATGGGCGCCACGGTGGTATTTCACACACCACTCGCGATGCCCTTTCTGCTTGTTGCCTATTGGGGAGCTGTCAGATTTTGACCATCGCACCGGACACTTAAATATAAAGTGCGATAAAGGTTAATCTGCGTGTGTCAGGTAGCACCTTGTAATGAATGCAATACACATGCATGTACGAACACACACACACACACACACACACACACACCCCCACATGCACACACATACACATTTTTTAATGAAATACTCTGGTCAATAGCGTTGAAATACCGAGCAAAGCATTTAAAGACCCTGTGAAGCAAATTCATCGATTTATTTCTACAATCCCCGAATGAAGTTGCTAAGTTGCGTCAAATTTAAATAGAAACAATACAATTGCAAACACTTATATTCAAATGAATACACGGCAAAGACAATATATTTACTGTTCAAAGTGCTAAAGCTTATTTAGTCATTTTGATTTTGATGCCTGAAAATACATTGCAAAAAAAGCTGCGACGTGGGCATGTTTAACAACTGTGTTACAAAACCTTTCCTTTTCATGACAATCAATAATCATTTGGGAACTGCGAATGCTAATTGTTGAAGTTTTGTAGGTGGACTTCTTTCCCTATGTTGCTTGATGAACAGCTTCAATTGCTCAAAAACCCGGGGTCTCTGTTGTACGTATTGTCATAAAGTGCCACATATTTTCAAGAGGAAGCTGCGCTAGTACTTGCGCTCTTTTACTACAAAGCCACGCTGTTGTAACACGTGAGTAAAGATGACAGAATACTGTATACCATTTTCCCAAACACAAGCTTGGTAGAAAGTACAAAAATGTCAAGACCAAACGATACTGAAAGTGAAGACGTGCAATGTTCAAATACGATGTGACAAGGGTCAAACATTTTAAAAAGTAAAAGCAATACATGCACCCTATACAATGTACATGACAATACCGGTATTCAAATAATACAGATATTACAATTGTGCAACGATAACACAATACAGAAAGTCAAAACGGACTAAGGTCAAACACGACATCAAGTACACATGTGCAATGCTCAAAACAGCCCTGTTACTACAGCATGTAACTCGCTAGCTGTCTGTCCGTTCGTGTTGGCGTGACCATTGGCCACAATAGTCGATTGGCTCGCTGGCCGCTTGTTGAATCCATTTAAAGCAGAACTGTGGCCAATTGTCTAGGGAGCGACTAATTAGCATTGGGGACTAAGGCTGCGTATACGGCCGTCTTGGACATTTTGTGATTGCGTTGCCTTGGCAGAGCGTGTGGCCTGGCTTACAGATGAGCGCCATCAACATCCTCACTGACAAAAGCAATAGTGCTGCACTTTGGATTCTAATTAAACAAGACAAACACTCTCTTTGCTGTTGCGCTGTGCGTCTGTAGTGTGTGTGTGTGTGAGAGAGAGAGAGAGAGAGAGAGAGAGAGAGAGAGAGAGAGAGAGAGAGAGAGAGAGAGAGAGAGAGAGAGAGAGAGAGAGAGAGAGAGAGAGAGAGAGAGAGAGAGAGAGAGAGAGAGAGAGAGAGAGAGATGATGAGATCTCACTGGATCACAGCTATCTGTCCATGTACCTAGCTAGACATCTGGAGCTAGCTAGGTACCATCATGCCCATCCACATTCTGTTTGCAGATACAGGTATACGTATTTTCAGTGGATTGCTTGACAGAAATAGCCTGGTTGATGGATAGCTATTGTAGATAGTCAGAAAGATACTGAGACAGTCAGATAGCTAGCGAGCTAGAGATAGCTAGCGAGCTAGAGATAGCTAGCTCGCTAGCTTGACAGATAGATAGATGTGTGCACTAGTTGGATAACAATCCTGATGCCCCCGAGGACCAGAGTTGCCCATCCCTGTTCTACTTAACTCGTTCAAGGTTCGGCTCACAAATCTACTCGTTCATAATTTTTTCCTTCTGAATCCTCTCTGACGTTCTCAAAGTTCTTGACCATTAAAGAATGATACCATATTGTTTGGGAGTCAGCTGTTCATAGCGCTGCCGTGAGTCATCGCATATTGTTTTTGTTTTTATTTTCCCCTCCAAGCACGCATTGATAATGTACACGCTGTGCAACTGTTGGCGGCCGGGATTGTCAAATAACGGCCTTGTGTGACTAATTGAGGCTCATTCGGTGTATTTAGCGAGGTTTTCTCCTTGCAGCCTCACAAGAGAAAGACTGGCACTCTTGAAGAAAAATGAACTGCTGTTCATAAAACGTTCGTAAGCACCAGAATGAGCTTGTTCACCGAAATGTTCATGAAGCAAAAAATACACTGAATTCACAACACAAAAATATATGTACAGAAGAAATTTCAACTGTGTTACACATAGAGCACACTTGACAATAAACTTGTATTTGACTTGACAAGACCGAATAAGATGAAGCAATACGTGTTCCAAGACATTAGTCACACCCCCAATGCTCTGTCTCACGTGAAATGTCAGCACTCACTAATGTCACACAAAAAAAAAAAACCCGAGAAGCAAAGAAATAAGCCATGAAATGAAGCAATTAAAACAATCAAAAGCACTGGAGAAGGGCGAAGGTGGAGACGTCCCTCATTTGCTCCGCCGTCACATTAGCGAGCGGTCGCAAATACATTGTGTAAACACGGACTCATCATAATGGCCGAGTGCCAGATGAATCAAAGTGGAGGGGCGAGGCATTAACCCATAAGAACCCAGACCCATTTTTCCATAAAGGAAAATTATGTGGGATATACTACAGGCCAAGTGGATCACATAAAATACATTTCTGATGTTTTTTTCAGAATAACCCTTTTTCATACCAAAGATCTGTGTTGTTACATATATATCACATTGGGCGTTAGTGGTAAAAAAATGTTCTTCATTTGGCAATAAGTAAACATGACAGTTTTTAGTGCTCGGAACATGAAAAGTGCCTATTATTTGTATTTCAACAACTTATATTGTAGCTGTGACTTTAATGACAAGGTTTGAAATAAAATTCTTCAGTTTAGCTTTGTGTCACAAAATTGCCAACTTTATCAGAAATAAATAATGCTGCATATTTGGTTGCGTTTGTAACAAGCTACCATGGGTACAGAGAACTGAACAACAGACGCAAAAACAAAAGTTGTGGGGAAAAAAACGTTTTTTAGCCTACACTAGATGGTAAGACTTGAAACAGTTGCGTTCCTCAGTGAAGCAAAGACGCACATCACATTTCTCACAGAGAGTGGTAGTCGCGTTGATTTTGCAGTGTTTGCAGCAGCCGCGTTTGTCACATTTTGCAGGCCAATGTGCAACTTGGTCAGAGCGAACATCATTTGGAACTCCAAGACGAACCCTTTTGGGCGGTGGTGGTGAAGATGTGGGATTGAGTGATGGTCGGCCTATTCGTGCCCGCAAAAGAATGAGGCTAGTGGCAACCTCTGCCTGGAAGGGCTTTTGTCGCAGTACATTTTTGACACCAAGTAGTTTACAGTCACGGCGGTAGATCAACCATGCATTAACCAGACCTAACATGATGGTGTGCCAGAACAAGTAGAGGTACCACCTCTGTGACCTTATGCGATACTTGCATCTTGCAATGCATGCATCAAGGAGATCCACTCCTCCCATGAATGTGTTATATTCCTTCACAATGTGTGGCCCCCTGACCTCCAAAAATGTCTTGTCTGCTTTGCTCCAGCGTCAAGCATTATCTTGAGGCTCAACTGCACAATAGGATGAGATCAGGATAACAGCTTTGTTGTCATACCACTTGACAATGACCAGCCTTTCTTTTTTTTCCACCCTGGTGTCAACAGATCCTCTGCCTCTCTTGGCAAGACTTTTATCATCTTCAAGCTAACACCCAGCTAAGCGATTGCCACGCAGAGTTCCCACAAAGTAGATCTTTCGTTGAAGAAGGTTGAGTACCAGTGGTACTGAAGAAAAAAGATTGTCTGCAAAGACTTTGTAGTTGTGGTCTGATGGGAGAGTTTCACAAAGCTTGACCACCTCCCAAAGTACAGAATATACAATAATTAGATGTTTCTTTTTGTGGGATAAGCATAGGATAGCAAAACTGTGTGAGGATTACGTTAAAGTTCCAAAAAGTGTTTTACTTTCACGTTATTTTGTGTTTCTATTTATTCATTACACTTTTAATTGAACAAACTGAACATACTTCAACTGAATATAACAGATACCGCAAAATAAATTGGGTGGATTATTACAATTTTTGTTATTGTGACAAATATGTCACATCAAGTTTTTCATTCATATTTTAAGGCAGTAAGCCCAATGTGACATGTATGTCACAGCGAGATTTCGATCCCTGGTTTGATATTAGTTTCTTCAATAACTATGGTGAGACCAGGTGGAGGGCACTATTGGACATGTTATCAAAGTATTGGAACTGTCAAATGAGTTTGAAATTACATGTAGTATCACATAACAGTTCTTTGAAGTTGGCTGTCTCCTTGAAGTTAGCACATCAGCAATACCAGCAAATTGGAGAAGTCACTTCCTGTCACAGTCACATGACTATCACATGGTCTTTATTCCAGGATGTTGCTTATACGTCGCTTAGGGTTTTGATGGGTTAAAGTCAGACAAAAAGTTTTAGAACAAAGAAACTGGGGAGTTCAAAGTGTGTGTTACACTGGTGTCACCGTGGGCTCTTATGGGTTAAACGGAGACGAGGCGAGGCTGGCGGCGAATCAATGTGCTTGTCACATGGCCGTCCTCAGGGGCCTAACATTTTTTTTTAATCTAATTAGCCGCACGCCGCCGCTTTGGCGTTGCCTGTCCGTCAAGCGCTCACCAAGGTCAGTATCACCTTCAGAGGTCTCAGTGGAAGCACGGTTACTGTTCAATAACTGCACCCTGACTCCTTCATCCTACTCTGTGCTTGCCTTTCACATACAAAGGCTGACATTGCCCGTCAGACGCAAAGAGCATTTCACCACCTGCATAACATTAAAATATTGTATCTAATGGTAGATATGTCAACAATTCTAGAAGCAAGAGAACATATAAACAGTTCAACATAAAAAAAAAAAAAAAACATTTGCAGAGGGGCGGCACTGAATTGAGCACTTTGCAAATGGAGGCACATGAACGCAGTGAAGCCAAAGCGAATGTTTGGCAATCTCTGCTCGGAGATCAATAGGACGGAGATGTTTGATTTTGCTCAAACATGCCTCCTAACGTGTCATCATCACTCACTTGGCCTGAGTGAAAGGTCACCGTTTTCAAAGCCGCTCCATGTCAGTGAAAAACCTTATTTAGACAGGATGATGACAAAAATCAATGACCTTGTGTATGTGTGTGTGTGTGTGTGTGTGTGTGTGTGTGTGTGTGTGTGTGTGTGTGTGTGTTGCGGATGCACTGACAAACATTTAGACTGCTTTTGCACTGTGCACACGCACACACACATCTAGCGCATATCAGACACAAGGAAAGTCAACCTTAATTTGAGTGTCTCAAAAACTCAAGACGAAGGCGTAAGCCCTGCTTGGAACTGAAACCTTCTCTTACACCCTCGACTTAAAACCTGAACCTTAGTTTCAAGGCGAAACAGATGCTGCCCCGATTCAATGGACGATGCAAAACTTCCAAGGGAATGCTGTTTTGGTGTCCTCATAAAATTGTCATGTCCCCAAATGGATGCCTCAATGTTCCCATTTCCTGTCCTTTTCTATATGCGGAACACTCCGCTTTGCCTCCATCTCGCCTCAGCGCCACGCCGCCTCGTAATAGCTGCGTGAAATAAATATGACCGTCTGTGAAATATTGAAAAGCTTTTTTTTTCCGACGGTCCGCCGGCCTCACCTGTGAGCTTTCGTGGCCTTGCCTGATCCTGGCAGGTTGGCTAATGGCACCCACGCGTGCACAAAAGTGCTCTGTCCTGAAATATCAACACGGCATGAGCACACAACATCGCAAGCGACCACGTGTCAGTGGGATTGTGTTGAAACTTTGAGCGCAATCCAGTTGCTGTTTTATTTTTCATTTGCCACAATTTCACCTTTCTCTCATGGGACTATTCAAGTGAATAAGGTGCCCCGCGGTCAAAGTTCCTCACCTTTCAAGCCATTTATCTAAAAAACAAAATACAGAAAATTTGGGCTACTATTCTTCACACTCCAGAAAAATTCTACATTTGCATAATTTAAATGAATTTATCCATTTATAGATAAATGAATCAATTGTATCCATCAATAACTACACAAATTATCCTAAAGAGAGAATATATGGTCACTGCATTTTAAATTTACACTGCTCAGTTCATTTTGGACTATGTACTCTTGATCACATTTCATATATCCTACAATTTGACAATAAAATTCCCAATTTCTTGTCTGATTGGAGCCATGAAAGCACATTCTCCATTTCGACAATCCAATTAAA
The DNA here is from genome assembly GCA_026261675.1 of Hippocampus mohnikei. Taxonomy (NCBI): domain Eukaryota; kingdom Metazoa; phylum Chordata; class Actinopteri; order Syngnathiformes; family Syngnathidae; genus Hippocampus; species Hippocampus mohnikei. The sequence goes on from JAKGUB010000341.1 coordinate 5,479,854, forward strand.
CTCACAGCATTTCAGTTCAGCCTTCAGCATTCGCACGCAATCTTTAAATCGCAATCTCGAGTTACGACTTCAGTTGACATTTGAAGCTGCAGGGGGAGCCCAAGAGGCGGCGTACGTTCAAGTTGGAGTGCACAACTGCGTCCAGAACTCTTCAGAAATGGCAGAGAATGATAGACAGGCAAATGACTGCGGGGAAAACACATGAAAGTCGGTTATCGAAGACAATTATTTCTCTTTGAATTCATTTCTTACCCCAACAAATGACATCCTAATTAATTGCGGGGTCAGAGCCAGTCCCCCCCCCCCCTTTTTCCCCTCAAATTGCTAATGAAACAGTCTCTCGAGTCGAGACAAACGTTTGATGGTTTATCAAGATTGGGGGCCGCTCCGAAGCTGAAAAGAATTCATTGTGTGCCCATGAAAGGCCGTCTCAATCTGGAGGAACTAAACAAATGGTGAGAACGTCACATCAGGAAAATAATACGGCAGAGGCTTTAACGGAGGTTTTTTTTCTTCTTCTTTTATAGAAAAGCTTTATTTGACTTTATATTGGGATGGGAATATTCCTTTTGTCTCAAACTGAACACGCATACTTCCTTTTTCGTTTCTCAAATGTTCTGATGAGCCCAACCCCAATCCCCAACACGATCCTGAATCCTGAATCTACTTATAAACCTTGACTTCAAATTATCATGTTCTTCTTGTGTTAGTGCCACCATTATGGGTACTTATGGGGGGATACCATTTTACCAAACATAATCCATCCATCCATCCATATTCTGAACCGCTTTTATCGTCACGAGGGTTTCGAGGATGCTGAAGCCTATGCCAGCTGTCTTTGGGCAGTATGCTGGGTACCAGCCAATCGCATGGCACATATCGACGAATAGCCATCCGGGCTCACACTCACACATGGGGACAATTTGGTTTTTTTTTTATGTGTGTTCAATCAGCCTGCTATGCATGTTTTTGGAATGTGGGAGGAAACCGGAGTACCCAGAGAAAACCCACACGGGAAGGCCGGAGCCGGAATCGAACCCTGCACCTCTGCACTGTGAGGCTGACGGGCTAACCAGTTGTTCCGCCGTACTGCCCTAACGTAATCCTTTTGCTGCCCAAACCCAATCCAACCCTGAACATTCTCCTAAACTACGATTACACCCAACTCCATCCTAACCCAAATCTTATCCTTACCCTACAACTTAATCATTTCCCAATGCTAACACCTGACCCAAGCTAATCCCTAAACCCTAACCCTACTTTGCGACCATTTTAACCCAAATCAATCCCCAACACTAATCTCACCTAACGATAACTGATCCTAACATACAAATCAATCAACGCTCACCTTCGTTTTTGAAAAGTCCTAAATACTAACCCCACAGGTTCACCCGGTCTCCTTCTCCTATGAGCGTTCCAGACCTATATTAATCTTGTGCTCTTCTTCCCACTGGTTATCTTTTTTTCCCCTTTCTAATACGCTCTTATCTGCACCGCATGGCTTCGCTTCCTCATTGACATCCTCCCTCCTCACATGATCACTCGGAGGCCGCAGAGTCTGAGCGTTATGTGGTTAAGTAGCTTATTATTACACTATTTCTAATGCGGACATGAAGTGTAGCCGGGCTCTTTCACTTAGCCACTTAAGATAAGAGAGACACGTGTAAAAGAAGATTCACACGTTACCTTTACGCTTAAGCCTTCCATTTTAAATATGAATCACAGCAATGTATCCCCCCCCCAAAAAAAATTGTCTTGCGCGTCTTACAAAGATGGAAGCATGGTGGAATGAGAGACTCTGGTGCCCATAGCAGCTGCAGCAGAGCAGTAATGCCAAATGAACCGATGTGAGTTCGGGCAAACAATAAGAAGGAAACCTGGATAGGAATGTTCATTCATTTTCCGATCCGCTTTATCCTCACAAGGGTTAGGGGTGCTGGAGCCTATCCCAGCCGTCTTCGGGGGACACCATGAACCAGTTGCCAGTCAATCGCAGGGCACACACAGACGAACAACCATCGGCGCTCAAACTCACACCTTGGGACAATTTTGAGTGTTCAATCAGCCTGCCTAGCGTGTTTTTGGAATGTGGGAGGAAATCAGAGTACCCCGAGAAAACCCACGCATGCAAAACTCCACACAGGGAGGCCGTAGCAGGGATCGAACCCAAGACCTCTGCACTGTGAGGTCGACCCGCTAACAACTGGCCCACCGGGCCGTCCTGATAGGAATATTTTACCTCAAATGTTGCATTTTTCCACCAGGAACCTTCTCGAGGAGTGAAGAACCAAAGGAAGACCGTCAACCAGAGTCAAATTTTGTGTCCCTGATGTAAGTGGGAGGGGTTTGAAAAGCTCTGTAACCCACGGTCAATGCCACCCTAACACCAGTTTTAGAAACACCCTCAACCTAATTCCAAGGCCTAACCCCAAACCCTACAGCAACTCTAAACTAAACCTCAACCTTGATTCTGCCTTAACCTAAACCCAGTCCAAAATATAACTAGTCATGCTCAACATATCCAATTGCCAATTTCAAACTTGTCCTAACCATAACATGTAAAACCTGACCCCAATAATTCTTTGAAAAACTTGAACCAAAGCCCAAATAAAACCTTACCCCAACACTAGCCCTCATTGTACTCTTTTAAAAGCCCGAATTGCACCCTTTTCTCACATCACAAAGGGGCCACCATTTTGTCCTGCACTGCCCCCTGCTGTCAATGGAAATTGACGTCAAACCGCCTACGGGCTCGCCTTGCAAATGTCACATGACCACACGCAGAAAACAGGTGACCCTTGACATCATATGATGTCACTTTCAATGGACAGTAGGGAGCAAACCTAACCCAAATAATACCCAGCGGTCTTAACTCCATCTTTACCCAATCCTCAACCCTCAAACCCCCTCGAACCCCCAATCTCCCCAATTTTCCTCCAAACTGCTCCAAACGCAGTTGTTAGCCAGTCGATGTCACATTCGTGACGGTTGCAGGTGCCACAATCAACCAAGTGAGTCACCTTGCTGCCGCTCTTCTTTTCTTGTCATGCAATCTTCCAAAGGCGAGAAAATGGAGTCAAGCATTTGAAAGAAATTGAAAAAAGAAAAAAGCAAAATGAAGGATGTGAGGACAGTGAGGCGTGTCGGTGCGATTTGAGCGCTCGGCGTGGAAGCGCTCGTTTTTCTGAAGGGGTCATTTGGATCTTCCCCGGCGGTTCGGGTTTGCCTTTAAGCATTCTGACAGTGAGAAATCCTCAGCGGGGGGATTGCCGGCCGTAAAGCCGGCATTAAACAGATCCATCACCTGGCCCGCATCATCGTCTGGGAACGGCACTGCTGTCCAATAATACAGTCTGCTTTCCACAATTCCACCTTCCCCACAGCCACATGGCGACCATAAACGCCACGCGCACGCACGCACACAAACACACCCAGAAACAATGTTTGTCTTTGTCTTGATTGATCATCTCCCCCAGCGACAAATGTTTCCAACCTTTCTTTCCCATTTAGCCGAGCGATTGTAATGTTTTCTCTCAAAGGGAGGAGAATCCAAAGAGAGAACTGTTTCGATTGGAACTTTCGGTTTTTGATGTGTCATACTGCTAAGACCAGCCATGGTTTTTTTTTTTTAACCACTGATACTGTTCAGTGTTACAGATGGCTGGGCTAGTCACTCAATATTTCTGCATATAGCGACCAATCCAGGCTGCAACGTACCCGATAGCGTAAATAGATTATTAGAGTAAATGCATTTAAAAAATAAATGCAAAAAAAAAACTAGATCAAGGGTGTCCGAGTCTGTTGGTCTGAGGTGACGAAAAGTAAGAACTTTTTTTTAAACTAGTATTATTATTCAATATGTTTGCATTGCAGTACAGCATATTTCCTTTTTCATTTTCACCAGCAACCGTTTGACATTTTTCAATGGCCAATTTCAAAGCATCTGCACTGAAAACCGCCACAGAAGCCATTGGGAGGAACTTCAACCTTGAAAGGTAACGCCAAGTCATAGATGGCCATCAGATAAATTTATTAATCCGTCATTGTTGTCTTCGTAATATTACTTCTTGTTTACTTTACTGCAAACCAAAGTACAACAAGGATGAGGTCAACTCCGCCACATCTGATGAAGTAAGCTCAGAGCTGGTCACTGTCACTGTATCATATGATCACCCAACCCAACATATATTGCCCATTTATACGGATTGATATTTATATGCGGACTGGTAGTTGGGGGCCACTGCTGTAAAAAATCTAAACGAGTAGTTCCTACGCCCTTTTCCTTACTAAACTTTCTTCCTTGGATTGCTCACCACCTAACTTGAGTCCCCTCTTTGCCTTTTGTTTCCCCTTTCAAACGCTTCCTTGGCTTTGTCACCGCTTGCCCGTCGCTCGTACACCCACTCACTCATCTTGAAAAGCTTCTGTGAATAAACCATTGTTAATCGGGCTAGGAAAAGAACTTGTGGGATGGTTCTGTGCTGTTTCGCGTCGAACGGTATCGCAGACAGGCAGACTGATGCGGGCCATCGGCAGCGATGCATCAGCATGTCGAGCAAGGTCAAGCATTACCTCTCACTCTCCCGCACTAACTCTCTCTCGCTCGCTCGCTCTGCAGCAGATTTGTCTGCAAAAAGTGAGATGAAATGTCAAGAGCGGAGCGACGGCCCCGCAACGCCACATTCTAATTAACTTCCACTGGTGGAGATATTCCCTCATCCTTTCTCGAGCGCGCTCGCATATGAATCTTTCATCTGCACCTCGGAGGAGCGAGTGCAGGCTCGCAGCAAAGGACAGAGCGATGCCTGGCAAGAGAAACGAAAAGGTCATAACATAAACGGTCGGGATATGATGGACGGAGGTCCTCGTGGGGACCGAGAAAGCGCATAAAAGCAGACAGCACCACTCAGGACTATTTGGATACTTAATGCATGAAGCCCGTTGTTTTAGAATGATGGATAGCTTCATGATGTCCGTGGTACCTATAGACCATCCATTTCCGACATCATTAGGGTGGCGGGTGAGCTGGAGCCGAGGGAGGCGGGATATATGCTCGGGTCGCCATGCAATTGCAGAAAACGTCTAGAAAAGACAGACAGATTGATTCTCACGTTTACACTTACAGTCCTCAATGAACTTTAACAAGTATCGATCCTTGTCATAGCAGGCAATCCTCAGCTAACAGCATAAGGGGCTAATAAGCGCCATTTGATTGCGTGGTGAAGTTGTGGTTTGTGTTTGGCCATGTGTTCATGTGCTGCATACACACAGAAAAGTGCATGAAGTGTTTACCGCTGGGAGTCCAAATGTTTTTTTCTTGTATTTAGGGACACAGGCTGGGCTATACTTCCACAAGCAGAAGCACATTTTGTGACAAGGCAGAAGTGATGGTCAAACGACAGCACGATCACGCACTCTCCGGCAAGATGACAAGAGCCACTCAGTAGTGCCAGGCAGAAAAGGAGACAGCTGAAACGGAAACGGGCAAACTCCACTTGCATGAATATTAGTGATGGGGAAGAAGAAACTTCAAATTTGCTTCCTGAACCAGTTTCTTTACTCCTCTAGATGGCAATCTCTGTTGAACATTGGGCTGAAAGGACACTGACTTGCCTTTATTTAAACAAATACAGTAAATATTCCCATCTCCGGAATTCTATGAGAAGGAATTTCCTTCACCTGGAATAAAAACCTATGCATTAACATTTTGACTACAGTATTACGTGTTACCGGAACTCGCGTAAGCGGAAATTCCACTACCCGTAACCCGGATGGAGGCGTAATGCCGCGGCAGCTTAAATACACGCAACGCCCACCCGATGCTACGGAAAAGACACAACGCTCAGACAAGTTTTCACCCCGCATTTTTCGATCATCAGATTCTAAACGACGACGTGTAAGTGAGTTTTTATAGCCGTGCGTTTCATTGTAATTGTGAATGATTTTAACTTTATTCACTTACGTCATGTAGAACGCGGCGCTAGCTTAAAAGCAACACCAACTCGACACGACCAAGAAACGTGTTCGCTTTGCAAATGGCAACAAAAATCCTTCAGTATGCACAAGAATTACCAGACATCGGTGATCAACGGGAAAGTTACTTGCAACTAGCAAGAAAACTGTATGACACGCAGGCAAACATTGTCATAAACCAAAGATGCAACCAACAAAACAATCCAAAATACACAGACAGAAAAAAAAATAAACATTAAAATACTGTACGTATTTTACTGTTGTGATTTTTTTGGGATACACCTGTATTGCAGTTTTTGTTATATAAACAGATTTTGGACAGTATATTTTTGTATTTTATTGATTGTGTTGTTACACGTGCATTTTGTCAACATACTTGCAGGTTCATAAAGGACATGTACCATGCTCATTTCCCAAATAAGGAATCAGGACAAATTGGACAGCGCAAACACGAGTCCGGACTAAAGAATATTTACTGTAATGCCATCTAGAGGAGTTTAAAAAAAAAGGTTCATGAAGCAAATTTGAAGCTTCATTTTCCGGCTTCATTTTCACTGGCCAGTATATGCATCACAGTTGGCTGGCAAGTGCATATTCGTTGAATGTTTGTTGCATACAAGGTCTGGTGAATGTGGTGCAGAAAAGCAAGTGGGCTACAACATGCACGCATACCGGCAACATCCATCCCACTATTACACACACACTCAACAGCAAGATCAAGCGTGCATAGACTTGCTGGCGAGATGATGAGAGACATCCCACGGAGCCTTGCTTGGTGCAAAAGCGTGACGAAAACTGCCCTCAACATTGGCCCACTAGCATACTGGGCAGGATGACGGTTGGCTCACTTTGATAAGACATTGCTATTTCTTCAAAACAGGCTAACGTCAGCAAGGCAAGGAACAAGGTGTGTGAAATTAGTCTTAATCTTTGGGGTATTTTGATGAAAGCATGTTACTGACATGTTATTCCCTTGAAACTGTTTTAAACAGTCTCCTCTAAATTCCTAGTAAGCGAATCCTGGAGAGTGAAAGCAGGGTGAAATATCACCTGACAGCTTAATAAAAAAAGCAAAGGTATGCTTGTGATGTTCAAACATCAATGAAGGGGTTTCATCAGCGTCAGTTATGGGAACCAGGAAGGAACGCAGCTCCCGTCTCCTGGGTGGGGTTCCCGCCGCGCCCTCACATCAAAGGTGACCAATCAGGAGGCTGCGCGCATTTCTCTGCGTGCACGGCTTCGACGCGATGGATAGCACATTATTAGTCAGTGAGGATATGAATGAGCAGGTGGATATGAAAGTGAGTGACTTATTGAGTAAAGTGTGTTTATCAGTGAGCGAGTGAATGGGTTAGTTAGTCAGTGAGTGAATTAATGAGACTGACAGTTAGTGACTTAGTAAACTGCAAGACAGTTTGGGCTTTGTGTTTGTTTATTTAACAATCCCATTTGGGTTGAACAATGCACAGACTTACTTCCTGGGGTCTAATAACTAATATATAATAACGAATGGGGCGGCCCGCTGGTCAACTGGTTAGCGCGTCGACCTCACAGTGCAGGGATCAATCCGGCCTTCCTGTGTGGAGTTTGCATGTTCTCCTCGTGCATGCGTGGGTTTTCTATGGTTTCCTCCCACATTCCCAAAAAAATGCATGGCAGGCTGATTGAACACTCTAAATTGTCCCGAGCAGCAACATGCTAACATAAAACCGTTCCACAATGGCACCTGCCTCTGACAGAACCAATAGCGTGTTAAATTTATGGAGCCACTCATCGCTTGCTGTATTGATGGAGGTGCTGTCGGTAAAGGTCAAATGCATCAGTGAAACGAGCTTGAGTGTCGAGACATAGTTCGTCAAAAAGGAGGTGAGACGTGGCGCGCATCGGAAACGAAGGCTGGTCAACACTCAATGTTGGTGGATGTTTGACATGGACGATTCTGTAAGAATACACTCAGAATACAGTCTAAACATATTAGATGACATCTTGTTATTCTGTGACAAAGCACCAAAAGGAAGATCAATTGAAATAGAAAAATGACCACTGTAAGGCGCTAATGAGTTTCACCAGATAGAAAGTCCTGTCAATGAATTACTAATTGTTGAACGGATTGTTTAGTCACTGAGTTAGTGAGTCGGTCAGTCAGTCGCTGACAGTGTGTTGGTAAGTTAGTGAGTGTGTGAATCAATGATTGATTGTGTGAACAAGTCAGTCAATGAGTCAATTAGTTAGTCGGTTAGTTTGGTCGACACTGAGTGAGCAAGTCTGTTGATGAGTGGGTGGATGAGTTAGCAGGTGAATTAATGGGTGAGTCAATCTGTTCGTCAGTGCGCTAGTCACTGGGGTGGTTAGTCGACTCGTGAGTCCCTTATTTACTGAGCGCGAGCTCGTTACTGCGTGAGTTTGTTTGTGCGTTAGTCAATCCAAACAGACAGGTTAGTGATTTGTGTGGCTGTTTTTGCACAGTCTCCTCTAAATTCCTAGTAAGCGAATCCTGGAGAGTGAAAGCAGGGTGAAATATCACCTGACAGCTTAATAAAAAAGCAAAGGTATGCTTGTGATGTTCAAACATCAATGAAGGGGTTTCATCAGCGTCAGATATGGGAACCAGGAAGGAACGCAGCTCCCGTCTCCTGGGTGGGGTTCCCGCCGCGCCCTCACATCAAAGGTGACCAATCAGGAGGCTGCGCGCATTTCTCTGCGTGCACGGCTTCAACGCGATGGATAGCACATTATTAGTCAGTGAGGATATGAATGAGCAGGTGGATATGAAAGTGAGTGACTTATTGAGTAAAGTATGTTTATCAGTGAGCAAGTGAATGGGTTAGTTAGTCAGTGAGTGAATTAATGAGGCTGACAGTTAGTGACTTAGTAAACTGCAAGACAGTTTGGGCTTTGTGTTTGTTTATTTAACAATCCCATTTGGGTTGAACAATGCACAGACTTACTTCCTGGGGTCTCATAACTAATATATAATAACGAATGGGGCGGCCCGCTGGTCAACTGGTTAGCGCGTCGACCTCACAGTGCAGGGATCACTCCGGCCTTCCTGTGTGGAGTTTGCATGTTCTCCTCGTGCATGCGTGGGTTTTCTATGGTTTCCTCCCACATTCCCAAAAAAATGCATGGCAGGCTGATTGAACACTCTAAATTGTCCCGAGCAGCAACATGCTAACATAAAACCGTTCCACAATGGCACCTGCCTCTGACAGAACCAATAGCGTGTTAAATTTATGGAGCCACTCATCGCTTGCTGTATTGATGGAGGTGCTGTCGGTAAAGGTCAAATGCATCAGTGAAACGAGCTTGAGTGTCGAGACATAGTTCGTCAAAAAGGAGGTGAGACGTGGCGCGCATCGGAAACGAAGGCTGGTCAACACTCAATGTTGGTGGATGTTTGACATGGACGATTCTGTAAGAATACACTCAGAATACAGTCCAAACATATTAGATGACATTTTGTTATTCTGTGACAAAGCACCAAAAGGAAGATCAATTGAAATAGAAAAATGACCACTGTAAGGCGCTAATGAGTTTCACCAGATAGAAAGTCCTGTCAATGAATTACTAATTGTTGAACGGATTGTTTAGTCACTGAGTTAGTGAGTCGGTCAGTCAGTCGCTGACAGTGTGGCGAGCTCGTTACTGCGTGAGTTTGTTTGTGCGTTAGTCAATCCAAACAGACAGGTTAGTGATTTGTGTGGCTGTTTTTGCAGTTCACCTGAGTTGAAAGCATTTGGGAAGCTGTTGCTGAGAGTTAGCTGCAGGTGAGGAAGGTGCTTATGCTTGTTGCTGACAAAAGACAGATCTCAGCGTGTCCTTATCAGCCACATAGGAAATGTTCACGCCGTTTGGGCTGGGAATAGGATTGGCATATTCGCGGGAAAGCCAACAGCATGGTAACTGCCGACAAACTGAATAGCAAAGAAGATGACGCTATGCCACACTCCCGGGATGCTGGCTGGCCAATCATAACACAACACAGAGGTCTGTTTAATTAACACCAAGCAGACATCTGTCGCTAACTACTCTTCGACAAACCATAACTCAAGTATGACAAAGGGTGTGTGTGTGTGTGTGTGTATGGGCGCAGGGTGACAAGGGTCAAGTGATGCTCAGGCATTGTGAGCCGAAGAGATTTCCACTTGATTAAAAGTCACCCCAATAGCCAATAGAGCAGAAAGTTTCCACTTTGTAACAGAGCGTTCACACTGTGTCATATCCCTGTTGGAGCTTCCACTTCGGACTCTATTTTTGTGCCCAGCACAAGTCTAGCAGGAGGTCGAAATCCGAACAGAGTCGAGTAAGACCTTGTGTGGGTGTTTTTACAGACATGCGCAAGCTGGCACATCACATCGTGTCAGATTTTACTTTTTAAAAACAAACGGGTGTTTTGTGCTGTGGTGCAAACTCCATCCATCCATCCATCCATCCATTTTCTACCGCTTATCCGGGGTCGGGTCGCGGGGGCAGCAGCTTTAGGAGGGAAGCCCAGACTTCCCTCTCCCCAGCCACTTCTTCGAGCTCTTCCTGGAGGATCCGGCGTTCCCTGGCCAGCTGGGTAACATAGTCCCTCCAGCGTGTCCTGGGTCGTCCCGGGTCTCCTGCCAGTGGGACATGCCGGTACACCTCACCAGGGGCGTCCGGGAGGCATCCTAATTAGATGCCCGAGCCACCTCATCTGGCTCTCTCGATGTGAAGGAGAAGCGGCTCTACTCTGAGCCACTCCCGGATGACCGAGCTTCTCACCTTATCTCTAAGGAGAGCCGGACACCCTGCGGAGAAAACTCATTTCGTCGCTTGTATCCGGGATCGTTCTTTCGGTCACGACCCATAGCTCGTGACCATAGATGAGGGTTGGGACGTAGATCGACCGGTAAATTGAGAGCTTTGCCCTTTGGCTCAGCTCCTTCTTTACCACGACAAAGCTAACCATAACAACACTCCAAAAGCTAACCCCACCAAACTCCTAACCTAATAACTGTATTGCAAGCAGCATTGCTAGTTGTATTGCTAGGTTGTTTTTTTTTTTTTTTTTTTTTACAATGTTGTCTTTTTGTTTGTTACACTAACCGGTAATCACAAACTCTCAATCATAATCCTTAAACTTGTAACAAACACACCTCACCTGACCTCTAACCCTGATTCTTTTACACATTTAAATAACTGTATTGCAAGCAGCATTGCTAGTTGTATTGCTAGGTTGTTTTTTTTTTTTTTACAATGTTGTCTTTTTTGTTTGTTACACTAATGCGCTTCCACAAAGTCATCTTCTCTCCCCAATTGCCCTCTGAACTCACATCCCAAAAGAATTTTTTTTTTTTAAGTTTTACTTTGACAGCAAAACTATCGTGGTTTCCTGTCAAAATAAGCATGAACATGAGAGTGAAGGCTCCTATTTTGAATTATGTAAAGAGGCTTAGGAGACAAAGCCAGGCCACGGTGCTGTTACTTTGCCCTCATTGCTTATTCAACACGCCCAGACTGGCGCTGTCGCATTAGCATGGAGGAAGAGTTTTCCTTCAGCTCCTCTTCTTCAAACATTGACTGACTGACTAAAGACCGCCGCTGCTATCTTATTGAAATCCGATCTTGAACTGACTTCAAATCTTTGGAAACCGTAACCGTGTTTTGAACTCCCAGGTGTTGTTTTCAGTCCTTCACCTTTGCGAATGTTTTTTTTTTTTGTACATTTTTTTCTATTCCCTAGTCCTTAATATGCTTAAATAAAACCCCTAATATCAATCCCCAATTCCCTTTGAAACCAGGCCCCAAGCCTGAAACCTTAACTTGAAACCATAAATTTGGCTTCAAACCCGAATTGGAAATATTGACCTTCATTTGAAACCGTAACCATAGCTTGAAAGCCTAACTTTGGCTTCAAAGCCGCATTTGAAATTCAAATCCTAATTTAAAACTCCAACCCTTGTTTGAAACCCTGCCTCAAGCCTGAAACCCTATTTTCAATTCAGAAACCTGTCTTAAAACCATATACCGTACTAGTCTTGAACCTCTTCACTACTTTTGAAACCCCAACCAATGCCTCAAAACCCTAGTTTGGTCTTAAAACCCCAATTTCAAAAACAAAATCTGTCTCGAAACCCTTATTTCAAACTCTTAGTTTGGAACCACAACCAACCCTAACCCTAACCCAACACTTGAATCCTCCTCTGTGTCATGATTCGGTTTGGGACCAACAGGTGGCACTGCCGGGCTCCCCCGGCAGCTGCACACCTGTTGGTCGTTTGGTAATTAGTAGCTTTAAAAGGACTCACTCCCGAGCGCTCAGTGTCGGGTCATTGTTGCTGTTGTTGGCTACTGTCGTGTTTGTTTGTTGCCGTTTGTCTGCTGCTGTCAGGTTTGTTTCGGTCATGTTTCTGTTATTGAGTTTTATCTTCAGTCATGTGTTTTGTTTGATACTTTGGACTTTGTTTTGGATTTAGTTTTCTGTGTTTTATTAAATACAATTCATCAGTACACCCTGCTCCTCCCTCATGCCTGCTTCTTGGGGTCCACCATCACCACACAACGTGACACTCTGAAACCCCACCCCTTTCTGGAAACCCTAAGGCGTAGAAAAAAAGTAGTGTGTTTTCGGTAACATGAAATTTCAGCATAGGGTCGGTAGGTCGGACAAAGTTTTTTTTTTAAATCTTTTTTTCTCCCTCCCTCCCCCATCAAAAACGTAAACAAAATAACCATAAAACATAAAACAAGGAGACATTGAAACCAGTGCCGGATGCTCGTCTGTCAAAGAGGGGAAGCTCAATTTTGATCGACATTATAAAATGTGTCCGTTTATTTATACGCGAATTCTACTCTAGCTCCGTTGCTTTTCAAGAAAATGATCTGTGCCCCTGTCATACCAACAAGGCGTCTTTTCCCCGTACTTAATTAGTGTCCTACAACTATAGGAACTACAATACAACCCACCAGAAATAAAAGATTAATTTGTCGCTAGTTGTTTACAACAAAGAGTGTCGCTAAAATGATTAGGAGAAGTCTCCAGCTCAACTCGGAACAGAATGCGAGTTGAAAAAAATGCTCGCACGGAATCCTACACTAAAAGCTCGGTGATTGGCTCATTTCAATGTCAATCACTAAAAGCTCGGTGATTGGCTCATTTCAATGTCAATCGAACTGGCACATAGGCATCCAATCTGATGCAGAAAAGCCTGGCGTCCGGTACCCTCCCACTGCCATCCAGTCCCAGAGACGCCGAACTCCGTGGGCGGGACAAAAACCAGTTTGTATCCAATGACTCGTCTCCGTTCAACGTATTGGGACAACCTACCCTGAACTCACTACCGTTTAAAGCACAGCGAAGCTGCGGCGTGAAGGAGAAGGGACTCGCGTCGTACGTCGTAACCAGTAATAAGAAGAAGCTGATTCGAGGCAAAAGTTGAGCACGTTGTAGCGCATATTTAGTCAATGACATGTACACACAATGACATTTACATTCATATATTTCATCACTTATTCTTTGACATTTTAGGGGAAGCCAAGCTTCCCTTGCAGTCCGAGAGCAATCGCCACTGATTGAAACCCCCGCTCGGCGGCGAGCGAGTTGGGTACCCAGCGGCTGGGTGTTAGAGCCTCTGCGTCCCGCGACCTAGACGGCCCGTGGTGGTCGTGGCCCGGCCTGGACTAGGGTGCCGTAAGACTAAGGCGGACGGGGGTCGACGTCAACGAGCGCGGACGCTGGTCGGGCGGGGTGGGCGGGTGGGGAACGCCGACGGCGCCTGATCGGGTAGTGACGGGGACGGGCGGGACGCGGAGGTGGCGCGGCGCACCGACCGACCCCGCGCCGACACCGTCCCCTCCCCGCGACGCCTCGCCGCCGCGTCGTCCCGCCGCTCGCGGGCGGGCGCTGGGTGTTCGTGGCGGGGTAGAGTAGACGACCGCCAACGACCGCCAACGACGGCGCGCCGTACCACAACCCCGCCCGCCCCACCGTCACGCCCGCCCCCGCCTCTCCCGCGGCCGACTTGAACGTCGCCGCCGCCCTCGCCTCGTTGAATCTTTTCGATACAGCAGTGGATGCTATTTTGTTAATATTATGGTGCGAGCATGCGACTGCAACACACAAAACGCGTTTAAACTGTTATCGGAGATCGTGGCGCCGCCACGATTCAATGTTGTTGACAGACGACAGGGCAAACGACGCAACGTGAATATCGCGAGTTTGCACCAATGTAAACGCTCTAAATTCATCTTTCCTTTTGTTATTTATAATTTTGTCTGTGGTTTTATTGTTCTTGTTTTGATTGTAAAGCGTCCTTAAATGTTTTGAAAGGCTATTATTACACAAAAATGTAGAAGGTTTGAAAAAAAATGCTGACCGTAAAGTTTTTCTTTGAGGTAGAAATTCTCAGTCGGTCGGTCGGGTTACCGGAAACACACTACTTTTTTTTCTACGCCTAATTTGAAACCCAGACCTTGGCTTGAAACCCTACTTCTTACATCATCACTTCCAACATGGGAGGGTACAAACCGGCTCCAAATGAACAAATGTTTGCATGTTGGGCGGGCAAAACGTTATGTTGAAGAGTCCATCAGTTCACACCAGCAGCGACAAAGTGAACACTTGAGACAAAACCACACACACACGCATGCAAAGCGCAGTAAGTAATTGCGAATCGATAAACAATTCCAGTAGTGTATCATAACACAGTGCTAAGCGACCTCAAGTCCCCGACCACCAAAGCGCGTCTACATTTTCACGCTAATGGACACCCCCAGTCACACGAAACCCGGACTGACATCCCCGGGAGACTCTGCGGTGGAATTTATCATCAGCAACATGTGAAGTCATCTGCTTTTAAGGCTTTGATGTTTCATAGAGATGAACGGAAAGTAGTGACCCCGTTCTCGTAATAAAAGCCCTGTCATTTGGGCAACGGGTTGAAACTATTTTTACAATCATCTCAACAAAGAAACAACTCCTCTGACCCGAGCTGTAAAGCCAGATTTGAAGCCCTAACTTAAGTTTCAAAAGCTGACCCCAACCCCAAATTTGAAGCTCTAACCCTGACTTAGAACCCTCATTTGAAACCAATTCCTTGTTTGACACACCACCCTGGGTTTGATACCCCACATTGAACTACCCCTAATTTGATAACATACTCTTGACTTCAAACACTAATATGAACCACCTCCAACTTGAAACCCTAAGGCGTAGAAAAAATAGTAGTGTGTTTCCGGTAACATGAAATTTCGGCATAGGGTCGGTAGGTCGGACAAATGTTTTTATTTTTTTTAATATTTTTGCCACGCCCCCATCATAAATGTAAACAAAATAACCATACAACATAAAACAAGGAGACATTGAAACCCCGCTCGCCGCGAAGGAAAACAAACAAACAAACAAACAAAAACTACGGCACCCTGAGGATTTCACGTAACAATAGTTACCGGTAGCGTGTCGCTTCCGTGGCGTCATTTTACGGTACCGAAACATAGTTTAACCATTAAAGTCACCGCACACGACTTGACTGTGTGATCAACGCGATTTCACTGTGCCTCTGTGTGTTTGTGGTGTGTGGGTGTGTTTCTTCGAATTTACTTTCGTTTTGAGTGTTGGGGGACGCAACAGATAGGTGCGTATGGGTTGCTATTTTAGTCCGCAAATAGTCCAACCCCTCTCGAGAGAACTGGTACCAGAACCCAGGCTGTGTGTCGAGGCAAGTCCGACTATATCTAGTCGGAACTTCTCTACCTCGCACACCAGCTCGGTTCCTTCCTGCAAGAGAGGTGACATTCCACGTCCTAGAGCTAGCTTCTGCAGCCGAGGATCAGACCGCCAGGGTCCCCGCCTTTGGCTGCTGCCCAGCTCACATTGCACCCGACCCTTTGGCCCCTCCCATGGATGGTGAGCCCATGAGAAGGGGACCCACGTTGCCTCTTCGGGCTGAGCCCGGCCGGGCCCCATGGGTGTAGGCCCGGCCACCAGGCGTTCGCCAACGAGCCCCACCTCCAGGCCTGGCTCCAGAGAGGCCCGGTGACCAGCGTCCGGGCAAGGGAAACTTAGATCCATTCATTTTTATCATCATAAGGGCTCTTTGAGCCGTGCTTTGTCTGGTCCCTCACCTAGAACCTTTTTGCCATGGGTGACCCTGACAGGGGCATAAAGCCCCAGACAACTTAGCTCCTAGGATCATTGGGACACACAAACCCCTCCACCACGGTAAGGTGACGGCTCGCGGAGGGGTGCAAACTCATCACCACAAAAGCTAACCATAACAACACTCCAAAAGCTAACCCCACCAAACTCCTAACCTACCGGTAATCACAAACCCTCAATCATAATCCTTAAACTTGTAACAAACACACCTCACCTGACCTCTAACCCTGATTCTTTTACACATTTAAATAACTGTATTGCAAGCAGCATTGCTAGCTGTATTGCTAGGTTTTTTGTTTTTTTTTTTTTACAATTTTGTCTTTTTTGTTTGTTATTGACAGTGTGACACTAATGCGCTTCCACAAAGTCATCTTCTCTCCCCAATTGCCCTCTGAACTCACATCCCAAAAGAATTTTTTTTTTTTAAGTTTTACTTTGACAGCAAAACTATCGTGGTTTCCTGTCAAAATAAGCATGAACATGAGAGTGAAGGCTCCTATTTTGAATTATGTAAAGAGGCTTAGGAGACAAAGCCAGGCCACGGTGCTGTTACTTTGCCCTCATTGCTTATTCAACACGCCCAGACTGGCGCTGTCGCATTAGCATGGAGGAAGAGTTTTCCTTCAGCTCCTCTTCTTCAAACATTGACTGACTGACTAAAGACCGCTGCTATCTTATTGAAATCCGATCTTGAACTGACTTCAAATCTTTGGAAACCGTAACGTGTTTTGAACTCCCAGGTGTTGTTTTCAGTCCTTCACCTTTCGAATGTTTTTTTTTGTACATTTTTTTCTATTCCCTAGTCCTTAATATGCTTAAATAAAACCCCTAATATCAATCCCAATCCCTTTGAAACCAGGCCCCAAGCCTGAAACCTTAACTTGAAACCATAAATTTGGCTTCAAACCCGAATTGGAAATATTGACCTTCATTTGAAACCGTAACCATAGCTTGAAAGCCTAACTTTGGCTTCAAAGCCGCATTTGAAATTCAAATCCTAATTTAAAACTCCAACCCTTGTTTGAAACCCTGCCTCAAGCCTGAAACCCTATTTTCAATTCAGAAACCTGTCTTAAAACCATATACCGTACTAGTCTTGAACCTCTTCACTACTTTTGAAACCCCAACCAATGCCTCAAAACCCTAGTTTGGTCTTAAAACCCCAATTTCAAAAACAAAATCTGTCTCAAACCCTTATTTCAAACTCTTAGTTTGGAACCACAACCAACCCTAACCCTAACCCAACACTTGAATCCTCCTGTGTCATGATTCGGTTTGGGACCAACAGGTGGCACTGCCGGCACACCTGTTGGTCGTTTGAATTAGTAGCTTTAAAGGAAACCCTCTTACATCATCACTTCCAACATGGGAGGGTACAAACCGGCTCCAAATGAACAAATGTTTGCATGTTGGGCGGGCAAAACGTTATGTTGAAGAGTCCATCAGTTCACACCAGCAGCGACAAAGTGAACACTTGAGACAAAACCACACACACGCATGCAAAGCGCAGTAAGTAATTGCGAATCGATAAACAATTCCAGTAGTGTATCATAACACAGTGCTAAGCGACCTCAAGTCCCCGACCACCAAAGCGCGTCTACATTTTCACGCTAATGGACACCCCAGTCACACGAAACCCGGACTGACATCCCGGAGACTCTGCGGTGGAATTTATCATCAGCAACATGTGAAGTCATCTGCTTTTAAGGCTTTGATGTTTCATAGAGATGAACGGAAAGTAGTGACCCGTTCTCGTAATAAAAGCCCTGTCATTTGGGCAACGGGTTGAAACTATTTTTACAATCATCTCAACAAAGAAACAACTCCTCTGACCCGAGCTGTAAAGCCAGATTTGAAGCCCTAACTTAAGTTTCAAAAGCTGACCCCAACCCCAAATTTGAAGCTCTAACCCTGACTTAGAACCCTCATTTGAAACCAATTCCTTGTTTGACACACCACCCTGGGTTTGATACCCACATTGAACTACCCCTAATTTGATAACATACTCTTGACTTCAAACACTAATATGAACCACCTCCAACTTGAAACCCTAAGGCGTAGAAAAAATAGTAGTGTGTTTCGGTAACATGAAATTTCGGCATAGGGTCGGTAGGTCGGACAAATGTTTTTATTTTTTTA
Source organism: Hippocampus mohnikei (assembly GCA_026261675.1). Classification (NCBI taxonomy): domain Eukaryota; kingdom Metazoa; phylum Chordata; class Actinopteri; order Syngnathiformes; family Syngnathidae; genus Hippocampus; species Hippocampus mohnikei. The sequence continues at coordinate 5,498,089 of JAKGUB010000341.1, forward strand.
ATATTTTTGCCACGCCCCATCATAAATGTAAACAAAATAACCATACAACATAAAACAAGGAGACATTGAAACCCGCTCGCCGCGAAGGAAAACAAACAAACAAACAAACAAAAACTACGGCACCCTGAGGATTTCACGTAACAATAGTTACGGTAGCGTGTCGTTTCCGTGGCGTCATTTTACGGTACCGAAACATAGTTTAACCATTAAAGTCACCGCACACGACTTGACTGTGTGATCAACGCGATTTCACTGTGCCTCTGTGTGTTTGTGGTGTGTGGGTGTGTTTCTTCGAATTTACTTTCGTTTTGAGTGTTGGGGGACGCAACAGATAGGTGCGTATCGGGTTGCTATTTTAGTCCGCAAATTGAGGAATCGCGGATGAAAGTTTGAGATGGCGCGAAAAAACTCACAAAGGTCTACTAATTACGTCATTTAAGAAATGGCAATGCCAGTCTGATTTTTCGTATGAATCGTCCGAAGGGCGTATCACTAAACTCACCTGTGACGTATGCACAAAACACGAGAGCGAGAGACGGACGACGCGAGGCACGATTACATGGCAAATTGGACATTAGATTTGTAGGCTAATCGCTGTGAAAAATATTATGAAAAAGTATTGGTTATTCTATAATTTACTGGTTGTAGCATGGTAACTTTATGAATAAAATATTCGTCACAAGGTGTAGTAATGCTAGATTGCAACACACAAAACGCGGTCTAAACTATTTTCGGAGATCGCGGCCGCCGCCATGATTCAATGTTGTTGACACACGACGGCAAACGTGTGTGTCATGCTCAACGTGAATATCGCGAGAGTTTGCACCGACGTAAACATCTTTCCTTTTATTATTTATAATTTTGTCTGTGGTTTTATTGTTCTTGTTTTGATTGTAAAGCGTCCTTGAGTGTTTTGAAAGGCGCGTATAAATGAAATGTACTGTAATATGTTTCTTGTATTCGTGTGACGCCATAGAAAGGGGAGGGGCGAGGTTGGGGGAATATTGGCTCCGGTAGTTAGTCTGAGTGTGGAGCGCATGAGCGTGAGTTGTGGCTAACAGCAACTCCTTTGAATGCGTGTGTTTATTGCTTGTTTTGTTTATTAAAAAGCGCCAAATTGCATCAGCGACTGCGTGCATCCTTCTCCCCGTTATTGAAGGGCATTACAGTACTATTATTATTATTATTATTATTATTACACAAAAATGTAGAAGGTTTGAAAAAAATGCCGACCGGAACGTTTTTGTTCGAGGTAGAAATTCTCGGTCGGTGGGGTTACCGGAAACACACTACTTTTTTTTCTACGCCTAATCCATGTGAAACCAGAATTTGAAAACCGAAGCCTGACTTCAAACCAAGGTTATTAGAGTGAACGAAAAATAACCAAACGACAACTAAAAATAATCCACTTTCAATAACAAACATAAAAAGGAAAATACTTAAAAAATTAAAACTAAGTGAAAACTACATTTTATGTTAATAAAACTAATTCGCTGTAATAAAAAAGTCCTTTGTGTTAATCTTTATAAACTGAAATGATAAATGAGCTTAAAACCATATACCGTACTAGTCTTGAACCTCTTCACTACTTTTGAAACCCCAACCAATGCCTCAAAACCCTAGTTTGGTCTTAAAACCCCAATTTCAAAAACAAAATCTGTCTCGAAACCCTTATTTCAAACTCTTAGTTTGGAACCACAACCAACCCTAACCCTAACCCAACACTTGAATCCTCCTGTGTCATGATTCGGTTTGGGACCAACAGGTGGCACTGCCGGGGCACACCTGTTGGTCGTTTGGTAATTAGTAGCTTTAAAAGGACTCACTCCCGAGCGCTCAGTGTCGGGTCATTGTTGCTGTTGTTGGCTACTGTCGTGTTTGTTTGTTGCCGTTTGTCTGCTGCTGTCAGGTTTGTTTCGGTCATGTTTCTGTTATTGAGTTTTATCTTCAGTCATGTGTTTTGTTTGATACTTTGGACTTTGTTTTGGATTTAGTTTTCTGTGTTTTATTAAATACAATTCATCAGTACACCCTGCTCCTCCCTCATGCCTGCTTCTTGGGGTCCACCATCACCACGCAACGTGACACTCTGAAACCCCACCCCTTTCTGGAAACCCTAAGGCGTAGAAAAAAAAGTAGTGTGTTTTCGGTAACATGAAATTTCAGCATAGGGTCGGTAGGTCGGACAAAGTTTTTTTTTTTTAATCTTTTTCTCCCTCCCTCCCCATCAAAACGTAAACAAAATAACCATAAAAACATAAAACAAGGAGACATTGAAACCAGTGCCGGATGCTCGTCTGTCAAAGAGGGGAAGCTCAATTTTGATCGACATCATAAAATGTGTCCGTTTATTTACGCGCGAATTCTACTCTAGCTCCGTTGCTTTTCAAGAAAATGATCTGTGACCCTGTCATACCAACAAGGCGTCTTTTCCCGTACTTAATTAGTGTCCTACAACTATAGGAACTACAATAAAACCCACCAGAAATAAAATATTAATTTGTCGCTAGTTGTTTACAACAAAGAGTGTCGCTAAAATGATTAGGAGAAGTCTCCAGCTCAACTCGGAACAGAATGAGAGTTGAAAAAAATGCTCGCACGGAATCCTACACTAAAAGCTCGGTGATTGGCTCATTTCAATGTCAAGCACTAAAAGCTCGGTGATTGGCTCATTTCAATGTCAATCGAACTGGCACACAGGCATCCAATCTGATGCAGAAAAGCCTGGCGTCCGGTACCCTCCCACTGCCATCCAGTCCCAGAGACGCCGAACTCCGTGGGCGGGACAAAAACCAGTTTGTATCCAATGACTCGTCTCCGTTCAACGTATTGGGACAACCTACCCTGAACTCACTACCGTAAGGAGAAGGGACTCGCGTCGTACGTCGTAACCAGTAATAAGAAGAAGCTGATTCGAGGCAAAAGTTGAGCACGTTGTAGCGCATATTTAGTCAATGACATGTACACACAATGACATTTACATTCATATATTTCATCACTTATTCTTTGACATTTTAGGGGAAGCCAAGCTTCCCTTGCAGTCCGAGCAATCGCCACTGATTGAAACCGCCGCCTCGGCGGCGAGTTAGGTACCCAGCGGCTGGGTGTTAGAGCCTCTGCGTCCCGCGACCTAGACGGCCCGTGGTGGTCGTGGCCCGGCCTGGACTAGGGTGCCGTAAGACTAAGGCGGACGGGGGGTCGACGTCAACGGCGCGCTGCGGCGCGGGTCGGGCGGGGTGGGCGGGCGGGGAACGCCGACGGGCGCCTGACCGGGGGTAGTGACGGGGACGGGCGGGACGCGGAGGTGGCGCGAAGCGCACCGACCGACCCCGCGCCCGACACCGTCCCCCTTCCCCCGCGACGCCTCCCGCCGCCGTCGTCCAGCCGCTCGCGCCGGCGGCGCCGCCGCTTATTTGGGTTTCGCTCGCTCCGGGCTCGGGAGGCCGGGTGCGCCATCGCCGCGGCCTCGCGGGCGGGCGCTGGGTGTTCGTGGCGGGGTAGAGTAGACGACCGCCAACGACCGCCAACGACCGCGCGCGCCGTACCACAACCCCCCCGCCCGTCCCACCGTCACGCCCGCCTCTCCCCGCGGCCGACTTCGAACGTCGCCGCCGCCCTCGCCTCGTTGAATCTTTTCGATACAGCAGTGGATGCTATTTTCTTAATATTATGGTGCGAGCATGCGACTGCAACACACAAAACGTGGTTTAAACTGTTATCGGAGATCGTGGCGCGCCCACGATTCAATGTTGTTGACGGACGACAGGGCAAACGACGTTAACGTGAATATCGCGAGAGTTTGCACCAATGTAAACGCTCTAAATTCATCTTTCCTTTTGTTATTTATAATTTTGTCTGTGGTTTTATTGTTCTTGTTTTGATTGTAAAGCGTCCTTAAGTGTTTTGAAAGGCTATTATTACACAAAAATGTAGAAGGTTTGAAAAAAAAATGCCGACCGTAAAGTTTTTCTTTGAGGTAGAAATTCTCGGTCGGTCGGTCGGGTTACCGGAAACACACTACTTTTTTTTCTACGCCTAATTTGAAACCCAGACCTTGGCTTGAAACCCTACTTCTTACATCATCACTTCCAACATGGGAGGGTACAAACCGGCTCCAAATGAACAAATGTTCACCGACATCTGCAGTGTGTTGTTTGCATGTTGGGCGGGCAAAACGTTATGTTGAAGAGTCCATCAGTTCACACCAGCAGCGACAAAGTGAACACTTGAGACAAAACCACACACACACGCACACACGCATGCAAAGCGCAGTAAGTAATTGCGAATCGATAAACAATTCCAGTAGTGTATCATAACACAGTGCTAAGCGACCTCAAGTCCCCGACCACCAAAGCGCGTCTACATTTTCACGCTAATGGACACCCCCAGTCACACGAAACCCGGACTGACATCCCCGGGAGACTCTGCGGTGGAATTTATCATCAGCAACATGTGAAGTCATCTGCTTTTAAGGCTTTGATGTTTCATAGAGATGAACGGAAAGTAGTGACCCCGTTCTCGTAATAAAAGCCCTGTCATTTGGGCAACGGGTTGAAACTATTTTTACAATCATCTCAACAAAGAAACAACTCCTCTGACCCGAGCTATAAAGCCAGATTTGAAGCCCTAACTTAAGTTTCAAAAGCTGACCCCAAACCCAAATTTGAAGCTCTAACCCTGACTTAGAACCCTCATTTGAAACCAATTCCTTGTTTGACACACCACCCTGGGTTTGATACCCCACATTGAACTACCCCTAATTTGATAACATACTCTTGACTTCAAACACTAATATGAACCACCTCCAACTTGAAACCCTAATCCATGTGAAACCAGAATTTGAAAACCGAAGCCTGACTTCAAACCAAGGTTATTAGAGTGAACGAAAAATAACCAAACGACAACTAAAAAATAATCCACTTTCAATAACAAACATAAAAAAGGAAAATACTTAAAAAAATTAAAACTAAGTGAAAACTACATTTTATGTTCATAAAACTAATTCGCTGTAATAAAAAAAGTCATTTGTGTTAATCTTTATAAACTGAAATGATAAATGAGCTTTCAGCGTTCATTTTTAATAAATTGATTTCGGTATCATTGTACGTCGGTGAAGAACGGAAGATATGAAGAGTGACAAAACCTGCTCTAAAAGCGAATTATAACAAACTCAAATGAAAACAAAAAAACAAAATTCAAAACAACATAAAAATTTACTAGAATGAAAATCCAAAACTATGATAACCCTGCGTCAAACCTTCATTTGAAACGCTCAGTCTGTGTTTGAAACCCCAAAATTTACATCTTGCTCCCTGGTTGAAACTCTACTGTGGCTCGACATCCTCATTTGACTTGCAATTTTAAACACTAATCCTAACTTGAAGCCCCACAAGAAATGCTATTAATAAAAATCCACATTTGTGGGGTGACAGGAAGCACGCTGTATGTTGAAGCTCACGCTTCGGAATGAGCCAATTTCAAACCAGGAAATGATGAGACCGAAAATGGTAAGAACAAAATCATCCATCAATCACGCGATACACACACACACACACACGCACGCGAACGCGAACGCGATCACGCACCCGCAATGGTTGTCATGATCGTTTTAGCAGGAAATTGCTCATATGTCAACTTGTCTCGATTCCCATTGGACGAATTAGCTCACTGGCAACATACTTTCACTTTAATCATATTTCGTACCTGTGTTTCGTATGATAGTTACTCCAGTGAAAAAAAGAGGAAAAGGTCCGTCAACGTGTTCAGAAAAGTTGAGAGCGAGTTCGTAAAAAATAATTAAATAAATAAAAGACGACGACTTGGATCAGTTAACATACAAGCATGGCGTTTTGAAACAAATATTTAGCACAGCCTTCCGGTGTGTGACAGAGTTTTCAAAATCAATGTGTGCGCTTGCTGCGACGGAAAAAGAATTGCACTTCACTTCCGGTCGATCATGACTCAGACGGCAAAATCAACAGGCGGCCTCAGACACAACTGCGCGGTGTCCAATAACACGAAAAATGACGAGTCGGGACCCCTTGACGAATTTGGGGAGACGCCACCCACAAGAAAATGTTTAAAAAACATTACCTTAAATGCCTCAGTCATTTTGGGTGTAACATCGCTTAAAATCAACAGGATTCTTGTACTGACGTCAATTTTAGAGTAAAGACAAAAAAAAAAGCCCTGAAATGAACACTCCGTTCATGAAACAGCAATTTAGACAGTGTATTCAATTTAATATTTGTGGAACAGGATTGGCAAATGAGTAAATTTGTTTATGATTTATACAATGTCCCAAATTCATTGGAATTGGGGGTTGTATATGAATTGGAATGAAAAAATGAGCTAAATTAGTAGATTTATTAAAAAAAAATGTTATTAACCCTTTCAGGGACAGCGGTTACAACAGTGGACAGCTCATCATGTTATCAGGTTACAGGGTGCATGAAAGTGTTAAGTTATGTATGAAAGGTGTTTGGATTCATTTTATGTATTTTTTTTTAATGGGCTCCGTATCACTCAAAATGATTATAAATCTTGAGTTAAATTTGAAGGAAAAAGCCTTCAGTAGAACTTAAACACTACATACAAATACACTCATAAAATGATTCCATTTGTCCAATATCGAATCATGAGTTTTTAAAAGTGAAATGAATTGTATTACTATATGTGAATTACAAATCGGGTCACGTAACACTCAAAGTCAACAGGATTCTTGCGTCGTCAATAATGAATGAATACTTTTTGTTTAATCAAATACTTGCACATTTCAAAAGCTAAACGCATGAAAGTACTGCGGAAAATTCTGGCTGAGCAGCAGGTACCTCAAGTCAATTTACAAACAAATATCAATTGAACTCAGTCACCTTGGCCTGATCAATATTTTTGTTTCATGGGGTTTTTTTTCCGCCAAGGGACTTTTATTTCTCTGCATCTATACATCTTAAAAACCTTTTCTTTTATGACACATACAATAACATCCCTTAATTAATGTGTGTGTAAAACATTTGGATGCAGACATGATGATTTTTTTTTTGTCAAATTCAGACATCTTTATAACACAGGACAAAATGAGGGGAAAAAAGGAACTCATCTGATTGTTTTGAAGACATTTTCTTAAAGAGAGAGCGAAAGAGAGAGAAAGAGAGAATCACATTAATACAAAGAGCTATCATGGAGTACCAGTATCTTAATATACCGCAGCTGTTATATCACATTTTTATATTCTGTAACATGAGTACATGGTCAGAAGAAGCCAACGTTTGCTTTGCTTGAGGAGGGGGAGTGGGGACAACAGAAATATAAAGTGGTCCATGAGTTCACCCGTGAAAAGAAAGAGCTCACCGTGAACGCCATCGAGCCTGCAAATGATCACAACCTGTGCCAGAATGTCTTGGGATGGTCACCACAAGAGAATACACAAAAAGCTTCGAGGGGAGGGGGTGGATGTCATCCCGCCGTACTCGATCTATCTCACAACACTTGCTATCCTGGCCCTAAAAGTCCATGAGGAAAAAACATCCATAACACCAAATTGCAACACTTGGTCACTCAGTATGTTTACAAGGCGGTTTTGGAAGTTAGTCCAACTGAAACGGGATTCCAAGATGGACAGACCTGAACTCACCCGCGATTCAAAGTGAATCTCAATTGGGCCGTGACTACAGAATAGTAAAAAAAAGTTCTGAGAAAAAATAAATAAATTTTGAGAATTAGTCTTGTGAAAAAAATAAGATTAGTGATTTGGCAGTCGCAAATTCGCCAATTTCACCATTTTTGGGGGCGGGGACATTTTTTTGTGGAAAACTCAACCATTTCATGATTTTGTGGTGTTCTACTGACAAATTGTGAATAATGGGTTTACTACGTAAGAAGTAAATTGTTTGGAATTTAATATGTTCGCTGATCCACCTGAAGCGTTTTGAACAATCAACATACATGTTGTTAGTTGTTCATGGAACGCTTAAAAATGAAAAAGTGACTGAAATAAAGACATTCTCTTCTCACCAGATCACCACCTCTTCCACATTGAATGTCTCAGATGTATTTTTTTTTCTTTCCCTCTGGCCCCAAATCCTCCTTCGATTAGATACCAAAGCGTTCAGCCGGACTAAAGCGAGCTGTAAGCATACTGAGTGAAAACAAAGAATCAAACAAAACAAACAAAAAAACCCCATCACAATTCACTGATCACTGCTTGATCGATAAAGTACGTGCTTGAGGCAAAAGTGGCTCTTTTTATCAGCTTGCCGTCGCTCAAAAGGCCACGGGAGCGACGACGTGTAGCTCGCTGATAAAAGAACAAAGGAAAGAAATGTGAAGGACAAGCGAGATTTTTCTTGATGACTCGTTGGTAGAGATAAACTACTCTGCAATCGCAGACTGACATTTAGACAGAGCAAGAAAAAAAAAAAGCACACGGTCAGTTTGCACAGTTTTCACTCATCGGAAACAGGCTGAAGCAGCGGCCTTGAAATGAAACAAAAACAAAAAAAAATCTTCTCCGGCTCATCTGATGTTGGCTAATTAGGCACGAATCTGGTTTGTTGCGTCCCGGAGGAGCTAGCTAGCAGCCTCACAGGGGTGTGACTCAAGTTTGCAACGTCCTCTTCAAATTTTGGCGACAAACTTACACAACTCTCCAAAAGTTAGGTAGAATGAACTTTAGGGTGAAATTTCACGACAACATTTCTTTCTAAATTTCTAAGGACATTGACTTTCACGCATATCTGCAATTCCTGCTGATGTCGCTCTTAAGCTAGCTGGCCACTTACTTCTCTCTGAGCTCATCCTGTTTGTTAGGGTGTCGTCTTGATCTCACGACATCGAAATATGAACAGGGACGATGGAGGCTATTTAAATTTCAATTTTACTCGACCCAGATAACAGCCGGTTGCACAAACAGTACTAAAACTTAAACACACACGCAAACGTTTTGAGAAGGTTAAATTACATTCACTTGCAAAGGTTACACCGATTTTAGGCTCACCCTGAGAGCACAATATCCCCAAATTTTTGTGAGTCGAGTAAATTTTGACCTTTTGCTCAAACTCCCGAGCAGTGATGGGCAGCATGTAGCGGGAAGTTGAAAAGAAGGAAAAATGTGCTTCCTTGGAGTGAGCTCAGGTTAAATCTGCTTTCTAAGGGTGCTAGAGAGTGCTAGCACGATGTTAGCCGTCTATTCGCCTACCCCTGTTTCTCCACCAAAAACAGCTCGGAAGTATCATGGTCCACCAAATTTTTGAAACATTTTGCTCCCAAAGCCAGTTTCAGATGGGTGACGCCAAATTGTGTGGGATGTTTTTGTTGTTGCCTGTGTGCAGAGTTTGGCGGCAAATTGGGACGATACACAGAAAAACACGAAACTCTCCACACCACAAGGTCAAATAAAACAATAAAAACTCAGCTCGAAGGCCATTGACATTTGAACATTTCTACCACGAGCAAACCCACAAAAAAAAAAAGTCATGCCCACAAAGACACAGGAAGTCAGCCCCATTTTGGGCAGGGGATGCCAGTGATGTTTGATGACGCATCATCCCCACATTTTCACTGAATACCGCAAACTAGTAGCCTCCCGCCGGCAAAAATGTGTCAATGTATCGATGTAACGAGAGTAATAACTCCGCTCTTGACGCTGCGGTCACCATGTGCGTCAATACGGCATGTTTTTGCTTAAGCCTGTTTCCGAGCTATATTGAGCCTCTCGCTTGAATTGTGACTTTCCCCTTGAACACGATAGCGAGCGCCTCGGCTAACTCCCGGCAAGAAAGCACATAAGCAAAGAAAGAAAACCTTGAATTATTCAACTTTAAAGTTTCTTCCGTGAGTTTCCTCGCAAGGTGGGTGAGGGAGAGAGGGTAGAACACCTGCAATACTCTGGTTCAAAAAGCTGCTTTCCCCCTCTAAAAACGACAGCGCGTTTGTGCGCGTGAACACACGGGCCGCAGGAATGCTATTTTCCAAGCAAAGTGTAGCGGTGAGGCGGCGCGACGCCAAAGTCTTTCTTTGTGGCTTTTACCGTCGGCAATCGCGAGCCACCCAGATCACAGTCAGAAAAAAAGGAATGGGAGGGGGGGGGAAATAAAAGTTGGCAAAAAATAAGTTAACATAACCTTTGACACGTAGAACTTTACAATATGTACATTCTCTTTTTGTTTTTCCAGTTTAAATTAAAATAGATTTGTCTGTTTGTCTGATCGGTTCTCTCCTTCGCCTGCCGCCGCGGCTGCATGTTAAAACCGCGTCGTGTTCCAGCCAATCAGAGTGCAAAGTAAGGCTTCCATCCTTTTTAAAAGTCTAAACAGTTTTGGTTGTCGGTGTCTCGGGCGGGGCGGGCGGTGCCCTGTCGGAAACGCGACAAAAAAGAAAAAAAAGAAAAAAGAAATAAATATAAAATATATGTAACATTTCTATATATATTCATAAAACCAAATGCCAAGGTGGATTCTAACTCTTCTTATCAAACTGTGGCCCTTTGTTGTCGTCAATCTCAATATTTCGTTTGTTTTTTTTTTTCCGCGGGGAAAGGAAAAGTCTTTAAACCTGTACAGCAAGTAAACAGAATGTAAAAGTGCATGTTTTTGTTGTTGGTTTTTTGTTTTTGTTTTTATATTTTATCCACTATATCCAAAAGTGTTGCAGGCACTTAAGTCCTTCCCAAACATTGTAGGTGGTTTTCCTCGACAGTGACGCAGGGGGGGTGGGGTGAGGGGGTTTGGCTATTCCCGTACTGGCTCGGTCTCTAGCCCAGGATATCTAGGTAGACGGGCGTGGCCTTCCCCATGGCGAACAGGACCTTCTGGATGTCCTTGATGTTGAGTCGCTGCTGCGGCTCCCGCTGCCAACAGCCGAGCATGATATCGTACACCTCCTTGGGGCAAACGCGGGGCCGGTCCAACACGCGGCCCTGAGTGATGCAGTCGATGACCTGTGGGTGGAGTAGAAACAATGAGGGATGTGGACTGGAAAAAATAAAAATAAAATGTGAACCTTAGTGTACCGAATCACAAATGGAATGATTTGTATTGTACAGTAATTGGGAGTGAGTGCGATTGTAGCTCAATGTCATGGGACTGAATTATATTGTTATCTATTTGTAACTGGAGTGCGTCGTAGCACATCACGAGGAGCGTTACGTAAATCAGTAAATCATCATTGTAGCGAATTGGTGAGCTTTGCAAACTGAACACGAAAGGCCATATTCTCACATTTGAGCAGAATTGTATTATTTTTTTTGCTATAATCCGGCCGGGGTTACACACTTGTCACCTCCGCATATCCTCCTATCCAAATTTCGCAACCTGGAAATGTGTGCGCGGCTACCAAAGAGGCGTGAGTCACCGAAGTCTGAGGCTGCCTGTAAATCGTGGACTTTGTTTTTCCTGCAAGCTAAGTCAAAGAAGACCATTTGGACAATATAGCACACCTTAAATGTGAAAATACCTTCTGTCGCACGCTACACTCGGAAGAAGAGCATGCGTGACAGGCTCATTGAATTAAGTGAATCGAATAATAAAAGTCAACCTTTTGCTCAAAAAATGACATTCATTACCCGAGGTTGTTGACACTCGGTTGATTAAAACAAAGTCATGGGGATTGTTGCATTTTGATCAACACAAAGTGGATCTTTACTAAGAATTGAAAAGCAACGGCGCTAACCACGTGGGCGGCTACTTTAAGACCTCGCTAACGGGATGAGTGATTGTCGCCTTTGTTGGGCTCGTACTCCAATTAGCTGCGTGAATAATTGTTGTTTTGACACCCCGACGTTGCTTCGTGGGACCACTATTAGAGCTTAAAAATGAGCTCTTTCTTTTTTTAAAGGTGTGTAATTACCAAGGCATTGCCATTGCCGGGGGTGGGATTGGCTGTGGGGGAGGGGGGGGACCCCATAACACACACGGAAGCTCACAACGTTATTAATTTCACACGTAGCTAATCATAGCGTCAAAACACAACTCATTCAATAATTTACTCCAATTTGTGGAATACGCGCTCATGAAAAGAACGCAGCGGACTCAAAGGCAACACCAGATGAGTAGCTTATCTTGGGAGACTTCAGCGATGTGAGCTTATCACGTGTTCCACTTTTTTTCATTTCATTAGGGGACGAGTGATTTGAAACCATATTATTGAATACCACCCAAAACAAAAAGTGAAGGTAGTGCTCAGTCAAACGTAGGGCAACAACAATGAGTTGGCCCAATGACAAATGAAATGTAAATGAAGAGAAAAACCCCGAGATTGTTTACCTCGTTTGTTACCCAGCTGAAACCAAGGCTGCTTGCCGTAGGTGAAGATCTCCCATAAAATGACGCCCGAAGCTCCACACGTCGCTCTCTGTGGAGAACTTCCTGTACACATGATGCTCTCGGAGGCATCCAGCGGATGGGTAGCATGGTGTGTCCTCCGACCTGATTGGAGAAGAGGAAGATTCAAATACACACCAATAAACAACACACACACATCCATGAGAATATTCAGTCATCAATGTAAGTCGCGGGCATCGGGGATTAAGTGATACCGCTGGTTTAACGCCTCATGAATGTCTGCCGCCATCGCTGCTGGATGGCGAAGAATCAACCACCACCTGTTCCATTACGCGGTGGTGAAATCCTTTCGGGTAGGGTATTAAACGACACCATTGTCGGCGGAGGCGAACACCACTGCGCTCCAAGGAAGTCTTCTGATCACTTTGTCGATAGTAACGTCTGAAAAAGCCACTGCTGGCGCTCATGCAAATGTTTAAAGTCTGTTTACATCCAGAATGTATAGGCTATGTTCTGTTTGTATTCATATAGAAGGCAAAGCTATAGTGCACACGGGAATCTCTTTGAAACGGATTGAAAAGGCAACCCGGCATGAAATGAAGTCATAAAAATCCCGGCTGCATATTAATCCAGGAAAACAATCATTTCATCCATGGATCCAGTAATCCATGAGTTCAATTCTCTTTACACACACACACACACACACACACACACACACACACACACACACACACACACACACACACACACACACACACACACACACACACACACACACACACACACACGCACTCAAATGTCACGGTCTGACCATCCACCCTTCTTTTGCCAATCCATCCATGGATCTGTCCATTCATCACTCCATCCGGCCATCAAGGCATCCATAAATTGATTCATTCAATCCAACCCACCACACGCATCTCTGCCTGGCTGTGCGGTCATTCCTCCTTCTATGGAAATTGCCGGACAATCGCTTGACATAAACGTTCCATCCATTGCTTCTTCTGCCCCTTCACATTAATGTACGGTACCCGTTCCCATACATTCATATGATATCATCCATCCACACCCGTTACACAATTTTTCATCATTTCTCTCACCAACCATCCGCGCATATCTGTTTAAGTATCTCGTTGTTGCAAGCATCAGTCCAACATCTCCTCATAACGATTTCTACTCATGTTAAAAGAAACCTTCAAATTTGGGTTTGGAGATATAAGGGATCGGTATGAATACGTCCAAGCTGAGCGCGCTGGTAGCAGGCAAAAAGCGAAAGCCAAAAGGCAGAGAACGGATGCGCACACCACGATCTCTTTAATGGCTTCAAAGGCAGCCGAACATGAAATGAAGTCCCCGTCGCTGTAAATCCTCCCAAGGCTGGATATTAATCGATCAAACAATCACCCATTCATCATCTCGCCCTCAGCTTCCATTTGCCGGCATGGTTTAAAAAATCTATTTCCCTCTTTCGCGTGCCGGCGTGCTGCTTTCATCTCAGCGGGCGATGAGCTGGGCGCGGCTACCAAAGAGGCGTGAGTCACCGAAGTCTGAGGCTGCCTGTAAATCGTGGACTTTGTTTTTCCTGCAAGCTAAGTCAAAGAAGACCATTTGGACAATATAGCACACCTTAAATGTGAAAATACCTTCTGTCGCACGCTACACTCGGAAGAAGAGCATGCGTGACAGGCTCATTGAATTAAGTGAATCGAATAATAAAAGTCAACCTTTTGCTCAAAAAATGACATTCATTACCCGAGGTTGTTGACACTCGGTTGATTAAAACAAAGTCATGGGGATTGTTGCATTTTGATCAACACAAAGTGGATCTTTACTAAGAATTGAAAAGCAACGGCGCTAACCACGTGGGCGGCTACTTTAAGACCTCGCTAACGGGATGAGTGATTGTCGCCTTTGTTGGGCTCGTACTCCAATTAGCTGCGTGAATAATTGTTGTTTTGACACCCCGACGTTGCTTCGTGGGACCACTATTAGAGCTTAAAAATGAGCTCTTTCTTTTTTTAAAGGTGTGTAATTACCAAGGCATTGCCATTGCCGGGGGTGGGATTGGCTGTGGGGGAGGGGGGGGACCCCATAACACACACGGAAGCTCACAACGTTATTAATTTCACACGTAGCTAATCATAGCGTCAAAACACAACTCATTCAATAATTTACTCCAATTTGTGGAATACGCGCTCATGAAAAGAACGCAGCGGACTCAAAGGCAACACCAGATGAGTAGCTTATCTTGGGAGACTTCAGCGATGTGAGCTTATCACGTGTTCCACTTTTTTCATTTCATTAGGGGACGAGTGATTTGAAACCATATTATTGAATACCACCCAAAACAAAAAGTGAAGGTAGTGCTCAGTCAAACGTAGGGCAACAACAATGAGTTGGCCCAATGACAAATGAAATGTAAATGAAGAGAAAAAACCCCCGAGATTGTTTACCTCGTTGTTACCCAGCTGAAACCAAGGCTGCTTGCCGTAGGTGAAGATCTCCCATAAAATGACGCCGAAGCTCCACACGTCGCTCTCTGTGGAGAACTTCCTGTACATGATGCTCTCGGGAGGCATCCAGCGGATGGGTAGCATGGTGTGTCCTCCGACCTGATTGGAGAAGAGGAAGATTCAAATACACACCAATAAACAACACACACACATCCATGAGAATATTCAGTCATCAATGTAAGTCGCGGGCATCGGGGGATTAAGTGATACCGCGGGTTTAACGTCTCATGAATGTCTGCCGCCATCGCTGCTGGATGGCGAAGAATCAACCACCACCTGTTCCATTACGCGGTGGTGAAATCCTTTCGGGGTAGGGTATTAAACGACACCATTGTCGGCGGAGGCGAACACCACTGCGCTCCAAGGAAGTCTTCTGATCACTTTGTCGATAGTAACGTCTGAAAAGCCACTGCTGGCGCTCATGCAAATGTTTAAAGTCTGTTTACATCCAGAATGTATAGGCTATGTTCTGTTTGTATTCATATAGAAGGCAAAGCTATAGTGCACACGGAATCTCTTGAAACGGATTGAAAGGCAACCCGGCATGAAATGAAGTCATAAAATCCCGGCTGCATATTAATCCAGGAAACAATCATTTCATCCATGGATCCAGTAATCCATGAGTTCAATTCTCTTTACACACACACACACACACACACACACACACACACACACACACACACACACACACACACACACACACACACACACACACACACACACACACACACACACACACGCACGCACTCAAATGTCACGGTCTGACCATCCACCCTTCTTTTGCCAATCCATCCATGGATCTGTCCATTCATCACTCCATCCGGCCATCAAGGCATCCATAAATTGATTCATTCAATCCAACCCACCACGCATCTCTGCCTGGCTGTGCGGTCATTCCTCCTTCTATGGAAATTGCCGGACAATCGTTTGACATAACGTTCCATCCATTGCTTCTTCTGCCCCTTCACATTAATGTACGGTACCGTTCCCATACATTCATATGATATCATCCATCCACACCCGTTACACAATTTTTCATCATTTCTCTCACCAACCATCCGCATATCTGTTTAAGTATCTCGTTGTTGCAAGCATCAGTCCAACATCTCCTCATAACGATTTCTACTCATGTTAAAAGAAACCTTCAAATTGGGTTTGGAGATATAAGGGATCGGTATGAATACGTCAAGCTGAGCGCTGGTAGCAGGCAAAGCGAAAGCCAAAGGCAGAGAACGGATGCGCACACCACGATCTCTTTAATGGCTTCAAAGGCAGCCGAACATGAAATGAAGTCCCCGTCGCTGTAAATCCTCCAAGGCTGGATATTAATCGATCAAACAATCACCCATTCATCATCTCGCCCCTCAGCTTCCATTTGCCGGCATGGTTTAAAAAATCTATTTCCCTCTTTCTCGTGCCCGCGTGCGGCTGCTTTCATCTCAGCGGCGATGAGCTGGACAAGACGGATGCGGCGAAGAGCGGCGCGGTATTGTGCGTTTCGGCTCGACACGCTAAAACAATATTAATCATGGAGATCACACAGATTACGACGGGGTCTCGTAGCAGAGGAGGTCAAATTACACTATCGACACATCATATAAATAACACATGGCCACAGAGTCAAGTCTACCGGCGGAGGAACAATTTATCCTCGCTGTTATTACACGCGGATTTAGCGCAGTACTTCGGTTCCAGCCTGAAGAGAATCGTTGGAGAGAACAAAAGGTTCCAATCAATGGAGGTCCTGACTTCAGTATTTTGTTGCGTCTGCCGCCTTGCTCACTTTGCAATCCGAGCTTGTAGAATTTACGAGAAATGACCGTATGCCCCCCCCCCCCCCCCTCCCACAAAGTTATCTGGCTTTTCTACAAAGTGTTTTGAAGTGATATCGCTTATAGTTTGGAAGGAAAGTCGGTCGGCAGTCAATCTGTTGCTGTTTGTGAAATGATGCTAAACACAATTATCAAGCACACCGGGCAGAAAAGCTGCCATGTGTGAAAATTCTAAACAGCAATCAATCACTCGACACGATCACCCGAAAAATTTGTGCCACCAGTAACACTAACCTCATAGCTTCTTAACACAATAAAAAAAAAAATGATGAACAGTAGCCTAGCAACACAAGAACTAACTAGTAACAAGAAGTAACTAGTAACACTAATTCTAGCCCTTTGACCTTATTAGGATTCAAATAAATAGTGCGGAGCACTAATTACCCGCCCTAATCTTATTCAAACAAAACCCCAACCACGGCAACCCTAACCCTACAAACCTTAACACCAAACCCAAGTAATATACTGCCTCGCTCGGAACCGAACCCTTAAACGACGATCTCTACCTCTAACCCGAACCCAAAACCCAACTCTAGACCTAACCTCCAACCATATTACCTCTCCTAACCCTGATCGAGAGTTAGTTCGCTCAGTAATGCATTCATCCATTGCATCAATCCTTTCAAGCATTTGCCCATCAATCCTGCACTCCTGCATCCATTGGTCCATGGGTCCATCCAATATCTGCCTGTTGGAACGTTCATCCATTCAATCATTTGATTCTATCCAGATGACCGGCCATGTAGCCGTTCGTCCATTTGTCTATCCAGCCAGTCGTCCATGCATTTATCCGTCCGTCCATCCACACGCATCCACAGATCTCGCCATCTGCCCATCCGCGCCGCAATCCGTCTGACCAGCCGTTCCTCATCATTCAGCTCTTCTTTCCATTCATCAGACTGTAAGGCCATCCATCTGTCCAACAATTTGTAAAACTGTCTATCCGCTTTGCACGTTCCACTCTATTTGTTCATTCATGCTTATCTATTTATTCCTTGAATTCATCGGTTCTGGTCATCCATCATTATTGTCCATTCATTTGTCAGTTGGCCCATCCAACCATGAACTCACTCAATGCCAGACGTTTTCTCAAATTGGGACAGCCATTTTGGACCATTTTGACAAATTTTTGAAGGCCTACAGAAAATTCAGTTCTCTAGCCAATTAAAAATGGAACATACCAAAAGAAAGCTTTAAACGCTCTTCTTTCATCGGGAAAAAAAGCACGTTTCTATCTTTTCACATTCTTGAGTAAATAGCAGTTGAACATTAGTAAAGTTTCTTGAAAATACTCGTTTCCAAGAAAAAGGGATGAATGTCAAGCAAATCTTTAAATTTGATACAATTTTTTTGCATTTGGGATACAGTACCTCAAATATCTAAACAATGCTTACCGACTAAATAACAACATGAATAACACAAAAATGATTGATTGATTATAAAAATAGTAGTGTATTGCAAGAAAAACACTGCAATGATACATGAACTATGGATGAACTTTGAGTGAACTTTGAGTGAACGTTGAACTTTGTGAATGCGTGTTTGTGTGCCTGTGCTCGCGCATGTTCGTCAAGGATGGAGATGGGGCTTTGTTATCTTTTTTCGATTTGGAAAAGCTCTGTTGTCGAGTTAGTATTTATCCATGTTCTCAACGCCACACTGCTTACGCACATCAGCTCGCGACTTCGGATCGCCGTAGGATCGCCGTACCACACCCCACAATCACTCACAGTGTGCGACCAAGATCTGGTCAAAACCACTCCTTCCATCTAGTGGTGATTTGTCATACTGAAATAATTTCCACAGCCTCGATACTGACTGAGGTGGTCTGTAAAGCTCGTATTTTGCGTCTGTCTGAACCTCGCTCACCCATCACTGAATGTGTCCCTTCGTCCATCCATCCGTCCATCCTTGGATTCATCCGTCCACATGTGCACCTGCCTCTGGCTTGAGGTTCAATCATCTTCTCTTTTTATTTATTCATCCGTCCCTCCACCGATCCAGACAGTTGTCCAATTGTTCAATCATTTATCTATCTATTCCTTTCATCCATCAACCCATCATCTGTTAGTCGTTCACCCATTTAACTGCCACTTAATTTATCATTCCATCCAGCCATCCACCCAGAACTCACACCGACCCACCTCTCTGCACACCCGTGCATCCATCAATCCAGCCAACCATCCATTCATCCATGCATGCCCACATCCATCCATCCATCCATGTCAGCTGTCCATTAATTCATCCTCTCATCTGTCCGTCCATGTATAAATCCATCTTCTTTTCAAATACAGTACGAAGAAGAACCAGCCCCAAAGCATACGCAGAGTGACATTTTCCGCACAAAGCAATCATAGGAAAATGCTGTCATCTTTACTAATTGCCTTCCTCGCTTTGAAAGGCAAACACGTTTTCCTTGTGTCAGCTTGACACAGCGTCTGGATCTCCACCATGCTCGTAAAAAGGCGTCAGATTTGACAAGCTGCCAAACAGGCGGCTCCTTCCCTGGGCGTTTATGCACAACGTCCTCCAGCGCCAGCACTTTGTCAAACTTTAACTTGCTGACTTGACGTCTCTCGTTTGCCTTCTCGCTCGTCCTTCACGTCCGATTTTGAAGCAACTGAGGGTCAATCGCAGCACATCTGGAGAAGATGTTGGCAAAACAACAGCAAAAAAAATATCTTTTTTTCAAGTGCCTTTCATACACATCGCTTGTGACAAGCAATTGTACGGAATCGTTTTACATCAATTGCTATCGACGCACTTCGCCTGGAGGTCCACTTATAGAAAAGCTTTCAAGTGCGCCTGAATGCTGACTGCTAGCCTAAAGCACAGTCCATTGAATTTCAGACTTTTCTGGTGGTTCAGCAAAACAAATGAAGTGCATCATTTTCCAATTCTCTGCTTGCTGGGTGAAATCTAAACACATTTGGTCGTCCTGTCTACAAGATCAAATGGCTGATATATTGTTGAATTTGGAAGCGTCTCACGCATTTATCCGCAGGTCCAGCCGAGGATTTACTGAGCTTTATTCCTCAGCTCCAATTTGCTTGACAGTAACACATTCAGACACGTTTGCACCTGTGCGTCGCTGCGCTACAAACTCTGTCTGCCACTAATCCCGCCAGGGGTTAAGTGTCGCATTTAGCATCCCAGTGAAATATTTTTTCTTTTGCCTTTTTTTTCCTCACTGATTCTGCACTTGCATTCCGATGTACCCAGAGGGAGTTTGAGATATTAGCTGCTTCTCAAAGACTGGGTGGGGACACGCTTTAGCGGTAAAAACAGCAAGCTTACTCTCAAAATAATTCCAAAACTAAAAACTGTCATCCGCCCCTGCCGGGACAGTTAAAACTGTTAATTCTGAAGTCTTTCAACATCAATTAGGATGACGTCTGCCATAGTACGATTAGCCACATTTTGTTCAATAACACACCGCACCAGTCCCACGGGAGGCTTTAGCGGGATCGTTTTCCCAGCTAGAGTTGCAAGTTGCCAGGGCAAATGAACAGAGATGACGTATGACTTGAAAGTGCAGTAGTTCTTATCCCGTAATATGATTAATAATTATACCGTATATTCTGTTTCTATAAAGTGAGCTGAAATAATAATGCGGGGAGACATTTCCTCAATTTGGCAATGATGGGACTAGCACAGTGCCTCGTCTCGGACTCAGACGAAGTACGCTATATAAATCAGGATGTATTGTATTGTACGCTCTGGATTTTTAAAAACTGATTTGAGGGCTTAATGTGTGATCTGAACTCCTTAAATTCTTGACTGAAACTCATTGGAATAGCTTTTGACACCATTGACACGAGCTCCAAAAAAACGTTGTGATCCCTTTTAGAGGCTTTCGGGTTAGGATTTTATTCTTAATTTTGACCTTGACTTCTCAAAGTCATGATACTGACGTCCGTTTGTTATTTTTTTCCTGTTCCAGAAAAGACTTCAAACTTGTCTTGCACTCAGTCCTGGATGGATGGTATGCCATTTATTAACTTAGTCTTGTTTTTTTGATATACAGTAATCAGTGTATATCACTATTACCGAAAATGAAATTGTTGTTCCTAATGTTGTAGAACATGAAATCTTGGTCTTGATCTCTGGACGGATCATTTTTAGGTGCTTTCGGTCTCCATTGTGTTGTAAGTCGTCTCGGTCTTAGACATAGGGAACACCGTCTTTATTAGCAAGGTCGACATTGGTATTACTAATGTTAAAGAATACAAGATTGGTCTTGGTCATGGTTTAGAGGCCGCTTTTGGTCTAATCTCAGGATTCAGACGTATCCGATAAAGATCTATGAACCTGGTATTGTTTTTTTGGATTTTGTCTTAACTCAAAGGTTTGACTTGATCTCGGACTTAAGACACGAGGGACACTAGTTTTGGCTAAAACCGTATTAACTCATCAGCTCATGCTTATTTGAACAGGTTTGACTTTCAAATAACCTTTGAAAAATCTGGGCACGGGCTGTAATGCACATGCAAACTGCTGAATACACTCTGGCGCGGTAGCAGTAGCGCATAGCCCTTTTGATATTTCTGCCGCCCACAAGTATGCGAGCGGTCAGAGCCAATGCCCGCTTTATCTGCACTCAGCAGCACTGCAGCCCCAGAAGCCTAATGGACATCAGAGTGTCTAAAAGTGAACTGCCGAAGCTGGGGGAGCAGATATAGTGGCGCGGGGAGAGTAGTCACATGGTACACGTCGAGATGGTTATCAGGAGGGCCCCCCCTTCAAGACGTCGAAGACCTTCTTGGGCTCCCAGCAGGGGCCCGCCAAGCGCCCATCGACAAGACCCGACCGGTGCCGGTAATCTATCCTCCCGCCACGCCGCTGCGCTCTCCACGCCGTTAATCCAATCACTCCCCTGCCACGGTAGGACAGGCAGAGCAGTAATCCGGTTTACGCGGGCCGCAAATAAAAAAAGAATTTCTCGTTCCCCGCGCGCATAGTCTCGCCGGTTTCTCGATGTGACATTGACGGAGAATAACGAGAAAAATTACAGCAATTATTTTATTTTTACTACAGGCTCCTCAACTCTCAAGGTGACGGCGCGGAGTCACACGGGGCTTTGAGCTTCCTTGTCGCGGCTGAGATGTCTAAACACTGAGTCAGAGTAAAAAAGGTCAATCAAAAATAAACTCAAATAAAAAGAAATACAAATCATTTAAATAAAAGTTAAATCAATGACATGTCATAAAATAATAATTAAATTAAATAAATGTTGTTTGCCTTCTCGGGCATAACAAAACAAATGAAATAAAGTGCCATAATGTAAAAAAATTATATCAAACGAACACCCCCCAGAAAAATCACATGGAGTAAATTCTAATAAAATAGAAGTAAATTAAGTAATACTGAAGACAAAATTGAATAAAATATCACAATTCAATAAAATGACAAGAGCTCATAAAATGGGAGTTTCAGTAAAATCTTTCATCCCATATTTTATGAAATGAAGTTTGGCACCTTTAGGACAAAGAGTGTAATGAGAATATACAATGTTGTGAGGCTAAATAAAGAGATAGTTCACTATCACACAGGAAATAATATTTTTTTGGCAATTACAGTATCACTTTAGACGTGAGTTGCTTTGATTTAGCAGGAAAGTGTGAGTGATTTGGGATTTTTTTTTTTTAATATAGCAGCTTATTCGCATGCCTCCCTGTGATAGCACAATTCGTGGAATTTTAATTACACGCCAACCTGCACATTTGGAATATCCTTCTACCAGCTTGAAAAAGGCATCAGGTTGGACCGCACGTAGTGTATGAAATGTGGGAGAGATTTTTTTTTTCAACTCCATTAGGACCGGAAATATATGTCGTGAATGATGAAGTCTCCACGACGAAAATGTGCGTCGTTCAGGGAATAGCTGTCTGTCAGTTACAGCATACCTCCAACAAGCAAGTTGTTTGTCTTGACTCTATCCTGGGTCAAAAAGAACAATTTCTCTCTGTGTTAAAAAACAAAACAAAACAAAAAAAGCAGATTGTGTGTAAGGGGGCGGCATGGAGATGTAAAAAATTGTGTTGTGCTTTGCGCGGTGCAGCGGTAATAAATATAACCTGCACACTCATTAGCACAAAGCCGTTGCTGCTCGATAAATAATGCAGAGGCAGAAGTGCCTGTTTGATCCTTGAAAGGGGGAAAAACCTGGGGACCGTTTGTCTTCAAAGCAGTGCAGGTACAGGCAACGAAACACGGGAACACAACATATAAGTCCTTGAAACCGGCACAAAAGCACATCTCCAGCGCTTGTTACTTTCTGTAAAAAAAATAATAAAATAAAATAAAAAACACACACAGGCAGGTCCTACCTTTATATCTGTTTATACATGTTCTAGTTCTTAACCCTATGTTGCATACGGGTTACTTACAGTAACCACAACTTTAACTCATATTGGTTATTCAAGTTACCAGTTTTAGTTTTTAAATCCACATGAGATGTCACTAGCGTATGCAACAGCGGGAAGAAAAGGTGAAAGAGGGTCCACAAAATGTTGAATAATTTCTATCCGTGAGATGAAAAGGTCCAAATACCCTATTGTACTTGTGCAGAAGAGTATATAGAACATATAGAACACAAGAAATAACAGTTTCTATGTGTTACCTATCAGTACTGCCATGCTTTTTGGCAAGGTAATTGTAGTGACCATTATGCACACAAGTACCCCCCTATTATGTATTTTTTTCCCAAAATTGTGAATTTATTATGATATTTGGCCATAATCTACCCTAAATTTAAAAACAAACCACAATTGAATAACTCCTGCAGAAGCCATGCAACATAGGGTTAAAACGTGCTCATCCTATTTGGGTATATATGAAAAAAACAGTACAGTTCCAATATCATATTTAAAAAGATCAAACATAACATTGTAAGAGCCTGTATTAAAGCACTCGATGATCTCTTTATGAAAGGCCATCTAAAACATTTGCTCACGCGACATACAGTACAGTGTTTGCTGAAATAGGGGCCGTGCCATCTCTAATAGATGCCGTGCACCTGTTATCCCTTCCAAGAATCTATCCACACTTGAAATGAACGCCAACCAGAAGTCATTATGGAAACACAAGCAATCCCCCCTAACAGTTATGGTCAATGCGCTATGATTGCCCTGCGACGGATCCTGGGTGTGCTTCTGCCTTTCGCCCAAATAGGATAAGTGGCATCCATGAATGGATGGATGTTATCGTCGGCCTCTTGTCTTGGTAGTGTTCCTCGATGCCGCTATTTATATTTTGCTAAAAACAAAAAACATTCAAAAAAGCCCCCTCCATTGCTGAATGGAGAGACTCGTGTTGCAGGCAAGCCGAAGGGGGGTAACAAGCGGGTGTTTTTATCCTATTCTCCCGTGTGCAACACACAATGTAAGCCCTGGAATCTTTTTTCCTGACAGGCTCTAATGAGCAGTTTGAAGTGATTTTGCGTCCCGCCAACTACCTGCAACCTTTGTTTAATTCTAACAGAGACAGAATTTAAAAAAAAAAAAAAAAGAGAGAGAGGCAGCCCACTTTGATTGTTTTGACAACCCACTGATAAAATACGGCTCACTGCGCGTGAAAAAACATGATGGTATACACGCTCTACAAATACCAAAGATTACAGGCGAAAATTGGCTTTTATCCTCCGAGGAAACATTTATTTGACATTAAAACAGAACTGCAAAGTCCGAGTTCAAGTCCCACAATGCACTGCTGTCGCTGGTTATCTTAGATCTTCATGAATATTAAAATTTAGGTTATAAATTAGAAGGTTAAAATAAAAAGTCAACAAGTACACTCTCCCTATTGTGTTTGTCAAAATAGCAGCTCATGCAGGCTTGTTACTGATGAGCTCATTTTAGCTCGCTAACTAGCTAGACAAAATATAAGGTGCCATTGAGCGATGTAATTGATCTTCACAGTCAAAAATTTAGTTTCATTACGCATAGGTTTTAATTTGAGGCACTGCTCTGTATTTCACAAACAGAAATCAAATATCAGTATTCGGAGGGTCTGGAGGCGTTCTGCGCCCATTGCCAGCTGCATGCATTAATTACCGTTTTTTCCACACTATAAGACGTGTCGTAGTATTAGGTGCACCTTCAACAAATGGCCTATTTTAAAACTGTTTTCATATATAGGGTGCACCACATCATAAGGCACATAGAAGCTACAATATCGGGTGCTGTTGCGTTATGCATCCACTAGATAGAGCTACGCTCAAGGGAATACAATACAATACAGCTTAATTTAAATAGAGGTTTCACAAGCGCTGCAGCAGGAACAAAGCGTTTTACCAGAACTCTTAAAATACTACGTCCAGGAAATCAGAATATTGATGAATATAGAATGTGCATCGGATTATAAGGTGCACGGTGGGCTTTTGAGAAAATTGAATGCTTTGAGGTGCACCTTATAGTGTGGAAAATACAATATTTGACCTCAACTCTAACTGTAATCCTGAACCCAAACCCCCAAACCTTAAACTTGAATGCTACTCTAACCCCAACTCTTATCATGAATGCCAAACTGCAATCACATTCTACACTTGTATTTCCAGACGCTGCTACACAGTTCAAACCATTTTTCCCCCCAGCTCTTGCCAGTGTTACATTAAAAGGTAGCAATTTTAGTTTGTACACAGATCATGCCCAAAATCACATCCTTGTTATTTGTTGGACATCGTCATGCAACATACATTTGAACGAATGTCCTCATTCAACATACATGATAGCGTCGTTCGCCGGTTCCCGACTGCAGTGTACATGTACGTGCGCCGAATCAGTAAATGACTCGCTAAATTATTCAAGTGGGTAAAAAAAAAAAAATCCTCTCTGAGTGAAGTAAAGGAAACAGACGGGGGGGGGGAGAAAATGGTAAACTTGTCACCCAAAAAATCTACCGTACTCATTTTTTCGCTGCTGACGTCACCTATAGTCGTATCAAAATCATGAATGTGTGCATGTGCACGTGTGTGTGTATATGCGTTTGTGGATGAGACGGGGGATTGACATTTTGGAAGTAACTCTCCCAACCCGTCATCATTCCAGCAAATTTCTTCTGGTCAACGTAAGGTTTGATTGACTCATTATAGTCACGTGGTTCCAATACGGGGCGACCGTAGTAACAACATAGTCTGACGGCGGCCTGTGATGTCACGTCATTTGATTTTATCAAACGACAACTGGCACATGATCTGCATGAGACTTTGACTTGGTCTGGAACCATTTGAAGAGTTTTGCAATACAGTCCCTTTCCACTTCAGCTTCACTTTTATTTTCTTCCCCATCCTCAAAAACCCATTTCTACAGGATTTGACATATTTTGAATGTTTTTTTAATACATAACTTTTAATAGTACTGTTAGCATTAGCCACTCTGCTGGGGGGAAATGCATACCTCTTCTGTTATTAGGAAGGAATTAAACTAGGTCAAATCCATAATAAAGCTCCTCCCCAGGTCCTCGTAATGAGCACAAACAAGCCCAGGAGGCTACGAGAGGAATGCTAACCGTGTTGGACGACATGCTCGGAATTGCAATGACACTAAATTCTTGCACACGGCACGTCCCTGCAGACTGAGGGAGACTGGACGTGGAAATATTTGCACAGTTGACATTGAAGATGCCAAACAGACGCCTTGGTTACCAGGCTGTGCTTTTATTCTGGGCATGTAGAAAGTGGTTCAGCTTTCATGGGAATTGTGGACACTTCTCTGGTGTGGACACAAGGTTCGATTTCTTTTGGGGCCATGTGATGTGTGAGGAAGAGCCAATTACAGTATACTGTACTGAATTTGGTCCATATGTTTGGTTGGAATTTTTTTCCATAGGGGCGCTAATCTTTTGCTGATTCACTGCCATTTCTAGGACAGGTGGACATTGGGAAGAGAAGAAAAAACTAAACAAAAAAACAATACAGGTAATATGATTAATATGGTCGTTGTGCATTTAAAAGTAGATTGATTTGTTCCTGATCTATTTTCTGCTGATCAAGTGCCGATTAATCATGTCTCGGAATAAAAATGGAGGCAAAATATTTTTTTATATTCAAACAACTAAAAGAAATAAATGAATAAAAACACATAAATGAACAAATAAATACATAAAATATTGAGGAAAAAATCCCATATATATCTATATAAATCCCATATAAATCCCATATACATACATATATCTATATATATTCATATTCTGAAAGTACTAGTTTTGGTAGATATGACATTCCTCCGCTCTGGGTTGTGTAAACCAAACTTTTTTTTTTTTTTTAAACCGAAACCACCTGCACGAAAGCTTTTGGATCCATGCCCAAGGCGAGGTCTGAATGGGTCCAGTTGTCATTATTTACACTTTCAATTCGGGGTATTTATAAAAAAAATTGAAGACGGATGTTTCAGAAAATGTAGCCTGATGATATCGACTGAGTCTTGAGGTGACAGATAAACTCTGTATTTAATAAACCCGGAGTTTCAAGAAATGGAAGAGTCTGGCCCACTTACCCTGTAGTAGTCGCTGCTGTAGATGTCCCTTGACATGCCGAAGTCGCCGATCTTGACAAGGAGGCCGTTGCCCACCAGGCAGTTGCGAGTAGCCAGGTCCCGGTGGACGAAGTGCTGCGAGGCCAGGTAGACCATGCCCGACGCGATTTGGGAGGCGATGTGCAGCATCTGGGAGAGGCCCAGCTCGCCGTTGGACTGGAGCGGCTGGCCATCCACGAGTATCATGGCGTCCGGGCCGTGGGCTCTGCGTTGAGGGGAATGTTACTCTGGTTACGTTTGGGAACAGCAAAGGACTTGCATTTGGATTACTTGTGAGTGGCATTTGTTTGTGCCGTTTGACAAAAAGTAGCACGGAGTAAAAATGTTGACGACGATGTTAGCTTTTAGCTAGCCACCATCTATTTATCTGCCCTATGCTTTTTACATTGCTTTAAGAGTCAGTTTCTTTTATTTTAATGTTCAAAAGTTACCATCACACATCAATGCCGCTGCTCGCCTCTTGACTGGTACTCGTAAGAGGGAGCACATAACTCCTACTCTGGCATCCCTTCACTGGCTCCCCATACATTTTAGAGTTATTTTCAAGATCCTCTTATTTGTTTTCAAATCTCTAAATAATCTCGCGCCACCTTACGTCTCTGAGCTCATCCGCCCCTACGCACCTGCCCGGCGCCTCAGGTCTGCGGACCAGACATTATTAGAAGTACCAAGAACTAAACTGAGGCTCAGAGGGGATCGAGCCTTTTCTGTTGCTGGTCCCTCTCTCTGGAATGACCTCCCACCGAACATTCGTCAAGCCTCCTCACTGCCCATCTTCAAAACCCGCCTCAAAACTCACTCGTATTCTCTGGCT
The DNA here is from genome assembly GCA_026261675.1 of Hippocampus mohnikei. Lineage (NCBI taxonomy): Eukaryota > Metazoa > Chordata > Actinopteri > Syngnathiformes > Syngnathidae > Hippocampus > Hippocampus mohnikei. The sequence continues at coordinate 5,526,058 of JAKGUB010000341.1, forward strand.
TTTGATTCAGCATGACTTAGATTTGTTCTTGGTTTTACTGTTTGGTGTTTTCTACCGTCTTTATTACCGATTTGTTTTACTGTTTATTGTATATGTTAAATTGCTCCATGTACAGCACTTTGTATGCGGCGATGGCTGTTTGAAAGTGCTCTACAAATACAGTTGACTTGACTTGACTTGACAATCTTCCCTGGGTGGAAACGGAAGAAGTGCCGCAGCAATGTGGAGGCTGTGCAGTAAAAGAGTACACCAGGTACAGCAAACGGAACGGCAACAGGCTAGGCTAACATAGCGTTGAGCAGGCTGTCAGCAGCTCATTTGGGGAAAAAAAAAAACTGCTTTAATAATGATTGTGAACTCAGCTTTAATTGTAATGCAAACCTGCTTTGAAAAACTATTTTGCCATCGTGCTTGTTTTTGAGTTTCAGAAGCTTTAATTCCGATGCATTCACCATTGCTATCAGTCATTTTGCAGTTGAGAGGGGTTTTGTAATCATGGCATTCGCCCCGTGCGGAGTTGTTTTGCGGTACCACGACTGTGTCGAGTGCAGATTAAGAGCTCATTTGCATTTTATTTTTTTAACGTTTATGGGTGACGATGACGACTCCCACCCCTCAACCTCCTGGCGTGAAGATCCCGCTGTCCTCATCACCTTCTCGTCGCTGTGATTACAAGACTAAGGCAGCGCACAGGGACACACTAACACACACGGGCTGTCATTCTGTTTCCATCTGTCACATTTAGGCCAATTAAAGGTTTTGTGCTCGAAGAGCGAAGCTAATAATGAATCTCTAATGCAAGATGACGAGCAGAGGCTTTGCCGTCTTGCCATGTGTGTCACGCACGGCGAGTGATTTTCATGTCATTAAATTAAATAAAAAACATATTTTTAGACAACCGTCTTGTCTTATTAAAAGTGTCTTGCCCTTGTTTGAAATGACTGACGATTTGACTAATGCTAAAAAAAGACATGGATCCGGTTTTCCGCCCATCCATCAGCATTATTCATCATTCAACCTGCATTGCTTTCAGTTGCCCGAAGGGGGCGATGTTAACAGTTTGACAAAACGCTCTCTTGGACGCTTCATTAGCTGCATCTTCACAATTAAATAAGATCCACTTCAGAGCTTTGCACTACTTTTATTTTGGTAGGGCAACACCTCTAGTGTTTGTTGGCATGATAGGACTCTCAGCCAGTTTTGGTCAGGGTTTGTCAAAAAGGGCTACAACTTGGACCATCTGTGACTCTGACTTGACAAGAAGGGGCAGGGGGAGTGAATCTTTAGACCACCACATAATCTGGTTATGAACTCAGCTCTAATTGTGATGATAGAATTCACATACCAGCCTTCTCTTATCAACAATTCTTTGCCATGGTCAGCTTTAATTTTGCCGATAAACCCGTCTTTAATTGTAACGACTAACCGAGCATGCAAAGCTGTTATCAACTTCTTTGATGGAGCCATTTTGAGGTTCATCAGCTTTCATTCTTGAACTCTTTGGTTGCAGTCAATTTGTGGTTTGACTGCTTCACTTGCGACAACGCACTCCCGAATTTGACAACAGCGACACGGCGCATGTACAGTGAAGCTGTTTTGTTCTTGGAAACCTTCCCCTGAGCACACGTTCCAATCCTGCGTGTGTGTTTGCAGCCTTCCTCACCCCTGAAGTTTGATCAATAGTCAACAAAGAAGACCCATTATGGCCCAGCGTGTGATTTTGTGACCATTTTCTGCAAGGGGGAAATCCTTTGACGCGGTGAATGATGACACTCTTTCACGCTAGGTGCAAGATGTGGCTGATTGCGTTCACGGAGGTCACGTTGAATGAACATGAATGATGTTGACAGCGAATCATTGGGAACGTACAGGCCAGTACTGTATATGTATGAAGAAGACTCATTGTGGATCCTTAATGGAGCTTGTCTTCACAGCGAATGCGTTCTTTTAATCGTGTATTTAATTGTGTAAAAGTTGTTCTTTTTCTTTTGTGTGTCATTAATAACTCATGAGAGAAGCCATCGTTTTAATGGCAGGACATTGTGGACGCGCATGTTTTTGTGTGTCATCTATTTGACAGCCTGTGGATTATTTATTTTCATTTCTATCGTGCAACGTGGCAGTTTTCATGAACTAGCGAGAGGTGCGATCGCATTAACTGTACGGCACATTGACTGTACCTGGATGTGCCTGAGCGTGCCGTAAACTTTTTGTATGAACTCTGGATTATTTCTAGCCGTGCTGTTTATTTCTGTCGCGCATGATAGAGACCAACTGTGCATGACGAAGCATCCCGTGGAGTAGATTTTTAATCGTTTCTACTGTGCAAGGCGGCGGCTCTCGCAGCACAGCTATCGGGAAAATGGAACGGACCTGAGGAACTTGTTGAGGTCTCCATGCTTCATGTACTCAAAGACCATGATGAGGGGGTCGCCGTCCACGCACACGCCGTAGAACTTGACGATGTGGTCGTGCTGCAGGTTGGTCAGCAGCTCAGCCTCCCTCTGGAAGTCCTTCCTTGCCGACAGGTTAGGATCTTTCAGCGTCTGGAGAGAGTACAAAAAAGTTGTTTAAAAAAAAAAAAAGACCGTCGAGGGGACAGAGGCAAGATAAGGACATGCTGTCAGTCCTTGGGGAAAACATCCGCCTGGCGTTCACCTTGCAAGTCTTTCCGCCGACAGGTAAGAAACAAGATAAGACAACCGCCACTTTTGTGATGTGGTTTTTTTTTTTCCCCACGAAAGTAATTAGTCACTTGCAGGAAAGTTTGGCAGGGACATAAGCAATGAAAAAAGTATAATGAGCTGCAAAAACATGGCAAGGGATGATGGGAGAAGACGGACCACGACAGGGTTTGGTTTATTCGATTTGACTATTTTTTGGGAGGTTTTTTTTCATGATGTAGTTTAAGCGTGGCAGTTTGCGTTAATGCGCAGACAGGTTATAAATGACAATAAAAGGTCTAGACAGGCCTACTTTCAAGTTTGACATTTTTTGGATAATTTTTCAGACGTATGTGCCTCATCTTTTTTAATAAAACTTTTCGCCTCAAGTTTTGAGCTGAAAAAAATCTCGCACCTTTTGTGCTCTGTCAGCTTTTTAACTTGTATTTTTGACATTAGAGGGGGGGAAAAAAGTTATTTATTTATGACACTACCATAACGAAATGTCTTTCTTGAAGGAACCAAGGTTGCAAGCTAGCCACTCACGCTAGCTTGTACTGTGCAAGGGGACAGTTCTTCCGAATAAATGGCTAAAGTAATGATTACATTCATCATAGGATATGGACGGGACTTGCCAAAGTGTGTTGTGGATTGGCCGTGCGCGCAGGCGCCTGTGCGTGACCAAGCATAGACTTTTTTTTGACTGTGGATAAATTCTCATCATTGTCTTTATTTCTTTTGTGCAATTTGTCAGATATCACAAATAAATGGAGGGAACCGTTGCATTATTCATCGAACACGCTTTGTTCCCTTGCATGACTGAATGTGCCATGGATTTTTTTTTTTTAATTCATGTTGCGCGAGGTCGAGGTTATCATTAATAACTAACAAAATATGTTTTTCGTGCTTGCTTGAACCAGCCGGCTTGTCAACCGAGAGGTAAGAAGAGAAGAAAAAATACAAATCAATAAATCAGCCGGCATAAAAATTCCCCTGATTGTTGCTTATCCTCGGCGAAAAATTCAGTTTTTCTGCAAGTCAGGCCGCTCGTGCCTCTCTCGTTATTTAGCGGGCGGATCACTCGCCGTAACTGTGAAACCTATTGTTTGTCGGGTTCTTTTATTTAATCTCAGCAGCTCTTTGCTTTTTGAGAGTTGCAGGTGCGCCGGCAATAATAGAACTGATTGAGCCCGGAGACTTCTATTGAAAGCCTATCGCATTTGAAATATAGGAAAGAACCCCCCTCAAAAACTCCCCCCAAAAAACGAGGTTTATTGCAGCCCCGCTCATGCAAGTCAAAAGACCTTGGGATGGAAATATGTCGTGAAGACAGTGGGGAAATGCGAGTAGGTAAAATGGCAATAAAATTCTATTACCAAATCAAAGTGCACTCTTAAGGAAATGTGTCTGGACTGGGCACCCCTCCAAAAAAATACTACCAAGTCCTCAAGTGCCACAATAAATGGAAGCAAAAGTACCGCTGTGATCCCCCCCCTCCCCCCCACCCTGGTTTTCATTGTTAACCTTAATAAACGCTTCCCAAAATAACCTTGCATTCACAAAGCGCATATTACGGACAACGGCGGATACGCTTCATCTTCGCCCGTCAAGGTCAAGGTGTTTTGCCATCTTTAATCGGGTTTGCTGAGTTGGCACGCTTTAATGCAGTGTCACTCTGATTCACATTCGGCTGCGGGGAGCTGCCAAGGACAATTTAGCGCCGGGTAGCGTGAAGTCATTGAGAGACGGTAGCCGCCCAAGACAAACGGCTCTGAAAGCTTCTTAAATGAGTGATCACTCTTGTCAATGTGTCGTTTTTGTCAGGAGTGGTAGTAGAAACGAGGGGTGGGGGTGGGATAAATGACACGGAAGACAAACAGTGATGTGAACGTGTCACAATCTGCTGACGTTGAACATGCGTAGTTCCTCATTATTTTTGTGTCCGAGGCTAAGTGGACACCATCTTTTCTCACTCTTTATTCATAAAAGTAATCCTGTAGTAGTATTTTTTCCCCTGCAGTCTTGCCATTTGTTTTCTTGTAATTTTTTTCTTGTTTTTGCCATTCTGACAATCAAACTTGCAGCTAACGCTAGCTTATGACATGCGATCCTCATTTCTGCGAAACGGCATCATGCAAACCCACATGAAACACATGCACAAACTGTCAGCCGTACCTTGACAGCCACCAGCATCTTGTCCTTGGTGGGACTCAGGTTGTAACACTCGGCCAGGAAGACTTTTCCGAAGGCTCCCTCGCCGAGCTCTCGCTTAAGGATGATGTCTCGGCGCTTAATATGCTGCACCACTGGCGTGTCGGGATAGAGGGGAGAGCACAGAATGACCTTTTTACACAAGGAAACGGCACCTACATCCCACTCTATGCACCACACAGTCACAAAAAAAAGTTTGGAATGAAAACCAACAAGAAAAATGGCCAAATAATGAGAAGCAGCGGAGAAAGTAAACAGAATGCAATCAGAAACCATTTCTGTTTTAATTGCATGTTACTCTGGGGATAACTTAACAGTTGAGCTGATTGGACCATGAGCGCTAAAAGCTAACATAACAAGGTCCAAGAAAAAGAAAATATTTAAAAGCACATTCTGCAATTTTAATTGATGAGCCCTCCTAATCGACCATAACAGGCTCAGATTCCCTCATATACATACACCTCATTTGTCAAATTCGAAGTGATGTTTGTAAGCACAATTACGTAGAAACTCGAAAGTCACAGTGGAGCTGGGGAAGATTCTCTTCCAAGCCTACCCCTTGAAACACTTGATGAATATATTCGTCGGTGGCAGTAAACATTTGGTTTCTCGTTGGTCAATCCTGCACTTCCTTAAGCCGTCTACTTTCATATACAAGAATACCTACTTGCGTGTATTCCATTTAAAACTTGACACATGATCAGTATAAATGATGTTGTCAAACTGCGGAAGACTCTCTTTAATCCTGCTTTGACTCCTCGACAATTGGAATGTGGAAATAAAGCAGCCGGGGCAGCGAAGCTCTTCTTCATCTTTTTATTGGCAGCATTGGAACGCCACAAGGGGAAATTTTATAATGAGAGCCGGAGTGTAGAAATTAGTTCATTTTGAAGAAAGAAAAAAAAAAGGCTGAGAAGAACAGGAGGAGTAAAAATAGCATCGATGGTACATTAGCTCCGCTATATCAAGTTTTCCGAATCCCGACTCAATTGTCTTTAATGTTTACAAAAACTCATACGTGAGGTTAATTGAAGACAGTAGTCTCCTTATGTTTAAAAAAAATAAATACATCTGGTTCATTGAAGACTACATTGTCTGATGTTTAAACTCGGTCAGGATCACTGAAGCCGATATTTTGAGGTTTACAAAAGACGCGTTCGGTTGATTGAAGACTCATCACCTTGATATTAAAAAAAAACACTTACAGTAAGTTCAGTGAAGACTGTATTGACTGAAGTTTAGGAAAAAAAAAGACACATTAACTTCAGAGAGGACCCAAAATTGTCACTAATGCTCTCGAAAAATGATGACGCTACAAGAATACGCAAGTTAGGTTACTGTAAACTCATTTTTGATGTTATCAAATTTGTATGCTAATTTCATTGAAGACTTTGACTTTACCGTTTGCAAAACCATGCCTGTTGATTTTGGTTTTAATCAACACATAATGGGTGACTCGAAATGTTTGTATTTAATAAACTCAAGTACGTTCGGTTGAGTGACGTTTAAAATAAACGTTGAGTTAGTTTGGCGAAACAACTGTATTATTTCTGATCTTTTCTGACAAATTTAAAAAAAGTGAGATGACCTCGTCTTGTAAAAGAAAAATGATAGATGGTTGAGCTGTTGACCTTGCACATATTTAAATGATATTTGGATTGGTTGCCAGCTGTTTAATGTCACCGGTTTTCATTTTGCTGACAAGTTTTATTATAGACGAGGAACGAAACATCCCCAAGGAATACGTTTAATCCCGTTCAACACACAGAGTCAATTTCCACAATCTCGACTTTCTCCCCCATCTGTGCGCTGTGTTTGTGCCTGCCGACGCACACTTTATGACTCAGTCTCATGTGTCCATCATTGAAACGATACCAGCTACTGTTGAGTGAGAGACGGATGTGCCCGAGGTGAAATCCTGTCACTTGTCACCGCGTTTGTTTTATATTCCGCCGCAAAAGAGAATTTGGCACTTCTCACCAAAATGCCGCAGTGGTCAAGCGTTACGAAACGAGCATACAGTATAAGAGAAGATGGAGACAAAAAATACATGTTATGTTCTGTGTCTTGAATAATACCCATGCGTTGGGTTCTTTAAAGACTCAACATAGTCGAATAAAAAATAATATATGGAGTAGGTGGCTCTAATAAAAAGTGCAGTGTGTAAACCCCCTAAAAGAAGTCACATCGCACCTTTACACTCGCCTCCTCCGAGGACTGCTGAGCAAAAATCCTCTTCCGCTGTGAATCTTCCTGACTCGGGCCGCCGACACGTTTGGCTCGGGAAGCGAAGGCGTCGGCGAGCTCGGGAATGAGAATTATTCATGATTATCGAGCGTGGTAACTAGCGAGTCGCTCATGTTTGAGCAGCTCAATGGGCTCTCCGTCAGGAGCTCGTGTCACTTTGCCTCCTTGCGGCGCGGCCATTTTGGCCCTTGGATCTGGCACTCCTTCAAAGCCGTGTGCAAACGGCAAACCGAGCAGAGCGGTCGGACCGGCGAACAGAAGAACAACGAGTGACGCGGCAGCGAGAACATTGTGCCCTGTTGCATCAAACATGCGTTTAATAGTCACGTCCTTGAAATAGTGACAAAAAAATTAATCTCTTCACTCAGCCAATCATGTGCCGGCTGCGAGATTAAAATATTGCAATGTGCTTTGTGACTGTCACATTGTCTTCTTGGCGCACAGTGGGATCGCAATGACAAAATGAAGCAGAGCAACATTAGCCATGTGGGAGGATTGCGGAGAGATTAGACGATTGTCCGACGCTGGCCTGCTTTAGTTTCGTGAGCGGATGAGGCCAAGAAGAAAGGAATTGTGTCGTTACGGAGGCAGTGACGAGGGTTGCGCAATGCCGCCTTGGACCTGTTTTCGGCCGTGGATATTTTGAAAAGGACTTGTGACAGATTGGTTGAGGACTAAATTTGATGTAAATTTCATATTTTGCTCATAAATTGTCAAAGTTTCATGCAGCCTTCTTCCATTTGGTCGCTACGTGTCCGCATTTTCCGGGCGGCCGTGACATACGCTAACCTTCAATGTCTTCCGCAGGCATACAGCCACACTGAAAAGTGGCAAACAGATGAAATCTCGATGCCACCGCCGCACATGAATTCATCTGCCCCAGTTTGACCTGAGGGCCTTGACGCAGAGGGAACGTTTTCCTCACTGGAGATTTACTCAGTTGGGTCAGGCACCAGAGCTTTTGTTATGTACCTGCGACGGTGCGTGTCTTTGTTACGCAGCCACAAATCCTTTGTCCTCACAGTGTCTTGTTTTATAGTCCCGTTGGTCAAGGAAGGCTTTCTCCCGCCCGTCAATCACAAACTCTACATTTTCACATTGGAAAATCATGCAGCCCTTCAGCGAATGAGGCCGATAGTCATTAAATCCCCAGCAGCCTACGGCACTGGCAGCATTTATTTCAAAAGAAGACGTTTTTCTTCCCTGACATCACATTCGCTCTTCACTGATTGGTTCATGTCGCTGTCGCATCCGTTTGCCCAGCTTTGCCCCGCCTTGGAAATGCGCTTGATGAGACTGCAATTCCAGGCTACATACGTTAGGGAAGTCAAAGACGATTGTCATTGATGTTTAGAAAACACGCTAGGTTGTCGTTCATTTTCAACAACCATGTTTAGCTGAAAAGGTTTTCCTCATTACGGGACACAAAAATCAATATGGAACCTTTGCTATGAATTGCACAGGCAGGCTGCCATTTGGTTGGATAGTGGCAGTTTTCAGTGGTCGTTTCTGAACGAAATGAGAAAAGTAATAGTGTAATCTAGTGACAATGCCGAGGTCCCTTTCCCCTTCGCAAAAAGCGTGAGCTCACATTATATATTGCTTCTGCGGGGACAGAAACTACAGAGCGAGCTTGTCTTAGCGGTGTCGCTAATAACCCCGCGAGGACGTAACAATGCTAAAGCTAAACTAACCGTCGCTCCTCCTTCTCTTCTGAAGCTATTGTTCATCTCGGGCCGGCGGGACGTTCCAAATCCGTAATTAAAAAAGCAATCCGAGCGATTAAACAAAGCCACTTGCTGTGAGACAGCGGATCCTAGCGAGATAACAATCTGTCATTAGGCTAAAGAATTGTCCTTTGCCTTTCCGCCTTTATCTCGCTAATGCGGTCGACGGAATTGGCCCTTTTTTTTTTTTTTTTTTTTTTGCTTAGCGCCCGGCGGATTAAAAATAAAACAGGAAAAAGCTCTCAACGAAACATCCTAATCAGTCACATCTCCACTGTTTACTCCCCCTCTCTTGTGCAACCAATCCAATTGGCACTTTTTATTTTTTATGTTTCTGAACAACTTTGTTCCACTCGAGTGGCCTTTGTCATTCCATGCGTTCAACTGGAGTTCGAGGACAATTCGATGGCGCTGGCGTCATTTATTTTGGTTTAGCTTGATAGATGGCTATTTTGGGAGTGAGCCAGGATATTTAAAAAAAGGCATCGCACGCATGCCTGCTGATTGTGGCTAATTAGCATCATTAGGAAATCCAAGCATCAAATAGACGTGATAGCAGTATGGGCTCCAAGTCCTTCATGCCGATTTTGATCTTTTCCTTTGGTTTTGAAGTGATCTGCTAAATGATGAATGAAAACCGGATTTATTATGTAGTATGTACAACATAAGTCTACATCCACATACAGCGAGCACTGCGGAATGTTACCAGAATTTCTGGCACAAAATTTGACTTTGTGTACTGAATATAGTCGATTATATTGTTTGTGAAGGAAAGGAACCGAGCCGTGCTGCGAATAGCAAAAAGTGGCCGGTAACTGACGTTGCCCTAAAATGGTTCGTAATTGCTTCAAGATGCCGCAAGCTTCCACAAGGATTAATTTTACATGAGATATTGCTTTGGCCTGAGCACAAAAGGTCTCAATAGGTTCTGCGAATATGTGGATTTTAGACGGAGGTTTTGAGGTGCGCATGAGATGTGTGGAGCGCTACAGAGGACGAGTCACTTCTGCTCACTACAAGACTGTTCAATTGTACTCAATAACTTTATCGCACCCACACATGCACAAGCGCACACGCAACAACAACACTTTCAAACTACACAACGTTGCTGTTGGCTCAACTTGATGCTTTGTGTAAATCACATTTCCCTCTCAATTGCTTCGTTTTGATCATACTTGCTCTTTTCATATTAGTCATTTTCGTTTGCTGCTGTATCCACTTAATTTCCCCGATGTGTGATCAATAGTTTTCCCTTTCTTCATCTTATTTTCCAAAAAGTCAGACTTCGCTCTCGTTAAATGTTAACTTCTTTCTCGAGAAAAAAATAAAAAATCTCAGAAATATCCTGCTGATATCAACTTTCCTCATCCTAAAATGCCACAAGATTGTGACAAAGCATCAATCCTCTATCCCGGTGGCCCCCAACCCCCGGGCCGCGGACCGGAACTTTTTCCTAAAGATGTATTGTAGGACTATGCAGATTCTCCTTAGATCTGTCTTGTTCCGAGGCGATATTTAACCACACTAAAATAAAAACAAACTAGGCTGGGCCGGGGGGTTATCTGGAAGATAAAATACTCATGAATAAACAATTTCTGGGGGAAGGGGGCAAAAAAAAACGCTATTGTCAGCAATGTTGAAGGCCGGCAGTTTTTATGTAGCCACCTTGTTTTTCTGGTTGAGATAGCGGACTGGACTTGACCATCACATTACCGATGGACATGCTGCTGCTCGAAAGCAGTGTGTGTGTGTGTGTGTGTGTGTGTGTGTGGGTAAAAGGGGGAAAATGCCAGGAGCATATTCCCCTGAATACAAAGCTTTCAACTAAATGAATGAATACATTACAGATCGGTAGCCGGCCATCAATAACGCAGCTCTACTGTATCTGAGCCGAATAAAGCTCTTTGCCGGACAATAGGGTGGGACCCCTGAGACCACCCCCGACACAATCCCTTCACAGGAACCAGGACTGCTGCAGTCACGGCCCTGCAGAGACGATGCAGGAAAACAGTGGCCGCGAGCTGCACTAGCAGTCCGCCCACATCCGCACTCTCATTCACAGGTTGACACAGCCTGGCAAACACCTACACAGACACAGACACACACGCAAATACACACACTGATAAGCACATGCATTTTCTTTTCCCCGGGCGTGCGTCCTCAGGGTAGCGAACACATTCATATTCAGCGCAGGCAGAAACAGTCGGGAGCCATTTTGTTTTCCTGGCCAGCGACTGGAAAAGCGGAGGCCATTATGACCTTGTGATGAGTTCTGGACTTTTTAATATGATGCACTTCCGAGACAAAAAAAAAAAAAGAGTATCGCTTCAAGGAAAAAAAAAGTTGCGAGAATGCGGTCATATTTTTCCAAGATAAAAAGTTGTACAGTGGAGAGAAAAAAATTACAGTGCATCATATACAAGTGTGAGAGAAAAACTAAATCAACATTTTTTTTTTCCAACCGTCCATCCATTTTCAACACCGCTGATCCTGAACAGGGTCACGGGGGGGTGTTGGAGCCAATCCCAACAGATTTGGGGTGAAAGGCAGACTACACCCTTAACTGGTCACCAGTCAGTCACAGGGCAAATAGGGTTAAAAAAAAAAAAAGCAAAAAAGTGGTAGCTTAAAATGAAGTTGAAAGATTTAAAAAAACATGTTTGTACTTTCAAGGAAAAGGATATGTTTTAGGGGAAAAAAATCCGTTTTTTTTTAAGGAAAATTCAAGTTTAAAAGACTAAGTTGTCTTTCGAGAAAAAAGTAGCATATTCTCAAGAAAAACATTTGTGACTGTACAAGAAAAAAATAAGGATGGAATTAATCGGATTCTTTATGTAATTTTTTTCAGAAAAAAGACGTAATTAGCCAAGAATAAATTTGTCCATAAGGCGTAGAAAAAATAGTAGTGTGTTTCCGGTAACATGAAATTTCGGCATAGGGTCGGTAGGTCGGACAAATGTTTTTATTTTTTTAAATATTTTTGCCACGCCCCCATCATAAATGTAAACAAAATAACCATAAAACATAAAACAGGGAGACATTGAAACCCCCGCTCGCCGCCGAAGGAAAACAAACAAACAAACAAAAAACTACGGCAAGCCTGAGGATTTCACGTAACAATAGTTACCGGTAGCGTGTCGTTTCCGTGGCGTCATTTTACGGTACCGAAACATAGTTTAACCATTAAAGTCACCGCACACGACTTGACTGTGTGATCAACGCGATTTCACTGTGCCTCTGTGTGTTTGTGGTGTGTGGGTGTGTTTCTTCGAATTTACTTTCGTTTTGAGTGTTGGGGGGGACGCAACAGATAGGTGCGTATGCGGGTTGCTATTTTAGTCCACAAATTGAGGAATCGCGCGGATGAAAGTTTGAGATGGCGGCGAAAAAAACTCACAAAGGTCTCCTAATTACGTCATTTAAGAAATGGCAATGCCAGTCTGATTTTTCGTATGAATCGTCCGAAGGGCGTATCACTAAACTCACCTGTGACGTATGCACAAAACACGAGAGCGAGAGACGGACGACGTGAGGCACGATTACATGGCAAATTGGTCATTAGATTTGTAGGCTAATCGCTGTGAAAAATATTATGAAAAAGTATTGGTTATTCTATAATTTACTGGTTGTAGCATGGTAACTTTATGAATAAAATATTCGTCACAAGGTGTAGTAATGCTAGACTGCAACACACAAAACGCGGTCTAAACTATTTCGCGGCCGCCGCCATGATTCAATGTTGTTGACACACGACGGCAAATGACGCGCATGCTCAACGTGAATATCGCGAGAGTTTGCACCGATGTAAACATCTTTCCTTTTATTATTTATAATTTTGTCTGTGGTTTTATTGTTCTTGTTTTGATTGTAAAGCGTCCTTGAGTGTTTTGAAAGGCGCGTATAAACGAAATACTACTATTATTATTATTATTACACAAAAATGTAGAAGGTTTGGAAAAAATGCCGACCGGAACGTTTTTGTTCGAGGTAGAAATTCTTGGTCGGTCGGGTTACCGGAAACACACAACTTTTTTTTCTACGCCTAATAATTGTAATATTTTTGAGAAAAAAGTCATTACGAGAAAAAAAATTATATTGCAGGGCGAGCATCCTGAGGGTAAGGAACACATTCATCTGAGGACAATAACTAACCCCCCCCCCCCACAGGGTGAGTATCATGAGGGTAAGCAACACTTTCGTATTCAGCGCAGACAAAAACAGTCGGGAGCCATTTTGTTACCCCAGCCGCACTGGTGAAAAAGCAGTGGTCACTGTGACCTTGTGATGGGTTTAGGATTCAGAACATCACGCAGCCACTCTTCTTCTGAGGTCTGCGTACCATCCCAATGTACCTCGCATCCTGCGAGTGACTTCCACGTGCAGGTGGAAGTTTCATCGGAGTGTCATTTATTCATTAGCCGGCAATCAGACGCTGCGTGCGCGGCATGCAATGTCATAAATCAGCCGACGAGCGGCCATTAACAATTCATGCCATTCATAATACATAAGAGCCCTCATTTATTTATCACCACTAAATGGGATTTCCTTCCATCGCCTTCCGTTCCCGCTCGAGAACGCGCGTCGCCGCCTGACCGACAGCCATTTTGGGAGCGAGCCAAAAAGACAAGTCCACAACACGCCCGTACTTTGTTCGTCGGGTTCCGAGCGAATGGGGGCTCGACGCGATGGCTGCTAATTAGGCCTCAAAGTGATCTGAGTTGATTCTGTATGAAAAAGGCTGCCAGATGCTCGCGCCGCATGGCTCTGCGCAATAGATGACAACACATTACGGCGAGGGCCTCAGGGGTCTCAGTGTGTCTCGTTGGAAAGATAAACAGCAAATTACAGCAGAGGTGCACCTTGGGACTTGATGGTTGTCCATATCAGTTCATGGACACTTTTTAAAAACAACTCTGAGAAAGTAGGGATGGGTGAGGGTCATCATTGTGTACTCACGGGTGGCCGGCTTGTTGCAGTTGTGTCCGTGTCGGAAATATTGCGGGTTCTCCACCACGGGGATGCGAGTCATCCCGATGACGACGGCGTCCGGTCCGGCGTCCAGCGTGCACGGCGTGATAATCCCGTGGTTGACATGGTGAAGAGGGCTGGCTGAGTCTTCCTCGCCGCTGATCACCGCCACCGGACCTGAAACCAGATGGGATTTGCCATCGGTGAGAACATTATGTGAGCGCATTTTTTGAGGATTTATTTTCTTTTTGAAAGATGTTTAGTCATAGGGAAATGTATTATTGGAGAGAAAAGGTGTCTTATTTTACAGAAAAAAAGTAACCTTACAATATGAGAGTAATATTTTTGAAAGGAAAAAGCAAATCTTTTCGAGAAGTCAACTCCATAGAACAAGGGCAACTGTTTTTCAAATGCATATTTCTGTTAGGAAAAAAAAAAATCATGAAAAAAAAGTCAAAAAGGCAAAAAAAAAAAGAAGTCACTTTTTAAGTCATATACTGTATATTTAAGGAAAAAAAACTATTAATGCCCGGACAAAAATGTATATTTTCACAAAAAATGTATAAGACCCCCCAAAAAATATTGGTCTTACAAAAAAGTGTCAAAGAAAAAGGTATCTCATCTGTTGAGAAAAAAAAGTATTCGATCTTTCCCCGCCCCAAAAAAGTATTCGGCTCAGGTGTACCTACTATAAGTATGTGTTTGTTCCCTCGCTTTGACACATAGAAAAACAGGCACGCATACAGGAAGTCAACAGTGGCGGAGTGGTGACAGTCGATCTGTTTACCCACAATGCCGAGTGCTTCCATCACAAGGCGGCAAATAGCTAATCAAGGGCAAGCAACATCCAATAATAGACTTCAGCCTGGGAATGGGGAGCGGAGGTGGGATGTTACGCGAAAGCCGCAATTTATTCAGGACAGCTGTGTCGCCGTTGCTGTCGTCTGCGCTTTCATATCAGAGCACTCACTTTATTATGGACGCGAGCAACGCATCGGCTCGGACAAATTGCCAAGCGCAGTAGGGAGCCACGTCGCTGGGTTTGTATTTTTTTGGGGCCAATTCTCTCAAAATAAATCCTTTTCCAGAAGCGGACTTCTTGTTTGTCCAAAACACTCCCGAGTTATCATTTTATGGTACAAAAAAAAAAAAAAAGTAAAACGACTAATTGACCATGTGGTGCTGAGTTATCAGAGTTTGTATTTTATGCAGTTATTTGTTGCCATGCTGCACCCACACAAAATGAAAACTCAAATTCTTCACACGTTAGCGTCAATCTGAAGAAATCTCAAGATCACGTTTTACCCTAGAAATGGGCATCATGATCATAAAATAGCTGCTTCAATTCAACGTGGCAGAACATCCTGGTTTTTTGGGGGGGGGTTTCTTCCCCCCCAAATGGCTTCTTGGGACTTTTTTGTGGGTCAACCCATGATACCTTACCTGCCTACCTACTTTACCTATTCACCTACAAACTACATCTTTGTTCCTTTTTACCTACCTACAATAACAACCCACCTACTGACTGACCACTGATATGAAATATTAAATATAAAGAACCTATAAGCTACCCGTATTCCAAATTTATGCATGTTACCTACCTGCAGTATCGACAGCACCACCATATCGGCCAACCTACTTAACTAATGACCTGCTGTTAGGTTACGCTGTATACTTTCTATTTCTATTTAACTTGTATTTGTATGAAGAGAAGATTAGCCCCCCCCCCCCACCTCATTTTACTTGAGCTGAGTGGTGTCTCTGAGAAAAATAGGACCAAAAGAAAAGGATGGTATTTTTGAGTGTTCCTTCTCCTCTGGGATGCCAAAAACCTCCGCTGAGTGAGCGCTTCTTGGAAAGCACACAAAAAGACCAAACTGCACAACAGTGCACAACAAACAACCATGGCTTCAAAAATCCCTCACACACGCCCACACATGGAGGAAGTCCACAACGTCGTGATGGCAAAAAGAGAAGGAAAAAAAAAAGGACCCCCCCAAAAAAGGTACCTCTGTCTGTTTAATAGGACACATGAAATGGAATGAAAAACCATCTGATCAGACTCCTGAGGCGGATCGATGATGGCTGTGCTCCAAAAGCACACACACACACACACACACGCACGTCGCTTTTCTGCCGACTACAAAAGACAAATCAGACCTCTCGGATTTGAGACCAATGTAAGAATAGCATTTTTCTTAGGTGTGTGATGGAAAAAGCCATCCCCACTAGTACGTATATACTGTAACTCCAATGGACTACAGAACTACCCTAAAGGGCCAGTGCAGATTCAGCGTGTTTCACAATTCACAAAACGGCGGACCCAACTATGGAGACATCAAAGGTAGCTGCTCAAGCCAAGGCAAAGCAACTTTTGTTATTCGATAGAGTGTAGCACATTTCATACACACGCTAGCTCAACTTCACTACAAGTATAACATTTACAAACAAAAGTGGTAAAGGCATTTCAAAGCAAAGTCCGGAAATAACAGTAGCATATTAAAAACGGATCATCGAGTGCAAGAACGGGATTTTGGAGAACATGATTTAAAAAAATGCTTACACTAATATGAATGAAAGGTAGAGCATAGTTTTGTTTTTTAATTGGATTACAAGCAGTTAAATTTGGGGCTGACTTCAATACTGTTGGCATCTTATTTCATATGTGTGCAGCATAACCGCTAAATGCTGCTTCACCATATTTGCTTAGAAATCTGGGCTCGCCATCTGAATCGAGTCTGCAGATCTGTTACTTGTTACGAGCTGCAACAGATTTGACGAACTTTACTACTCATTCTACTAAAACATCTAGGAATGTAAATATGAGCGGCTGAAATGTCTACTCCCCAAGTACAGGTAACTTATTCATTTCTTAAGTAAAAAAAAAAAACAAAAACATTTTGCCCCACTTCTGTCGTACCATTCCTAACAAAACTATGCTAATGTGGACTCTGACGGTGGCAAAGGACCAGATTGCTGCATGATGTTTAAAGATGAGCCCCCGGCCTGTCTTTCCAATACATTTCCCCGCGCTAGCGTCCTTCCATTTGTCTTCGAGAATGATGCCACTCTGGCAAAGATCGCTCACGACTCCCCCGGCAGACGGTAGACTCGGGGCGGCATTCGTCAATGTTCCCTCGCCCGTAATGTGCGATGGCGGCGATCGCGGCCAGCGGCATTTTCGCCAAAGTGTTTTATGTTTATGTAAGGCGCCCGCCTCAGGTGCATTAGCTAATTCGCCCAGATCGATTGATCAGGGGTGACATCAGCATCATCGCCGCCACCCAGATGCCACGGTAATTTACTACCAACACCCCCCGCCCGGATTCAAAATAGTCTCTTTCATTACGCCGCTGTCAGCGCATCGCTGAGATAGATCGCCAAGCTTAAAAAAGGCAATGCTGTGCTTCAACTCAGCCCCCCGCCCCCAAAAAAACTTTTGTGTTTTTGCCAGTGGTAAGCTCGGATCCTCCAAAACACACGAGGCAACAAGTAGGAGACCTACTCATAAATAGATGGCTCGTTATTTTCGTTACGGGGGCAATGTTTTGGTTTAGATCTTAAGAACCGAACCATACCGCTGAGCCTTCAACAAGTGATTCTCAATTATTTTCTGTTACACCCCCTACTGGAAAAAGAAAACATTTCGTCGCCATAACGCCCCGCCGCAACTCCAAGTCGTGTCATTTTTCTGTATACGTGATATGATCTTCCTATATGATCTAAATTTTACCTACTTCAGCACACAGCACCCACAAAAATGTACACGTGTCATTAGATTGTAAATCATAATTAAAAAAAAACAGAAGGACAATTGTCTATAATTGAATGAACCGAGTAAATAAAAATCTCATGAGCAAAAAAATATAACAAAGCAAACAAGTGCGGTATTACAAAATTTTGCAATATAATGCATGCATTTATCATTTCAAATTATTGCATATAAAATTGCAATTGCAATATTGAGGGGGAGGGTCGTAATGTGATTGTATTATGAAACCTTTCAGCCCCATTCTTAACGGTTACCCCTGTCACTGTTCTACAACACCAACATTAATCTCGAACCCAAACCCAAGCTAATCCAATTATTCTCCTTTATCATGAATTTAACGTAAACTTTTTTTTTTCCAACCAATCCATGTCAAGTGTCGACACATACATACATAACACACGCAGCTTCACGCTTCTGGCGTTTTAACATCCGGTTTAAACCACTGGTGTTGTTGGGTTACTACTTCGCCTTCCTGCCTTAACTTTGCATATTCAGGCTCTTTATTTGACATTTGGAAACTCAAGAAGGGAACAATTAATTCCGCCTCTCATTCCACTGCATTATTGATGGGTACTAAGAATAAAAAGAACACACGAATAGAAACTTCTAATGAACGCTACTTAAACATTCCATTGTAAGGCTGAAATGTTCTCTCTCGACAAATCAATGGCGAGCAGCGTGTGTGCACGTCCGGGACTTTCTGCGCTTGAGTAAATAAATACAAAGTGGCAAGAAAACAGTCCGAACCTCAAAGTCCTGTTTGTGACCTTCTAGACCAGCTCGACTGAAATGATTTTCCCCGCACTTTGTGGAGGGTGAGGACACACACAGTGGAAGAATCCATCAAACAACCGCAAAGCTCCTTTTTTAATATTTCTTAACATCTCCGACAATTTTGCACAAAGCCTCATGGCAAAATTTTGATGAAAGCAAGCGGCATCTACGAAGACGCAGATAAAAAAATAAAGAAATAAACTTGACAGAGGTCTATCGAGTGACATTTAGTTGAATATGAACAGCCGGAACGACCCCATAGAAAGTTTGAAAGAAAAATCCAATAAGAAGTGAACAACTATGTATACTTAATGTGGCGCGCAACTGACATTTTTCCTTTTTACAGCACTCTTTAGGTTTTTCTCCCCCTTTGTTTTATCACTCTCATTTTACTTTTGACTGATTCTTTTATATTCTTTATATTAAAATGACTACATCGACACGCAGGCGTGTCTCCGCTTCCAAAATGGACGATGAAGGTGATTCTCGGGACACACACACAGACGAAAAAAAAAAATCCCTGTGGTGTGAAATAAATTTTGCAGAGCGCGATTGCTTCCGTTCCACCTCCTTGTGGTAATTATCACACAGATTCCCTTTCAAAGGTAGTTAATTAGGACTGGATTTAACTGGAGGACACGAACAAGAGAACACAGGAAGGATAACTCACAGAGAGGCTTCTCATTAATGACGGACGGGAGCCCAATTAAGTTCACGTGTGGCGAGGTGGTAGAAAAAAAAACGAGTAGGGGGGCCGGATCATCACGGGGACTGATCAAAGAAACCTCATCACCCTCGTAATCACCACCAGCCACTGACGCTGTCACGCCCGTGGAAATGAAGTCAACAGAGAAGAACTCAATCTTCGTTTGCTATTTACGAGAGAACGGGGCGACTGAGGATGTTCGTGTGCATTTTGCGACCTGTGATAAAAAGCATATAAGGTGTGCTCCATAAATATTGGCACCCCTGGTTAAGGTATTGAAAAGCCTAAAAATGAATTCAGGTTTTATTGCAAAAGCATACTCTCATACTGAAAACTGTCGAAATGGTTCACAAGACTCAAGGTCCCACATTATAATGTAACCATAATGTAAAACATTAAACCAATTTGAATTAATCTGTAATTTTAAATGAGATTGAAAAATGGAACAGAAAATACGGCATTGTATGAAAATCCATCCATCCATCCAGTTTCCGAACCGCTTTATCCTCACAAGGGTCGCGGGGGGTGCTGGAGCCTATCCCAGCTGTCTTCAGGGCAGTAGGCGGGGGACACCCTGACCCGGGTGCCAGCCAATCGCAGGGCACACAGAGACGAACAACCATCCGCGCTCACACTCACACCTAGGGACAATTCAGATCAGCTTGCCATGCATGTTTTGGGAATGTGGGAGGAAACCAGAGTACCCGGAGAAAACCCACGCAGGCACAGGGAGCAAACCCCACACAGGAAGGCCGGCGCTGGAATCGAACCTGGAACCTTTGTGAGGTTGATGCACTAACCACTGCACCACCGGGCCGACACAATATGAAAATACCCTCAATAATTTCATTAATATTTCCCCCCCAAAATGTCATCAAATACGGTAAGAACATTATTTAGAGTGTTTTTCAAATTAAATAGCTGAGAATAAAACACAACAAGTAGCACAATAATATAATTTTAAAAATATGATCAATCGATAATAACGTGCGCAAATGGAACATACATGAAATGGAGAACAAATTATCTTCATTGTATTTTTTGGGGAGAAGCATTCCATTTTTTTTTTTTTATGGTTTAGTGATGTACGGCGTAAAAATGAGTTCGACAGTCAACACATATTCATGTACTGACACGAGAGGTCCGAATAAAATAAAAATGAGGTTCGATATGGTGAAGCAGCATGTCGTTACTCACTTAGGCTTATCTTTAAAAAGCGCTACATTTTTTTCTCCAAAGTGGAAACCGTAGCGGAAGACGTATACTGCATTCCGTGCCTGCTCGGTACAATGTCTTAATTCTTGGTGCATCTGCAATGGGTTTGGCAGTGAAAGGGTCACAATAGTAGCACAATTAGGCCACTTAATTACCAGATGCCACCACTGTGTGAAGATGCCTGCCGGTTACACGTTAGCCTCTTCACCTCTCGGAGAAGATGAAAATAACTAAGCTGACACATGGCGTCATTCAACTTCTCACTGAACAGCCGCCCGCAACGGACCACCCCCGCATGTCCTTTCCGGTTTGATGCCGCTGACCTACTACTGCGGGACAGCTGATATTTATCGTCCTGTGCAACGTGGACGACTGGAGATTTACGCTCGGTGCGTTCCCGCGGCATTACGGATGCCAACAATACGCGGCGAGGCAGGCAAGACGGCCTTTGAAAACGTCCCATATATTCGTTGTCAGAAGCGAGGCCGCCGTGCGTGTCCTCTACCACAATGAACATCCGCAGTGGCACAGGGACTGAATATAGCGAAAGTGAGTCGTAAATGAGGATGTTTTTCCACAATTTCAAAGAAATACATTGTAATGTACATTTCCTTTCACAATTTTTATCAGTGCTACTGGAAGGGTGCACGTAGGACCACCCAACCAACCAAATGTATGACAAAAATTATATTTTGAATACGGTCAAAATGCATGCACAACTGCAAAACACACGTTCTTAATAGATTTCATTTTTGATTTTTTTAATGTATATGCATAGATCTACTATCTTGACCAACAACTACAGATTTGAATTAAACAAAGTATCCACATACAGCTCAAAACCGCTGAACAAGAAAACAACCAATTTTTCACGAAAATTGACTCACTCAAATAGGTAATATTTATAAGGCGCTATATTTGTCCCGCATATAATTCCAAATGTGCAAAAAAAAATTTAAATACTAGGCACGTGACGCTCGTGAAGATAAGTGGATTAGAAAATGGATGAAAATTTCCTCAATTTACTCCCATTGACTGATGTAATCGTACTCCTCGGTTTTGCACAAAGCAGAGATAATACATGCCTGTGTGCAGTGTTGTACACGCGGTTTGTACGTATCCAAACCACTGTCGCTTGAAGGTCGATACTTACCGCAACATCTTTGCTAGCATCTGTTCAGCTGTATTATATGTTAGCATTCAGCTAAAATTCATTCATTCATTCATTTTCCGAACCGCTTAGTGCCAGTCTTACAGTAAACCATATATGGGCTCTCGACATTGTAGATCTATTGCAGGTACATCTAGAACGGGGGTCGGCAACCCGCGGCTCCAGAGCCGTATGCGGCTCTTTAGCGCCGCTCTAGTGGCTCCCTGGAGCTTTTTCAATAATGTCTGCCGTGATGGCTGTTGCTCATTATGGCATGCGTGTTCGGTAACGGGTCGATCGCGGGAGGTTGGTTGATCGAAAAGTAGATCTTTGGTCAAAAAAGTTTTGGCACCCCTGCTCTACGGCATGCACTGCAGGGGGGAAAAACATTCAATTATGAAGGCTCATTGTGTATTTGTTGCCAGTTTAGTCATTTTGATAGTAGGCTAATATAGATATATACAGCATGTATTGCTTGCATTGTAAGGCTTATATAAGGCTCTAAATTTTTTGTGGCTCTGGCTCCAGACATTTTTTTTTGGTCCAATATGGCTCTTTCAACATTTTGGGTTGGCGACCGCTTATCTAGAACCACAATAAATGGGGCTTATTTGTACACAAGCTAGTAAAAAAAGCAACTTTTCTATGGTGTGTCACGTCAAAAGTAGAATTAATGCCTCCAGAAAAATGACCGAACAACAAAGACATGCTGTATTTTCTGTATTATCTTTAACACCCAAACCAAAGATGTGTAAAACCACACCTGCTGTATTCCAAATTGGCAAAGAGCTGAGCCACTCAACATTCTTCTCGTCACAGCGAAAGGTGATTGAGAAAATTCCATTGTGGCATTGCTACACAAACCCATTTGGATCATAAAGATGTGCATGTACACACACACACACACACATGAGACTTCATTTATCATCACCGCACTGGAATGGCCAACGATTACCTCGATGCCGGCTTGCATGTAAATATCGCTTACATTAGTGCGGCAACTCGACACTCACACGTTGGAATGCTAAACGTTGTGGCAGCAGAGGGACATTGTCACTGGTCGGTGGCGGCGAGAGGAAGATAGGATAATGCCCGTGGAACACGAGGCGACATTGAAAGCGCTCAAAAGAGGCAGCAGCAAAACCTCAGCGCCGTGCCGCGTATAAATATTTATGGCCGACTGACTGACAGCTACTGCATTGTGCTCCCGGGAGACATCATGTTTTCACATTGTGCGCAGACAACACAAACACTCACTGCAGACGTGAGCAGAGCGCCAACCAGCGTGCAAAATTCCGATTTTTGAGCAAAAAAACCCCACGAAAATCTCACAAGCCACGGTCCCAGCATGAGCCAGTTTAGTGAGGATGCACAAGCCAAGATCCTCAGGTCCTAAAATTTGCCTTTCAAGTCACAGGGATCACAATTTAAGCCGGCATGTATTCCAAAACAACAACAAGCCACAACACCAGAAGAAAATACACACAGGAGATTGCTGTCACACCCGTACGAAATGCTGTGAGGCCTCTTGGGACACAAACACGAATTATTATTATTATTTTTTTAATGGATTGAGAATGAGAATTAACGTGGACAATGAGCCGCATCACCACTAAAAGCAGCAGGACTCGGTCATTACATCAGAGTTCAGCGACACGTTTTTACTGTTTATGCAACAAACAAGTACAATTGTTTACAATGTCCCAAATAGTAAGATGACATTGTCACCACAAGCGTCGTCATGTTAAGATTTTCTTGTTTGTTAATTTTACAAACAAACTGACAATAGGTGACAGCTACTCAGAACGAGCCAATAACTTGACAAACCACATGCTGCTTCACCCTTTCGAGCAGTCATACTGTTCCCTCACTCGGCAGCGTTACTCTTGACCGTTTTTGGTGCTTTGAGGTTGAAAAAAAACCAAACGTACAATTGTTGACAGTTCCCAGACTAGAAGTGCCTCATCTGTAAGCCACCTTGGTAAATGATCCGATGCTGCTTCACCATTCAAAGCAGTAAAACATTTCAAACCTGTTGGCAACCGTTTGTTTGAAAAATCATTTGACAACATACAATTGGACACAATTTGGAATGTAGCATACGAGAATAACGTCGTCAGCGTACCGCATGCTGCTTCACTATTCCAAACAGCAAGACTCTAGTATCACCATCCGCGTTGCCACTTGCCATCATGTTAAAATAAGCGAACTTGTTTTGTTTTTCTTCTTACAATTACAATTGTTTACAGCCACTCAGAACATAACGCACAAGCATAGTCTTGGCCAACGAACCGCATGCTGCTTCACCATCTCAATCCCTAAGACTCTTGCGACTCGTCCAAGCCATGCTTGACATTCGATTGTTTTTACAAACAATTACTTAACGTAACAGAGTAACCTTGGAAACCTCCACTTGACTTGCTTGGCGTGTCGGCGACCCTTCCGATTGGCTCAGAGAGAGCGTAAAGGAAGGAAGCAAGGCGTGCACGTGGAGGTCAATCTAATTGTATTTACACATCCGAGCAGCGCACACCAAGATACAGAAAATCACCCTTCACACTCCTCTGCCTCGATGCTTCTATTTCGCATTCGTCACGCTCAACCGCAGCGCGAGCGGGAACAGGGGAGCAAGCTTTGATGGCGGTAAAAGTAGACCTCGCCACACACAAAGAGATCGTGCACCCCCCTTTGATGGCAAATGTGCAAAAAGATACAATTTGATGTCATGCTCCGTTCACATTTGATGACGTCGATTTAAAAAAAAAATAATAATCTGCAAATTAGCATCCCAATCTGTCCAGGAAAGTTTTCCCCCCAACTTCAGTGAGTCAATACATGTTTTACAACAGCAAAATAATCATAAAAAAGTATTTGGAAACATAATAAGGTATCGCCTTCATTTGATCATAAACTGATTTACTCAGTGGCGGCCCGGTAGTCCAGTGGTTAGCACGTTGACTTCACAGTGCAGAGGTACCGGCTTCAATTCCAGCTGCGGCCTCCCTGTGTGGAGTTTGCATGTTCTCCGTGGGCCTGTGTGGGTTTTCTCCCACATTCCAAAAACACGCTAGGCAGGCTGATTGATCACTCTAAATTGTCCCTAGGTGTGAGTGTGGGCGTGCATGGTTGTTCGTCTCTGTGTGCCCTGCGATTGGCTGGCAACCAATTCGGGGTGTCCCCCGCCTACTGCCCGAAGACAGCTAGGATGGGCTCCAGCATCCCCCGCGACCCTAGTGAGGATAAAGCGGTTCGGAAGATGAATGAATGAATGATTTACTCAGTCTGAAATGTGTCTCCACCAAACTATTTTGCACTTTGTCCCATCGCCCATCTAAAGGAAGAAAATTCACTTGTTCTACCTGTCAGAAATCATCGCTAATGAAGATAGACCAACAAAGACACATTATTTGTCGAAAATAAGCCATTTTCCAGTGGCACTACCGATGATTGATCGTTTATGTGTCATGTGGTTGGAAATGACCGGTTTAGGGTACCTTCCCCTGATTGAAATCATTCCCTAGTCGGAGTTCGTCAAAGTACGATATCTGATATTCAACCAAAATGGCTGCTTCAAACCAAAATTGCCTACTCGGTTTGGTCACCATGGGTCTACTCAACTTTTTAGTCTTTTGGCACGTCACATGCAGGACTCCTACAATCAATATTCACCAGTATACACATACCAACACTTGTGAAATTGGTCATTCGCGTGCGCTGACGCTCGTAAAAAGGTGATTGATTTCCAAGAGGGTACCATCTGATGCTCAGACCCTAATGGTGACAAACAAGAACTTACACTTGTTCTGCTTCCTGAGGAAATTAGTCTGGGCGACAGATTAGGCAAGTGATAAAATTAGGGAGATGATTAATTTAGGTTAGGATATTCGGCTTAGGGAATTAAGGGTTCAGGAAGTGAAAGGTTTAGGATAGGTCATTATGTCTCAGGGAATAGACAAAAGCCATTAGAGTTGGTTGAAGTGGTAAGGGGTTGTGCTATCTCAGAGTAGATCTGATGTAATGGGATGACACCCACATCAAATTTGAAAGACTGCGATTGTTACCTCTGTGGAGGATTAGGGTTAGCCCCAATGTTGAAAAATGTATCGAAGGACACCAAGAACAACACAAGCGGACCACACGAATCGAGGCTGAGCTACATTGTATTTGCAGGTTAACCAAATGGGAGGCACGACGGCGTCAAGCACCTATCAATCAATGTGCTGTGTGGGCGAGGGGCACTTGGGGCTCTTGGCCAGCTCTGAAGCGAATATACATCAGGAAGAGGTGACTTCAATGTGCTGTATAACACAGCAAGGGCAAGGCTGTGCTGATAACGGGATATATTTATAACTGCGGACACCTGAGTATGATTGACAGGACAGTATTTATACCATGGGTCGTCTTTTTTTTAAGGGCACCGGCAGGAACGCATTCAGACGAGACCGCAGAGTGTGACGATGGTGATCTGAGCGTCAATTAAACAAATTCCTCCCCCGCGTCTCTATCCGTTATGCTGCGGTGACATGCGGTGCGGCGGAGGATTCAGTGAAGTATTGTTGCGGAGGGCAGCCGGCCGACAAGCTCCTCAATATGGGAGTCGGACGCCGCAGCCGACTTGATGACTTAAAGGTGCAGCCGTTCGAGGGCTTGCGGCAGAGGTGAGCGACGACACCAAACTTTGACAGTGAGGGACCTGACGGCACATTTACGTACCGCAATTTCACTGACGTTGGTGCATTGTGTAAAATGTGACTTTGTTGAAATTGGGGTTAGTTGTATATACAGTACACGAACAGGGACATGGCTGTCTCAGTCAGGTGGGCGACGCCATATTGTAAAGCTTAATTGTGTATTCGGCTTCAAAAAATGGGGATGGGGGGGCTCTCAACCTCCGCCTCACTCATTAACAAGAAATTCTGTGAATGTGTCTGAAGTTTAGTTTGAAACAGCAAATTATAGGGTTCATATTTCTACATTCACAGCCGCCCTCAGCGAATTAGTTCGGTTGCTCATTTGGTTATCTTGGGTTGTTGTGTTTGTCCTTATTCAGAGAACAGAGCACGAAAACATATATGACTCCAAATAATGGAGGCCCTTGAATGGATGCCTCGCATGCCTCTGTGAACCGGCCCGACCTCGGATTGACCCATGCAGTTCGATTTTCCGACCCAGAACGCTGATTTGAAAGTAAAGCGAAGGACGCCGGTTGATGCGCAATACATGTAAATACACATTTGCTAAGAGCAAAATGGCACAGAGTCCAAAAGGGAGTTGGATCCACTCACACATGTCATCCAGTGCTGGCTGTCATTCAGTGTCATGTACACAGGGGGACAGCCTGCTAAATTTAACTTCGTCTGTTGTCAAATGTAAACAGAGGACCACAGATTGGCGCTTAAGAAATCACCAATGTGACAAAATTCAGAAAAAACAATGCAGGTCGTCTAAGACGGTTCATCACGGAGTGGGAACGGTGACACGTGAAGCGAAACCAAAGCAACCAATGTTGCCAATTTAACGTCCGCCACAGTGCCACTCCCGCCCACCATCCCCCTCACTCAGAGCCGACACTTGAAAGTGCTGCAATCAGTGTAAGGCAATAAATTGAACAGGGCTGCCCGTAAACGGGCTCAGGATCTCAGGACACTGCGATCGGGGGGCTGTCAAATGATGCTTCCCACATGCTGAGAAAACAACTTGAATAGGTGTCGGACCCCTCCCAGGATGAGCCCCAACCCAAAATTCCATTAAGCGGACACTTTCTGGATGTTTTGCTTCATGGTCATTGAGGTTAGGGAGTGTCATAACGTCCCTACATGAGCAATATCCCAGCAGGCGTTCATGTCGCAAGAGGAGAGTGGGGGCTCACAAACATTTTGGGTCAAGGGACACCTTATAGGAGGGACATTTTTTCATATCCACTATCTATATGTGCCCCTTAGACGCCATACGCAATACTTTAAGTAGAAAAGAATTAGACAGATTATTAAGTGAAGGAATGAAGAAAGAAAGAAAGAAAGAAAGAAAGAAAGAAAGAAAGAAAGAAAGAAAGAAAGAAAGAAAGAAAGAAAGAGTGCAAGACATTTCTGCCTAGATGTTAAAATCCCTGACTGTATTTGAATGCGCCTCATATCTCGTGCGCATCGCGAGACGTTAATGGTTACACTCCGTGCCTTGTCTAATGACGGCGTTATCAACTTGAGGTTTGTTAGCGCCCGAAATCAACGAGTGAATATAATGTCGGGATGGTGTGTTGATGTTGGTGCGTAATGCCACACAGAATCTGTGTCAATTGGCCGACATGTCGAGAAGGTAAGTCAGGCTAGCCGTCACACCACCAGGCGGGCTGACTTCAAAATAAAAGCTTCCTCGGGCTATTGTATTGGACTCAACGTCTTATTTTGTTAGCTTTTATTTTGAAGTTAGCCTTTACGTTGGCAGCGTGCTCCATTATGAGCGTGGAACTTCCTTTACATATTAAATGACGGCACACACGTAAAATTAACTGTTACCCGAGGCAGAAAAAAAAATTCCATTATAATATTTTTTTTGAGGTGTCTGAATTACTGAAGGAGTCGTACGAGTATCACAAAGTGCAAAAAAGAAATGGAACAAGACAGGGTACAGTGAGCTCATGTGAAGTGATGGTAAAAAGTCCCACTACGCTCCAGGCTAAAATTGAGAAGTTCCGGAACTCTGTATTGCTGCGGACCGGCCCACTTTAAGCGCAAGCCATATGAATTTAAAAACGTGTCTATTTTCAAGACAAAAAGTCCAAATGCTACGATGACTAAAATAACAATGTTTGAGGGGGGTCCATACTTCGTCATGCTCCAAAAAAGTTGCATTTTTGCAAGTCATAGTATGATTATTAAAGTCCAAATTTACCACACTTTAAAAACTGAATTTCAGATATACAATTTTAGTCTCATATTAGACCTTTTCTTCCTATAAATACAATGTTATTCTATTAAAGAAAAAAATATGACTCACTTCCTTTAAGACAGTTTTTGGAAAAACAAACAAACAAACAAAAACACAATAAATATATCACAATCATATCAGACATTTTAATTGTCCAAAAGCTCAAGTAGGGAAGAGTGATTGTTGTTTTATTTTTTTGTTTTTGTTTTGTTTTTTTGCACTGATTGCAAATGATTTTATGGACCCCCAGGCTACAACTTGCGGTTCCCAAGGAATTTGCGGCTCTCAGTCAGGTGTCAGAATAGGAATAAATGGCCTCGTAAGGGTCATAACGACCCCAACGAGGAAGATTTTTTTATATTTCAAAGCTCCAGGTAGCACTACTACAAAAGAGCACAAATCCACACAAATTCCCTCCTTTTCACAAAACCCTCAAGTTTGATTATGTTTCACTCACTTTCTCCATTTCCTCGCCGCTGGCCAGTGGTCCTGCTGGGCATCCATTCGCAATAACAACAACAGAAGACGTCCGAGGGGGAGCGCGTCGACAACAACAGAGTTTGGCGATCTGGAACAGTTGTGATTCAACTGAGCAACATGAAACTTGCTAGTCATGTTTGTCAGAAGTATACCCACAAAAAAATAAATAAAAAGTTTCAAGAAGCCATGCCTGGAAGACGCAGTGACATTTTTCATTTTGGTTTGAAGAAGTCATTAATAGTGATTCAGGTTTGCTTCCAAGAGGATCTCATTCAGTGCATTCGCAATGTCCAACACGGAATGAGAGTAATGCAGAAATTTTGTTGGTAGGCCGAAAAGCTCTGAGGCATCAGGTTTTGTCGCTGTTGACTCCCTTCTCTGCAAAACCCAGTGAGCACATCAGATACCTTGGTGTGATTTTTGATGAGGATCTCAACGTTGACGAGAATATTTTCTCGATTCAAGACTGCGTTTTAGCTTTTAATGAATATATATAAATCTGTATCAGACTCTGAAAAATTGGCTCATGCATTCATCTGTAGTTTTTTTTTCAGGCAGAACAAATCGAGCACTGAACAAACTTCAACGGATTCAAAATGCTGCAGCTAGAATTCCATTATAAACAAACGGGTACGAGCAGATCATTCCAGCTTTTGGCTTCCGGTGTTGCCTTTGGAACATTGTTCATCTCAACGTCTTCCGTGAACATATCTCTTCTCATTAGCTCGAAAGTTTTGTTTTTGTTTGCCTTCTGTATTGTTTGTTTGTATTTTTAATCTATTGCCATCTTGCTTATTTTGCTGATAGCACACTGAACCCTCTGCTTTCCAAATAAAACCGACACTGACATTGATAGGGCAACATGAAATTTGGCAGATATCATGGGTAGACCCACAAAAAAAGTTGGAAGAAGCCCTGCTTAAAAAAGACACGGGAATTCTGCCATTTAGATCCTAAGCAGTAAATTCCAGCAAATGAGGAGAGAAAAGACACAAAGATTGAGAATCAACAGGACCTTCCGCGCAAGCCGACCGCATCGACTGTTCCCTCACAGCACGTCCTTGCGCGCCTTTTATTTGCGATGCGAAACCGGCATTGGCTTGTCATTTTGCTTCATAAGCGGTTGCAATTATGACGGCGGCGGCGCTTGGATGAAAGAGACACCGAAAAGAGTTTTTTTTTTTCCCCGTCGTTGGGGGGGGGGGGGGGGACACCAAACGGCGCTTCCTTTTCTTCTGTTTACACTGATAGAGGCTGAGGCCTCACAGGCACGGCGCCGGTTGATTGACAGAATGGGAATACACCTCCATTTTTTTCCCACGGAGGAGATGAAGGGAAGACGGAGGAGAGGGGAAGAGAGAGGCTTCTTCTTCACTGCACAGGGCGCCATGTACTATTAACCGGAGGCTTCCCTCCCGCTTACACTGGATTAGCCACATTACGGATTCTCTTTCAGGTTTTTGTGTTTTGGCGAAGGGAAGGGGGTGGGGGCGGTAGTAGCGCGTGGAGCTTGAAGCAGTCAGCGCACTTCATTTAAATAACGCACTCTTTAAAGACTTTATCTGCAAATACACAAACACACTAAACGGCGAGTTCTTGTTGATCGCTGATTAGCCAGAGTAAATCCACTTTGTGGTGATGTTGACTTTAGAATGGAAATCAGTTTCATTGAATTTTTGTTATCGCTATTGACCGGCAGAAGCATTCCTCTCATGGATTGGAAACCCAAATGCCACCAACATAAAGCTAAGCAGTCGTCCGCCGCAGAGTCGGCGGCATCCATCAAAACAGGTGCACCTTTTGTCTGATCATAGTTCACATCAAAAGTGAACAGGAATGAGGGGGAAAAAAATCTTCCGAAATGAGACTTAAATTGTGGACATTGAACTTCATGTTCATTTCGCTTGGGATGTGCTGAAATTAGAGATCGTTTTTATATCATTAACATTCATATGATGTATCCGGGAATTGCACTGAAGATGTTTTTTGTTTTTGTCACTTGGCCTTCATGCTTGTTTTGTGGTCTGACGTGCACGGCCAACTGTGGGACCTTTTCCGATAGGTGTGTGCTTTTCCAAATTATGCTAAATCAACCTAATTTACCGAAGGTAGGCTTTGAACTGAAAAAAACATCTCAAGGACAATCAGTGGAAAAAGGATGCACCTGAGCTCAATATTGGAGGGCCGGAGTGATTTCTTCGTTGCCAACAGTCTAAAGAAAAACATGGTTTTCACATTTAGGGGATGGGAAGAAGACTTTTTAGGGGAGAACATTTGTTTTGTCTCTCCATTGCAAAAATGTTGAAATAGTGAAGTTTGCATTTCAAATGTCAATATATTGTTGTTGTTCAATATGTAACTAACAAGATCCATGGAAATATTTTTTTTCATTCCGACCGAAGCTTTGGGTTGGTACAGCCGCACATCTGCTGTCATCTGTCTCAACGTTTTACATTTCAGTGATTTCCTGTTTCACAGCCACATATTAATTGACAGATATTAATTAGCCCGAGTAAAAGTGAGAGCGGAATTCGAATATTCAGCTATGATTGGCTTTCCTTTATCTCTCATTTAATTTCACATGCTGCGCGGCCACGTGTGCCGGTGCAACTTCCGAACGGTAATAAGTCGGAACGTCAGGAAAGAGTCGCATCCAAATACAAATTATTTGGATGATTTGTCCAAATGTTTGTACAAGATTTGTCTTTATAGTTCAGTTCCTCACAAGGGAGAGCAGAGCCTGCATTGAGCAGAGAATACAGTTATATAAGGTCCTCTGACAAAAAAAAATGTCGCTTTTGTCGGATTCAAGGTGTTTATTTGTCTTTCCAATGAAAAAATACTTTTATGCTTGGAACAAAGAAGGCTCGCCGAAAGATATAAAATAGTGCAATTATCCCAATTGCTGACAAGAATAAAGCCCCAAAAAGTAGTTACCAAAAAGAAAAAAAAACATTAGCTAGTGATATTTTATGTAGAACCGTGTGCAAAGGGATGTGGTAGCTGGGTGGTATTTAACTCAAACACGGCGCATGCTAAATTATGCGTACACACATATTATCAGGCATAAACAGTATCGACAACACTTCAATGGGTATTCAGCAGTGGCTGTGCATGCGTGTTGCTTGTCGTCCTTCAGGGAGTATCACCGCAGTTAAGCGGTCTCACAGCTGTGCGGAAGACACAAAGCACAGCAAACAGATTGTCTGATGAATCTGCGGGGTCCTTACCCGTGCAAGTGGTCTTTTTACTGCATCCGAAAGCAAAAATGTGCCTGGTGGAATAGTAAATGGGCTTTCGCTTGGATAGCGGGTTTTTTTTCCCTACCAACAAGTTACTCAAAGAGCTTTAACACCGTTTCCTTAGTCACGTACTGGTGACGCAGCATCTGGGCGTTTCAAGGACACATTGACATGGTCACAAGGGCTGAGGATCAAACCCACGGCCTTCGGGTTGTTGGGAGACGACCAGTCTACCGCCTGTGCCATCCAGCCCCGCATAGAAGGAAGCTTGCTACTTTTCGTGTCGCCTTCACCCCCTCTGCCACGCAGTAATGCTGAAGCAGAGAACACTTTCCACTACACATCTGTAGAACTGAGTTAGGTCAGAGCCCCTCGTTTCAATGCTAAATTTGGCTAAATTACATGGAGTTAGCCAGCACGTTTGCGTGTCGAGTGGAGCGGATCAGCAGCCAGGGCGTCACCTTATTGCACACGGACGGACATCTCTGGAAATTCAAATAAGACAGCAGTCCACAACCGTCCATCCATTATCTGAAGCGCTATATGCTCACAAAGGTCACGGGTGTGCTGGAGCCTATCTCAGCTGTCTTCGGGCAGTAGGCGGGATAAACCGTGAACTGGTTGCTAGCCAATCGCAGAGCATTTCGACTTATATAGACACAGGCTGTCACAGATAAGAGTAGAACCGGAATGCACAACACCAGACCAAGTAATCATTGGGTTACACTCTCCCATTGGCCCCGCCCACCGGCCCCTGGGTGGACGCGACTAACCACGAGAGGCGGAGTAGGTGAGAGGTGAATGGAAAACAATGAGAGTACATAAATATGGAAAACAGTCAGTAAAATTGTGACAGAGGCACCGGCAGATGCATCCACTTTTCAAAATGAACTTCTATCAGACTACATTGATCAATAAAATATTTTATGTTCTTCTTAATGTGGCGCAGCCTGATCCCGAATGTGCCAGTGGTTGGAGGCCGCTGCACTAAGAGACGCTATCGGCCCAACGCTTTTGTCCTTCTTGTCTGAACCAGCTGGCCATTCTGGCTCGTCTCTCAAAAGCCATGCCTTTCTGTGCCACAAATATCACATCCCGCCCGCCGCTTGACAAAAGCTCTGGTTAAAAAGATGGCGGCGGCTGCTGCGTCTTATCTGACAATTTATTCAGCAGCTCTTAGGGGAACATCCACAATGCATTTTGTCCTACTGGAATATGCAAAAGATAAACAGCCATCTCCGCTGAGCATTAATCATTGATTAAAACATGTTTTGCTTCATCTTGTTTTGCTTTTTCTTTTTTCGCTGCGTAAAGAAATTGGAATTGCCCTCTGGCACAGGCATCAGGATCAGATTGCTAGCTAGCTAGCGCAGCTGACGTTCTTATCGTGGTTGTGGAACAGGTCCAAAAAGATTGTGGCAAGGCGTTATTTGGGGACTTCTGGAAAAACAAAGGAAAAGTTTGGAGTTGTCAGAATGCATGTGATAGCTGGATGTCTGGCTTGTTCTCACAACATATACACTCTCTTTCTCACGTACGCACACACAAGCACAAACACACACACTCCGTGATCGAACGGAAGCAAGCTCTCTCACCTGACCCAGAAAGTGCCGATTGCCGTGGAGACACTCTTAATTCAGAGTGCAATTCCCCACTGGAGGTGGTTAAATCAAGTGTGCCATCCCCTCCAACTCACTCACACACACAGATAATTGATGTATACATATGTAACGGTCGACGGTGAGCCACGCAATGGTGTACATCATGCATGTGATGCAATGTCACTTTACATCAACGAGCTGATGTATTTATTATGCGGACGAGTCACGTCGCTAGCGCGCTAGCAGGTTGCAAGGGAAACCAAACAAGCCACTTCACAGCGCCGATGACATGTTTAGCCTCTATTTTGCAAGTCAAATAATGTTTTTTCCTTAAATGCACAGAAAAACTCCCGTGAGGAATAGAGCTGTTTTGTTTTTGTTATTAATACACCGCTGGCTAACATTTTTTTAATGGCCGATAATAACAGACTACACTACATTACGTCATCAGGCGCTGACAGGTATGGCAGCCTCGGTTACACGCTCCCTAGTATTGTCCCTGTTTTTGGCATTTTCGTTATTTTTTGGCGACCCTGCGCGGCTTACTTACACGAGGGAAAAGCTGCTTAGCATTGGGGAGTCGACGCTCGGACTTTTTTCACCAGCACACGAAAATCCACAAGGTTTTTCGGAGCTAATCGCGAGCAGAGCGGCGGCGCTGTACGGCGCATGGAAACGACGTCGGAGGAGGGGGAAGCGAGCCGGCGTGCTAGTCAAGCTCCGGCAACGTGGATTTCGAACCACGCTCCCATCGATCCATCTTGCTAATCTACGATATCTGCCAAACAAGATGGATAAGCTTCTCCTCCTCACGAAGACCAACAAGACCTTTGCAAGCTCTGCTTCACTGAAACCTGGCCCAGTGACCGCCACCTGGCTACATCTACCCGGCTTCCGCCTTCTCCGAGCCGACCGCGACACGGAGCTATCAGGGAAATCGAAAGGTGGTGGCATTTGCTTCTATATCAACGAAGAATGGTGCACTGATGTCACGAAGCTCGACGCACACTGCAGCCCGGACCTGGAGTCGCTGTCTTTAAACTGCAAGCCATTCTACTCGCCACGTGAGTTCACCTCTTTTTTACTCGTCGGTGTTTACATTGCGCCACAAGCTAATGCTAACGTGGCGATACAAACGCTAGCTGAACAAGTAAACAAACTCGAACTAAAATACCCAGAGTCACCCCTGAT
Organism: Hippocampus mohnikei; assembly: GCA_026261675.1. Lineage (NCBI taxonomy): Eukaryota > Metazoa > Chordata > Actinopteri > Syngnathiformes > Syngnathidae > Hippocampus > Hippocampus mohnikei. The sequence goes on from JAKGUB010000341.1 coordinate 5,560,929, forward strand.
CATTTTGGGCGATTTTAATAGAGCACATCTTAACCGCGAACTTCCCAGATATAAGCAGCACATCGACTGTTTCACCAGAGAAGGCAACATTCTAGACCACTGCTATACAACAATCAAAAATGCATACCGATCGATCGCCCGCAAGCAGCATTGGGTCTTTCTGACCACAATTTAATCCACTTAATACCTACATACAGACAGAAACTCAAATGCGCTAAACCGGTTGTTAAGACTGTGAAAAAATGGACAGATGAAGCAAAGCTAGCTCTACAAGAATGCTTAGACTGCACTAATTGGGGCGTCTTTGAAACTTCAACGGGCACACTGGATGAATACACAGACACTGTAACATCATACATCAGTTTCTGTGAGGACATGTGTGTACCAACGAAGTCCTTCCGCTCCTTCAACAATAACAAGCCATGGTTTACTCCCAAACTCAGGCAACTCAGGAAAGAGAAAGAGGCCGCATTTAGAAGTGGAGATCGGGCACTGTACAAACACGCCCGAAACCAATTGACAAAGGAAATTAACATCGCAAAGAGAAGCTATGCAGAGAGGCTGAAAAACCAGTTCTCTGCTAACGACTCTGCATCTGTGTGGAATGGCCTGAAAGCAATCACAAACTATAGAACGCCATCCCCCCAAACAGTGAACAATAAGGGTCTGGCTGATGAACTAAGCACGTTTTTCTGACGATTTGAAAAGAACACCCACATTTCCCACACTCACCCACCTCTACCAGATACTACTCTATCTACCCCTCCACCCTCTTTTTCTCCACTACAGATCCACGAACAGGACGTGAGACGGCTCTTCAAGCAGCAGAAGATCAAGAAAGCTGCGGGGACCGACAAAGTGTCCCCCTCCTGCCTGAAAGTCTGCGCTGACCAGCTGGCTCCGGTCTTCACACAAATCTTCAACAGATCCCTGGAACTGTGTGAGGTCCCATCCTGGTTCAAACAGTCTACCATCATCCCAGTTCCCAAGAAATCGGCAACATCGGAACTGAACGACTATAGGCCTGTCGCTCTGACGTCTGTGGTCATGAAGTCCTTTGAACGCCTTGTGCTGAACCACCTAAAGAACGTCACCGGACCCCTGCTGGACCCTCTTCAGTTTGCCTACCGGGCAAACAGGTCTGTGGAGGACGCAGTCAACATAGGTCTGCACTACATCCTCGAGCACCTCGACAGCACAGGGACCTACGCAAGGATCCTGTTTGTGGATTTCAGCTCTGCGTTCAACACCATCATACCGGAACTCCTCACCCCCAAACTTCTCCACCTCGGTGTGTCCCCTACGATCTGCCAGTGGATCCTCAGCTTCGTGACGGGACGGACACAACAGGTGAGACTGGGAGTGACAACATCATCAACACGCACCACTAGCACTGGAGCCCCACAGGGATGTGCCCTCTCTCCACTGCTCTTCTCCCTCTACACAAATGATTGCACCTCAACAAGTCCAGCTGTCAAACTCATAAAGTTCCCAGACGACACCACGGTCATCGGTCTCATCAAAGACGGCGACGAGTCTGCGTACCGACAACAAGTGGAGCAGCTGGAGCTTTGGTGCAGCCGACACAACCTCGGGCTGAACACGCTCAAGACTGTAGAGATGATCGTGGACTTCAGGAAACATCCTTCTCCAGAGTTGCCCCTCACACTATCCAACTGCCCTGTGTCAACCGTCGAGACCTTCAAGTTCCTGGGAATCACAGTCTCCCAGGACATGAAGTGGGAAGTCAACACCATCTCCATCCTGAAAAGGGCCCAGCAGAGGATGTACTTCCTGAGGCTGCTGAGGAAGCATGGCCTGCCACAGGAGGTGCTACGTCAGTTCTACACGGCAGTCATCGAATCAATCCTGTGTTCTTCCATCACGGTTTGGTTTGGGGCCGCCACAAAGAAGGACAAAATCCGACTTCAACGGACAATTAGGACGGCGGAAAAAATAATTGGCACCGCCCTACCCACTCTTGAGGACTTGCACACTGCAAGAATCAAGACAAGGGCACGGAAAATCCTCCTGGATCCCCCGCATCCTGCCCACCACCTTTTCCAGCTACTCCCCTCAGGCAGGCGCTACAGATCCATGTGCACCAAATCCAGCAGACACTTAAACAGCTTCTTCCCTCTAGCCATTAACTCCCTAAACAGTCACTGACGTAGTCACTCTTCTTGTCCAACAAATATTGTTACTGGTCACTCTAAAATGGTTCAATGATTTTCTGCACCAACTGTACAAACTGTAATAGTATTGTATTCTACCATTGATTACTTTAGCTCTGCTTGAAACTATGGTTCACTTACATTATGAAATGTCCTTCCATACCTATTTGTCATGTTCTTGTTTATGATGATACTAATGCAGCGTGTTATACCGGAGACAAATTCCTTGTGTGTTCTACATACTTGGCCAATAAAGATGATTCTGATTCTGATTCTTACATCACTGACGAGAAAAATCAGAGACAATGTTAAGAGAGTCCTTTAAGAACAATGTCAACAAAAGACGGCCACAAGTAAACATTATGATTTGATTTCATAAAATCTTTTTTTTAATGGGTATTTGAAATTCATGATATTCTGGACTAACTGTTGTTTTGACTAAACATCACTAATATTGCAATACACAGAATTATACTCAAAAGCCACTTCATTAGTTACACCTGTGCAACTTTTTAAACGCCAGTACAGAAGCTGCATGAAAGCACAGCAAGTGTAAAAAGTAGATGGGTAACATCCATCCATTCATCCATTTTCTGCCGCTTTCTACCGGGGTCGGGTCGCGGGGGCAGCAGCTTTAGGAGGGAAGCCCAGACTTCCCTCTCCCCAGCCACTTCTTCGAGCTCTTCCTGGCGGATCCCGAGGTGTTCCCAGGCCAGCTGGGTAAAATAGTCTCTCCAGCGTGTCCTGAGTCGTCCCCGGGGTCTCCTGCCAGTGGGACATGCCCGGAACACCTCACCAGGGAGGCGTCCAGGAGGCATCCTAATTAGCTGGGTAACAGCCCCCAAATTTCTGCTGAAATTCAGCCCGCTAATTCAGTTTTTTTTGAGCCACATGAAATTTGGTAGATCCACGAAATGTATCAAGAAGCCATGAATGAAAAGACAGGAGGTCAGCCATTTTGGTTTGAAGACTCCTCCCCCCACCAACAGATGCCGTTTTCAGTTTTTTTTCTTCTTCTTTTTTCTTACAGTCCATGAATCCAGTTACACTTAGCCACAGGAAATTCGCCAGGCATAGCCAGACCCCCTCAAAACTCACCACCCAAAAAATGTCGAGTAGCCATGCCGAAAAGGAAGGCTGCCATTTTGGTTTGAAGCAGACATCTTGAGGGTCGATTTGGACATTTTATGGTGTTCCAACTAAAAAGGCAAATTTGTTCAGATCATTTTGCATCGCAAATAGTTTATTTCAAATAGCATCGCTTCATTGTTGTATCTTGAAATATTGCAGCCGAGTGAACCAGTCGTGACATTCTGATGGCATCTGCTCACATCCAATCATTGCCACTTGTTGTCAGGTGGCGGCTGCTTCTTGCTGCCGCGCCTCTATATGCACGTTTGAACCACCGGCGCACTCAAATACATAACACACACACGTACACACACACACACACTCATTACTGAGTGTCACTGAGACCAAGAGGATAAAAAATGCGGTGACCCACGAGACTGTGACCTGTAAAATTGACATAATCTGCCGTCTTTGAGAAGCCAGTAATGACCTCTCATCGCCGTGTGACACACTCTCCGTCTTCATTTCACACCCTCTTAGAGCAGCACAGATGGCCTTGGCATTTCGTTAACAGCCTCCCAAGTCTTTCGCCAGCCACCAGCCTGCTCCTCCACACCGCAAATGATTGGAAACTGCATGGAGATTGTGCAAAGGCAGTATGTCCTAACGTGCCACTCGAGTCATTTTTACATGAGTAGAGGGGCTAAGTGGGGCAGTGCCCCATCAGATTGAGAATATCTGATTTAGTTCTCAGATGTGTTTTGTGTGTGTGTGTGTTGGGGTTGGGGGGGGAGCACAATGGAGTCATTCCAATGAAATGCCGAAAA
>JAKGUB010000341.1:7417500-7500000 GCA_026261675.1 Hippocampus mohnikei
CCATTTTCCACTCGGTTAGTTGAATGTTCCCCTCTTCCATGCTCTTTACGAGTGTTTTCATTTTGTGTTTGAATCTTTGTCCCATTCAATAAATGGCTGAAAGTGTATCGGCAACTGTTGTCCTTTTTATTTCACTTCAGCATACCCAGGGTATCATATTAGCCTTTTTGAGAGGTGCATCATGAGTCAAGTTGGGGTTGCCCTGCCTACTAGCCCTGTTTTCAAACAATACTTACAGTACCGTATTTTAACGACCATTCGGCGCACCGTGTTGTAGGGCGCAGTCTCAGTAACGGGTGCTATTTCTGTATTTTACACATACACAAAACGCACTGTATTATTGGGCGCAGCCAGGGGTGGTAAAACATACGCCAGTTTAAACATACGCCAGTTAAAACATACGGCATGCATGCACGCACGCTAAAAACACGTTAGCTTGAAGCATAGCGTAGCATGCTAAGACATGCTAAAAACACGTTTTTAAAAAGGCAACGGAAGCAAAACTGAGATCGGTTGTACTTTATTTCGACATCTTACAATGTACTCACGTTTTTCGATCAATCATCACCCAGAAATCCTCATATTCTGTATCCGAATTGAACAATTGTGCAAGTACCGGTAGTCCATAAAAAACGCTGGGTTCCCTCTCGTCACTCTCATTGCCATGTGGCACGCCCACCCTTCACTGATTGGCCGGCTGCTTTCCCGCAAGGCTGGCTTCTCTCACGTCCTCACTCACGGCCACTTACACGCCCACCCTTCACTGATTGGCCGGCTGCTTTCCCGCACGCCTGGTCACACTCGCGGGCCACTTATACGCCTACCCTTCACTGATTGGCTGGCTGCTTTCCCCGCATGCCTGTTCACGCCCACTTCCGCCTTTTCTCTATATAAACAGCGTGTCGGCTCTCAGTCAGGATTTGGAACTCGGCTCATACACTAGACTCTCCGCATTATAAGGCGTCCTGTCCACTTTTGAGAAAATTTAAGACTTTTAATGGCGCCTTATGGTCGTGAAAATACGGTAAATTCTTGATTAGATATGTCGGCCGCCCGCTGGACGAAGTAGAGAAGTGTAGACGCTTTGTGGCCAAAATACACATGAGTATGTTGCATCAGTGGCCAATCTATGTACCAGCTTAAAAAATACACACACACACGCTCCATTGTTTAGTGTATAGAAATTTTGATTAATTATATAAGTAGCGGATGAAATAGTGAAACAATAATCAGTTGCCAAAGAACACTTAGGTACGTAACGCACAATGAGTCAGTGAATGGGATCAATCGAATATTCACAGTAGGAGTAAAAAGAGCGAAGATGATTGATCAGTTTAAGTGGATTAGATTCAAAATATTGAAAATTGAATATTAAAAAGCAAGAACCTGTTAATTTCATCACATTTATTGATTGTTTTTTTTTTTTTTAACAAGTCAGTCAGTGAACTTAAGGTGGCCCGACACGGTCATGTGGTGGTGTTGAGCCATCGGGACACCGCTCATGTCGAACCCTGGTGAAACTTGCTTGTGGCTAAAATTTTGGCCCACAGCACAAAACAAACCAATAAACAAAAACACCAAAAGCTAAAAAGTTGGGACCCTCCCAAATCAAGATACCACTGTACATCAAACTAGACTGCGGTTTAAGATGGTCTAATAATAATGTAAAATTATTTGGTGGTCTAATGGTTAACGTGTCTGCCTTACAGTTCTGAGGTTTGATGTTTGAATCTCAACTCTTGTTTGGAGTTTGCATGTTCTTTTCTGGCAGAGATTGTCCAGTTGCTTTCCATAAAACTTCATACACATGTGACAAACAACTGATTGCTTCATTTGATGAATAAAACATTTGATGGTGAGTGTGAGTGCAGATCCTTAACGCGTACGCCAATACCCATATACTTTTTTGAAATGCCAATATTGGCCCACTTAATCGGCAGACCAGTATTAGACTGTATATCGCTCAGGCTTCTGTTTATTACAGCATTGCAATTTGGGAGTGTTATTGCTGACAATAACAAATACATAATTGAGTTTTATAACTTGCGATGCCTTTGAACCCAGCAGTTAAAAAGAATACGTGTCTTCCTTCTCACTCTGGGGGCTGTCATTTGATCGTTCTTTAACATGGGCACGGACTCTTGTTTGTGTAAAGCGCGTGTGTATCTGTCTAAAATCCTTGTTGCGAGTGTATAGAAGCCACCCACCAAAGTGAGTGGGACATCAGTCACCGTGTTGCTGTGCTGGAGATGGGGCTGGGTAATTTGTGGCTTCTCTCACCCATCTATACCCCACCTCGCCCCCTCACCTCCTGACCTGCCTCCCCCATCCTCAAATTGACCCGGCCCGACTGCTGGTCATGCTGTATTACATGGGTTAGATGAAGTAATTATTTCTAGGCCACTGACTACAAGCAAGATTAATAGTTTTTGAAACGGCCATAATGGAGGGCTGACCCGTCGTGACATAAGCATTATTTCAAGCTCACCTCCACTCTCATCCCTCTCACCTCTGGGCACCGACCGAGTGTGATTTATACCTTGCTAATGACCAGCGCAGGGCTGCAGCGGGCCCCACCCTAAGAGTTTTACCGTCACTCCAAGAGTGCATTGATTGTATCAGTGAGAAGATGCCGTGTCATTGTAATAATTTTGTTGGCAGAAAACGGTCCAGGATTCAGTCTGCGAACGACGGCCAGTTTAAGCGGCTGCAAACGGCATTGTTGTCGAATGAGCCACAAAGGGACACTCTCTCGTTATACATCAAAGTGCTGTCGTCTTTGCTGTCCCGTGTGAAAGGTGCCAAAACTGAAAAGGGGTGTTGAAGTCAACTCACAAATTTGCCGACTTCGAAGTTGAATCGGAAGCGGAATGACAACCGTGCGTAAGGGGATTGAAGTTTCCCACCTCACTCATCCCAGCGCACCATTTTTGGTCGAAAGCCATTGTCCTTAAATAAGTATCTGTTTATTACTTAAGTACAAAGTGTGATGACTTTTGCCACCTCAGCCTGGGATAGTTAACAGCGTCTTCCATAGTAAGATAAGCGCAGCTATCAAAAAATATTGCATTTTTAAATCCTTTACTGTTTTGAATGTGATTTTTGATAATGAACCAGCTGCCGATTTTTATTTGGACATCTTCATATCCTTCATTTCCACCTTCTGTTCGAGTGTCTTTCCTGCTCTCGCCCCATTCCTGATGTTCCTAAGCTTTGATGGCCAGACATTGAAGCTCCAAAGTTGACACTAGGTGGCACTTGGACATCATTCTATCACTTGTGCCCTCCACCCCCTCGACCCCCTACCCCCCTCCCACCACCCTTTTTTCCACACTCCACTCCACTCTATCTCTTAAGTACACCCCACATGTCAGCGTGTTTTATTTTTATTGGACGGAGGGCAGTGTGTAATGCATTCACCTCCGTTCCTGCCAGCTGTTAAATGCCCCAGAACATGGTCTGGCCAGGCTCCGCCCCGTTAACCCCTCTGATTGGCTGTAATAATTAGCAGAAGTGAACAGTAACTGAGGCGTTTGGCGAGGGACAGCAAGAGACTCGTTGAAGTTGTACGTGACTGAAAATACGGCGCGGCCGCTAGTCTGCCGGACCCGAGCGTTCATTTTAGGCTTTAATATTAACTCTCAACTTATAACGCATGCATGCAGTGCGCCACCAGCAATTACATTTTCAAATGGCTGGGTTTGTAAACCTCCAGCGTGTTAATCTGTCACCATTCAAGCTACTGGGAAAGAGTGAAAAGAGGATTAAGCCATTCAATTCCTGGTAGAATATTTCCCTTTGTTCGGAATGAGTGAAGGAAAAATAAATAAAGAAACGAAGTGGCTTGTCAAGCAAGACGAGCGGACCCGCAGCCTGCTCCGACTTTTTCAGCTAAGGCCATTATGGAAAAATGATCGGCTTCCCGAGTTCAGGAAGACGGCGTGCCGGTCGTGTAAACAATCCCAAATGATCCTGGTTTGTTAATTCAATATTAATCTTAGATCGCATCATAATGCCAGTCTATCTGGGTCAAACATGGGATTGAATCAGACCTGTTTCGGCTGGCTCTGTTTTAAAGCGTATTTATTTTTCTTCCTAGTGGCTTGGGTGATTGTCAGCAGCTGCTTACTTGGTAATAATCTGCAATAAAAAATAAATAAATAAATGTGACAGAACGGGGCTCATAGTAATAAATAATTCAAGAGTTTGTCCTAGCTGTCCCCGCGAAACAGGATATCAATGATAGCTGGGCGGCTTGTCACAGTTTGAAAGATAAGCAGCTCAACAATGTTCTTTGGCAAATTAAGTGAGACCACATATATCTTTATCTGTATGGTATAATCTTCCAAAATATGCGCCTCCGAAATGGCCTTTTTATATCGTATGCATAAGGGTAAAGTCTTGGAATATTTTTTTTTCAGACGGCACTGAATCTGGTGTTTAGCATAAGGTCACAATCGAGTGCACAATAATCGTTACAGCTGTCAACCAGTCTTAGCGCTGCATTTACCCTTGACTTCCAACCTCTCTTGGTTGGATTGCACATTATCTTTATCCGAGATGAGGTACTTGACTGCGCGGTGTCACACAGATCTAATATGGAGCCAAAAGGACAGCGAGTCTGGAAATCGTCATTTGAAGAGGTTGCTTGTCACATGATGGGTTTGATCAGGCAGCAGTGCAGTACGCAGAGCCGGGTCTTTGCACTGTCTAACAGTGGTACTGGATTAGAGGCACAAGCCACTTCGGCTGTGATCAGTCACTCAGACCCAGAGACACATGGGGGGACTGAAATCCCACTTGCGCGCTTCATCCGCGTCGTTTTCCGGCTTCCTCGTCAAACCTCGTCCATGTAAATTCACGACTCATCTGCTGACAGTTGATTGTCAAAGACAGTCAACTGCTGCTCTTTGGTATGATAAGGTATCATCAGTCTTGTAGTACCCAGTTATCGAACATTTTCAGATTTATATATATATTTTTTTCGGATGACAGTTGGTAGATAAGTGCAATGTATGTTTTACAACATCCACATTGCAAGACGCGGTCTCGTTCTGCTCGTAAGTTTCAGTAGAGTAGTGCTTACGTATGTGCAGTGGAAGCTAGCAGACGTTAGCCGAAAACAGACCGCTTTGGGCTAACCTTGATCGCCACGGGTAGATTCACATTATCGGCGGGGGGAGCGACACAGTGAAGCGTCATTGAAAGATAACACTGTCCAATAATGCGTAGACAGCTACTGTGTTCTTCTGACAACTTTATTCATCAAAAAATACCATGACACTGAACGGCACCGTGTTAATACGTCACGTGGTCGCGGATCATTGAAGTGTAGCTAATGGTGAGTGATATTTATGATCTGACATACTGCAACAATGGCCTCACTCGCAGTCCCAAATTGATTTGAAAACAAAAAATCACGACGTACTATCGCGACAGTCACACGACTGAGCGAACTAAATTTCCCGCAGCACTGATTGGACAAGCGATGTAATGTGATTATAGCTAATTGACATGTTGAGTCAGGTGTGTCTTAACCTCCAAGGCAAAGGCTCCCTTTGAATCCGGTTCGATCAAACCCAGGTTGAGAATCACTGCCCGAGACAGTTTATTCTCCAGTCACGCAACATCAGCTTCTTGAGCAAACGCTCCACCTGCTCGTTGTTTTTCTCAGCGCCCGTTCAAAGTCACCAAGCCCGGGCAGTTGACTGGGCAGAGAAGGTGAGCTTTGCATCCGGTGACCTCAGTCCTGTGGTCCTTGGATCTGTCCTTGACACTTCCTTTGGGCCAATTCTGGAGGACACCTGTCACCCTCGCTGCAAGGCTTGCATCTCGCCGTAGCCAATTCAGCCCACCCCCCTGGGCCCGGGCTCCACTTTGCACAACCGTATTGATTTTTTTTTTTTTTTTTGGGGGAGGGATGCTGGCGAGAGCGGGAGGGAGGAATCGAGTGAGCTCTCTAAAGGACTGACTTCTCCTTGACACCCCAAGGCGCGACAGCCCTGCAAGAACAACTCAGTGTCCCTGGTCCCTTGTGGAAAACAGCTAATCACAGTCTTTCAATCAACTCTCCTTTTTTCGATCCCATTCCTCCCTTGATCCCCTCTCGCTGCTTTCCGCCCGACATCCCCCCACCCCGGGATCGCGCCTGAATACCAAGGGACTGTGTCTGCATTAAAAATGGCCATTCCACATGGAAAACAGCTGACCTCATGAAAGCATGCTGTAATTCGAAGGTGAAAACTAAAAAGCTTTTACCCCGATCGACATAATCCTAATGGAAACATTACGGCCTGGCTGAAAAGTAACAGAGCAAAACAGATACTAGGCAGGGAGTCGCAGTTAGGGAACTCCTAGAAGTGGCGCTTGTTGCAATTAGGTTATGAGTTTGAATCTCGTCCATTCGGTGAAATATCGATGTGCTGATATGCCATTTTTTCTCTCACTGTAAAAGATCGAACGCGATTGCTGTCTGATCTCTGTTGGCTTTAAAGTGCAAAAAAATAGTTGCATTCTTTAGTTTTTTTTGCACGGTGCACTGTATTATGGATGGTTTTTTTCCGTGATCAAAATGTTCATGCACAAAATGTGTCATGCCATTGTTATTGGTAAAATACCAGAACAAACATCCAGACACAACTGAGCAGCGGTTTGTGTGAATTTGTGTATGCACATATGTAGTAGGATAGAGACAAAATGCTGATTTTACTACAATTTTGATAAACCGGTATTTGATATTGATAGTGTTGGTGCACTTTTTTTGTTTTTTTGCCTTTGTTGTAAAATAAGATTGTTTTCACTCTTGAATTTGATAAATTATGTATTATGGATGGCTTTTGCTCTCGATCATGAGCAAACACAACATTCTGATTTTATTCCTGGCGACAATAATGTTGAATAATTTCGAGTGTTCAATTCAGCTTGGAAGTATGTTTGTCACTTTTGGTGTACCGTAGGTGTCAAGCATCTCATCGTCATGTTTTTGATCTAGAGCATCAATGAAAAGGTTATTTAAAGGAATACATGGTCATATCTCTTAAATCGCCATCCGCTCTCTCCATATCTCCTGTCCAGATTTGACACTAGCGAAAGGTCACATGCAACATATTTCCCCTTTTGAGGTGTAGATAAGTGTGAAATAGATGTTGACACAGTAGTCACAGTGAAAAGCACTTAAACGGAATGGCCATGCGCCAACAGCGCCCGCGTCTGTCTTTGTGTATTTGTATTTATGTTTGAAAGATTTTCTGCAAGGCTGTTAGATGCGGCGTGTTCAGAAACGCACAAAGTACGTGTAAGAATAATAACTTTGTTCATATAGTTTCAGTGGCGGACCACGTGCATCATGTGTCGTAAATGAAACAAAAACATATCACGTTTCATCAAAATACATCATATTCACATGGGGCGTTGATTATGAAATTATGTGCGAGTAGAAATTGTATGGCTCTGACCAAGCAAGGATGGGAAAATGCTGACGTTACTCTGGGACAGCTAGCTGGGCCTTTGAGGCAGATTTGAAAAAAGTTATTGATCCTCAGGTTTGATTGGTTAAAGATAAAGTCCTATTGATAGTGTCGTTCAAGTTGCATCGACCGGGGCAACCGATTCTAAACACCCCCGGCAGATTGGATGAACATGGCTGCACAAACCGGCTGTAATCTGATTAGATCCAAAATAGATAAATAAATAAATAACAGGAAGCAGTGCAGCCCAAAGAGACATTCTGAAAGTATGAGAATAAACTGTCGGTAATAAATGACGATAATTTAATGGGACAAATATTAGAATTTACTTTGGGAAATGTCAGTCAGACGTTCGGATCTCATCAGAGCAGGTCTTGCTTGCACTTTAACGGGCCCCAAAGGTCATTTAACAGAATTGTTGATTTTCTTAATTCCCAGTGAACAGCATCACCAATTTTAGTCGGGACGGTGGGGACAGTGGTGCCTAATTTTCAAGGGGTGTCTTACTCAAGGCAGATTTGTAACCAAAAGTTAACCAAAAGACTTTGATGTGCCGTTACATCATTGCGTTATTATGAAAAGCATTACACTGTGGCATAATTCAAATTGACTAGCTAGTCTGTAAAGTAGCTAAATCTAGCAACAAAAGTTTGTCATTTATTTTTTGATGTGGGACACATGAGATCGGATTTTTCCCACTCATGCCGACAAAACTGGAAGGATCTTGCGATGATGGGAAAAGCTGTAAAAAGCAAACACATGGCTAAAGAAGAATGTGAAGATGTTTGATGTTTATGGCCCTGTAATGAGTATTAGCTGTAGCATGGGTGACCTTTTTTCAAACTGGATTGGGCGCTGTACTTGCGGCAGTCGCTACGTGTGAGGTTCCATGAGTGGGAATCTAATTAATGACCGGCAGTGGTCCCCCGCCCTCCTGCTGGTCCGGTAATGTGCGCAGATTGGTGTTATAAACAGCACGTGAAAGGTCTGCCCAGCGTCGGATGGAATGACTGGCCCTCTTGTTCAAGGAGATGGATGGAAATGTTCTAATATTAATGATCAGGTTTCCCCCCGCCGACGTGCGGAATGTTCAACGCGGTCGCCATCCGCTAACAACAATTAACAGTCGGCCTGTCTGCTATTTGTCACCGTGAACCTGTGCTACCCGTGTTCATAAGTGAATTTAAAAATGATTAACCCTACTTCTTTCTTGATTCGCAAGCGCTGTTCGGGCATTCAGCTTAAAAGGAACATCTCATATTCATATTTATGGCTGTTGTTTCAAGTAGCGAGTTCTCGTTATGTTGTATGTGTGTACGTCTCACAAATATGCTAGTTTGGGTATAGTACATGGTTGTTTTTCATCAAGTCCTTATCATACCATATCACCAGTATGGATTACTTTAAACTTTTATTTTAGGCCATGAAAACAGTACATGACAATAATTTTGCATGATTAGCATTAGATTAGCATGTTGCTAATCTAATTTCCAGTAGTATTCAAACGCATTTCCTGAGCTGTACAGATTGAACCAAAGTAAAAAACATTAGAGATTGCCCCTTTAATTACCTTGGTGAAATAATGTTAAGCATCCTTAGGTGCCCTAAAAAGCACCATCTAAAAGTAACTTCTGATTATTTTTAATCAAATGCCAATCGTGTTTTTAAAGCATACTAATTAAGACTGTTCAAACTGTTACTGCCACACTTGTTTTCCCAAAAAGACAAATTATTGATGTTTCACTTCCCCGAAAAATAGATTTAAGCCCTTATATATAATTTTATATAATTACAAAAAATTATATACTGTACATAGTTCAGCATTTTATAACAAAAAAAAAAACCCACGGGAAAACTAAGCATTAACAGGGTGTTGAAGAAAATAATACTTTGAGGACTTCTGCGAATTTGAGGAATGCTGGATTGTAATTGCACTGCCGTACTGCAATCCAACTAGTTCTAAACTACTATTCTACTAATGATCTGCTTTGGTTGAAAACAAATATTTATAAAAATAAGAACAAAAGGTTAGCACACCCATAAACTACTATTGATATTCGCACAAAGTTCAGAAGCACTTTTTTTGTTTTCACAGATCGACCTGGTCGCATCCATCTGACCAGCCTCCCGCACTGGCAGTGTCATTCATATTCATGAGTTGGTCCTGGTCTGGGTTATGCCGACAGTTAGTTACACATTACGGGGTGCAGGGGGTCAACACCACCACATTCCAGTGAGTCATTTATCTCTTTGCCAAGTTACCCATCACACCGAGCTCTAAACTACTTGCCAGGAATTTTATAGCCGAAGGGTTGCATGCAACATTGTTTACAACTCTCCATTTTGGGTATTCTGTTGCTAGATCTCTAAACATGTACTACAGAAGTACTACAGACGTTAGAGCTTTGTCCCAATATATGGCCTATGTCTATTTGTTGGCACATCAGTGTGGCAGGCCCATGTTTGTATGTTGAGCAAGTTCTAAAATGTCTTAGGTCGTGCCCTACCTTCTAAACAGCAGACTAAATGGACACCCTTCATCACACATTTGCAGCTCAGCAAATGTTTAATCCCGCTCAAAATTCAACATGTGCACATTGTTAGGTATCCATTGCAGTAGTTAAACACTGAAGCAAACTAGTGCTCACGTGTATCTGTCGTTTCAGGGATTGTTGTGCCATCATATCATATTAGCTACATGTTTTAAAAAAATAATAATAATAATTTCTTGAAAAATCACACAATCACCAAACGACAGAATGGTATCTAATGGCGTTTGCATGAATTTTCTCTGGGTACTCCAGCCTTCTTCCAAAATCCCCAAACCACGTGTGCTAGGTAAATTGGACTTTTGACTGTAGAGGGTCATCGGGGTTCCACTTGATAACATCCCTCATTTATTTCTAAATTCAAATATGGAATCAAAGCTTCAAGAGACTTTTGTCACGCACACAGAAATGTGTGCAGATGGTGGATGACCACTGATATTCTCTGTTCTCCCAGTTGCTTCACACCGGCTGCCTACATTCTGCGAGCCGGTGCTAAATGGACCCAGAAGGAAGCGCCTTTGATGCGAACGGGCTGCCCCTCTGATTCATACTTGAGTTTTACAGCTCACTTGTCAAAACTGTTGATTCGCCGTCACTTTTGCACAAGATGAGTGCTTTCTGAAACGGGTGCCACACAAGCACCAATGGTGTGCTCTCCAAACACGGAGTTCCTTCATGAAGCTGACGCTCAAATCGCGTCACCTCTCGAGCTTTCTTTAGATGTGTTGTCGGTCCGGGGTGACATCATCCCTTGGTTGCGGGATTATCGTCTGTGTTACTGAGAGGTATTTGGACACCAAGGTGGAGCTGGAGTGGAGTAAGGCGTAGAAAAAAAAAGTAGTGTGTTTCCGGTAACCCGACCGACCGAGAATTTCTACCTCGAAAAAAAACTTTACGGTCGGCATTTTTTTTCAAACCTTCTACAGGGAGGGAGAAAAAAAAAATACTTTGTCCGACCTACCGACCCTATGCTGAAATTTCATGTTACCGGAAACACACTACTTATTTTTCTACGCCTAAGGGCTAGCGAGAGCCAAAGACTCTAAAGTAACAAACCCAACATCACGCTGTGATGAAGGATTTATGCCAGGCAAATACCCCTTTTTTTCCCAGCTGATTTTGACATCTAATGGATAGTTGCCTCGCAAGAAGTTCTGTAGTTTATGCTTGCTTATTCTACACCTGCGTTGGGCTTCCTTTCATCGACTAAAATCATTTCATTTTGGTTATCCAGAGTGTAAATTGATGTTGGTGTCAACGTGTCTTAATAAAGCAGGATTAATCTCATTCTACCCCGTACCTGCGGTTCATGATGTATTAGTTAGATCAAGGGAAGCCAGATGAGATTGACTTCTCCTCCCGCAGAAATCACACAACATCCAGCGCGTTCAACCTTACCGGCGATTTAGACTCGAAAGGCTTTTTTTTATCCTCTGAGGAGGCAGAGCTATCTGGCTATTCTCAGCCACCCATGCCAAAAAACGGACATTTATCTACTCTGAGAGCTTTGAGGAAAGTGTCCACTTATATGTCAGAGATGGGGAGGAAATATATTAAATTAATATACAACCGGTACAAAATGCGATATCTCTTATGGGCTAGGATCAAAGCAAACCAATTGAGTCCTATTCTACCTAATATGTTTTTCTGTGATAAACAGTCCGGCTGAAGGGATAATCCCATCAAGCAAGCGAGAGATTAAAAAAGGAGGGAGGAAAAAAAATACATCTGATATATCACTCAGCGCAGAGATGGTTGGCATGGCTACCGTGAAGCAATATTATTATTGGATTGGTAATCTTACTTCTTGGGTCCTTTTTTGTGTGATTTTTTTTATTTTTTTTTTCTTTCACAATCAGGTGCTTACACCAAGACGGCGCAGACAGACATGCTGGTTCTCCGGTTTAAAAAGTCCATCCAGTGGCAACGTCTTTCTGTTGCATGGAATTTCTGAGCGGCTTGATGTATTTGACGCTCGTGTGACAGCCGCGCTCGTGTGCGATCAGGGTTGAGGCACTGCCTCGTCTGCCAGCCCTGACCTCACGTTACTTCTAAGTCGCCGAATGAAAGCACACGTTGGTGCCTCTGTACACATTTCACAAACTGAAGCTAGATATGCGTAGAGTATATTGTGCACACTAAAGGATACACATGCAACACTGGCTCACCGCCTCACCTTGATACCGCCGGCTTCTGTCATGAGGCGGAATTTGACATTAGACGGATGTGTGTCAAGTTGTCAGTTCTCTTCCAACCGGCCTTTGAATCTATCTTGGCCATGAATAGTGCATGTTGTTTTGTTTTTCAACAATCAAACTGTCTTCAAGTCGGCTTCATATTTTTGCCCCCCACCCCCCGTCCCCACCCTTCGCCTCCGCACACTCATGTGCATCCTTTAAGAAAACTGTCAGCATGCGTTGTGTTGTTCATCCGTAAAGTAAAGATTCAGCCTTGAAGGTGAATTCACCATGCCGTTCAAATATCTTGTCATTTTCACAGGTTCAATGTGATCCATTTGATTCATTTTACGGCAATAGCCTCATCTTCGTTCGCAGAATGTGAGTTTGATGGTATTTTACACTGAAATGTCCAAAGTTCAAAATTATACTTGGAATTCATCACAAGTCCAAACTGCTGCCACCGTACTGACTTTAGAACATGTCTGTGACAACATTTCATTGAAATAGCCCTTTTCCTAGTGTTGCTAGAATTTGCCTTTTTTGACAGTGTGGTCTCGTCTCATGCTAATGAGCCACTGCTCATCCGGTCCCTTCCGCCAATGCCAAGTATAAGTTTTCTCACCTTGACAACGAGAACCAGGACTCGGGTTTGGAGTGTATGGAGTGCATGTTACGCAGCATTTTTTGGGGGTGAAAATTCTGATCAAACTTTTACAACCATTTCATTCTTACATGAGTACATGAGGTTTTTGCCAATACGAGGTCAGATGAAATGTGTACCGGTAGTATAAATGCCGATGAAAAACATACAGGTTGAGTTTTCCTTAAACTGCTTCCAAGGCTCAGAGATTGATGCGTGAGCCTTTCATGTACGACCCACAAAAGATGTTAAAAGCCAGATGAGGAGCTATAGGTCATGAGTGAGCTCTGAACTCAACCATGAACATCATGTACACACTTTGTATATACTGTATATATATTTCATCCACATCGGCGTCAGATTTATGGGTAAAGAGAAGAATGTGAACCAATGAAAGGTACTTTGATTCATTGAACCGTTTGGTGTTTTGTTTTTTTTTGTTTTTCCTGTGGATGTTGAATTGAAAAATGTTCTACGGAGCTCCACTGGCAGCCTTCACTGAATAATAAAAAAATTAACTTGTGGATAAAAATGTTTGGTGGCTAGTTTGTGATACAATGGTGGCCATTTTCAAATGTATTCATTTTAATTTATGTTTAAATCTTTAACTTCTGTAAACTCTGTTTGTTTTTTGTTTCTGTCGTTCTTGACAAGCTCAAAATATATTCAATTGGTCCTGCAACGTAGATACCTAATTCAAATTTTCTTCTCCCATATGGTATTTTTGTATTACAGAAGAGGAGGTTATTACAGGAGTTGGGAGACCAAAAGATCCCCTTCAAAGGACCTTCCAATCAGGGCTTTCAGCAACTGGTGAGTCAAGAACATGGCTTATACCGATGATTATTACGGCACTTTCAGTTTCCCCGGTATTTACGTATTTTCAATGAATTTTTTTATATGCCATGCCGAGAACTTTTTTTTTCAACCAGACATCTAATTATGGGTCTTGTGCACTTGTTAATAAAAGACTAGAGTGAGTTCCGACCTGCGCACAAATTTGAGTAGGAACGGAAATTCCTTGTAAACCGAGTACCCCCTTTCCACGTAGGTAAATGTTGACTATGCTGTTTTATAACATACGTCTGATGCTTCAATACACTTTTTGAGAGGTGGGTTCCTCTTCACCTCCGACTGAATTGCATTGAGGTTTTTGCATGGGCTGATTATTTACTTCCTAGCATTCTGGAACACAGTATTGTGCCTCTATTTATGGTACAGAATTGGATTTCATGGAAATGAAGCTAATCTGAATTTTTCTTTAATGTCTCTCTCAGTGGGACTCCAGTTACTCCGGTCTGGTTCTGAGGAGAGCCTGCTGGTTGCCTGCTGAGCTCCACTGCAGAGTCCAGGCTTCTCTGTTAACCTTGCGCAAAAAGGGCTGCCTCTTGAGGGATCTGGTCCGTGTCCGAGACCGGGACGTCTTCACGTCCGTGTCGCGGGTTCTGCTGGGTGAGCCGGGCCATACCTACCGCTACCTGGACACTAGGCTCTTTGCCATCCCCTGGCACAGCGAGGACACGGAATTTAAAGGACAAAACTGTTGCGACCCTGGTCTGAGGGCAGCCTGCAAAGCCTTGTGGGAGCTCAACAGCTTCTTCTGCCTGGACGTGTCTCAGCTGAAAGAAGGAGACAGACTAGCACAATGTGCGAAGGCAGTTCAGGAGACAGAGACCAAGGCAAGCGATGAGGCCGACGTGGAGTCCAAACACAGCGAGGACTCCAGGAACAGTGAAGTAGGAGACTCGGAGTCCAGGCAGAGCGAGGAGGGGGATACCGAGTCCAAGCACAGCGAGGAGTGGGACGTGGAGTCCAAACACAGCGACGAAGGCTGTCCGGCATCAAAAAGGGAAGGCGAGTGGGAGACGGCGTCCAAACACAGCAGCGAGGAGGGAGAATCCTCACAGGGCAAGGCGACCGATTCCGGGTTGGAGCACAGCGAAGGAAAATGTCCCGCATTGGCAGTCAAGACCGCCGGTCTCCCGCCAACAGGTGGCCGAGGGCAGCTTCGTGTGGCTCATCTCAAGCACAGCCTGTCCGATTACCACATTGAGAATAAGGGGGAACCAGAGAGTTGCTCTGAGCACAGTCCGCCGCAAGGATTCACAAGATCAGCTAAGTTCAATGTCACCTTACTCAACTACATGGACCCGGCGGCCATGAGCCACCTCAAAGAGGAGCCCTATTACGGCATGGGGAAAATGGCCGTAGGGTGGCACCACGACGAGAACCTGATCAGTCACTCGCCAGTGGCTGTTTACAGCTACAGCTGCCATGACGACAAAGGTAAGTGTCAACTGTGTTCTAATTAGACAGGACACTTTAATCTACATCCCATCACGCCAGCGATGAGATCCATCACAACAATAACCCGTCAAGTTATCGGCGTCGCTTTCAAGTGGATCAAATGCTGCTAACCTTACGTGTTGCGGCGCACGGCAGCATCTGTAGACGTGGGCCCCTGGCGCAGCCGCCATCAGATTCATCTGCGATAGTGTCAGGGCATTAGCAAATGTCATCAGCGGCTTGCTGCTGACAGCCTTATCGAGAGATCACAGACATCGGTATCTGAGTTCAATGGCGCAGCCTTAACAAACAGCCCTTATCACACACGCCGTATCTCATCTAAATCATTTCCCCGAGAAATGATCAATGCACAATTATCTGATAGGGAATAATGAACCGCGCTTTGATAAGTGTTTCTCAACTGTACTGGATGGATACAACCACATCTCCTAAGCAAGGGATGCGCGCTATCTAAGGAGCTGATGTAATTCGCTGATTGACTTCACTGAGCATCTTAGCCAGACAAGTTTGCTTTCTAGAGCACACGCAAAATAATTTACGGATGAGCAGGGGGGTCATGGCGAAAAGTACAATATGTAGTTCAACACTTAAAATTGTTGCCGTGTAATTCTATACAGTACAATGTTTTGCAGTTCCCGGTTTTGCAGCACTTCCATTTCTATGACGCTGATGCAACCACTATTTGTCAATCAATCAGAAATGGCTGAAGAGACTCACTGACTTAGGCGAATGTGGGAGTAAAGTCCTTTTCTAGCTGTAGTTTACTAGCAGAAGTAAGTCATAATTATATTTCACATCCATTTATCGCATTCCACACTTTGAGTATTCCTTAGTGCCTGTTGTCATGCTTGCCAGCAAAAAAATCCGAGTACAACATCTCATCACTTGAGGAAAACGAAAAGACCCTTGCTGACACAGTTCACCCAATAAGAGAGGAAGCGTGTTTGAAGTCTACTGTAAAATTGACACATAAAGCTAGAGAATGAAGCTCACACCAAAATGCTCTACCAAACCTGCTACTTTACCACAGTGGACCATCGCATGAACATAATTTACAACAATACTCGCAGGGATATTTTCTCAGCTCTGTAGGAACAACGATTGCTGTTGTTTATTTAATGACCTTCTCCGCCTTTTCTTCGTGTTTAAAAAAATCTTTATTAAGCTGTTTTTGTTTTTTTTAAAGCCTTTTATCATGTGAATGTCCTCATAAGACGTTGTCACTAAACATTGCACAAGTCTGAAAGGCCGGACATACAGGTGTGTGCGCAAGTCGAGTCAAACTCCAGTGAATCAGGTGGGACGTCAAACGTGGTCCACAGATGGCTTTCCTTCGCTGGGGCGTCGTAAGCAGGAACACCTGCCGGAGCGTTCCGCTATAACCATTTGCTACGGGCCATTTCAATTTAGACCTTCAAAACATTGCGGCCTAACACCTCACCGCGCTTTGCAGCTGCCTCTCTTCCAGACTGCAGAGACCAAAGGCTAACCAGAGCTTTATTCCGGTGGTTGACTCAAGAGTGTTCCCAGGACCAAGATGAAGAAATTAAACTCTTTTAACCATAAGGCTTCTCCATGTTCAGACGGCTGGTTGCCTAAGGGAGCCATACTGCAGTCTTGAGATCCAAAGGAATCTGCCGTGGCTGTGTTTTAACCCGCACAGAGGCGGATATTCCACCATTGCCGAGGCCTTTGGGAATTTTGTCATTACTCGGCTCTCATAGCACAATGGAGGGAAATTAAGTTACTATTTATCCGCGCTGAGCAAAAAGGAAAAGGCAGCTGCGGGGCAAAGAGGCCCGAAAAGACTTTAGTATCGATTGGTGCTGAAGGGTGTCGGCCATCCAGGTTAAATCTTATTTTCTGAGCATGCCGTCGTAAGAACAGCGAGGAGAGGGGAGAACAGTGCAGGTGCTTACTGTGAACGGAAACGGGAACATCATGGCCTTGCCGCCATCCAATAACACCCATCGCACAACATCAAGCCAAGGCTTTTATCCAACAGTGTCCAATTGCACGCCCTAATGATAGCCGAACGATCTTGTGCAGACAGTCAGAATTAACCCACAACGCGTTCTGTCCCGACTTTCTCGAGACAAAGATGTGTATATTGCGTTGTGCTTGAGTTTTGTGGGGGATGTTTTTTAAGACAACAGAAGTGGATGTCGCGCTTAAAAAGTGTTTAAAAAAAAACCTAAACAGCATTCAGGTTAAACAATTGGCTTGTTGGAGAAATCCTGTTTAAATCTGCATATAATTAAAAACAGATTTTTTAAATTTTTTATTTATTTTTTTGTTAGCAAAATGTCATTGTTCAATAAAAGAACAGATCTTTCATTTTTCCCTGTTTGTAATTTTTTAGGTTAAAAACAAAGAAACGTCCAGCATATGGAATTGCGCGCAGTGGAATGGCCACAATCACACATTTTAATTTCAAATATTCAAGCAAAGAATTATTCATCTTTTTTTTTTTTTTTTTTTTTTTTAGGGCTATCATGAAAGAAAATGTATACATCTGAAAAAGCCTTTTTGTATGTTCCTAATTTTTTTCGGAACTGATCTGATCGGAACACTCACCCCGACCAGTCTGAAACGCTCCACATTCCTAACTCTACCATTACAGAACATTCAAATAGCCTTTATTAAATCGGGTGGGACTGAATTTGCATATTTTGAGAAAGCCTCTGAATCTTATTCGGTCATGACCTTTTTTTTTTTTTTTTCCACAATGCAATAAAAATAATTTAAGTGTTTCTACTTCCTCATGCCATTTCCAGCTCCAAGACACACAGTCACTATCTAAAAAAATGCCTTAACTCAAAATGTATCCTTTTCGGCTTCAAGGTCTTCTTAAAAAAAGTGCTTCACAAACGACTTGAATGTGAACCCTGACTGACAGTCCTCGACTTTTATTTATCGGGCCCGCATTTACTCTTAAATGGTCCTCGTATTTCGCTTTGCATTACGTTTAGAGCGGCTACGATAACATTACAAAACACCAGGCTGCGTAAATGTGCCTTTATATTTCAAGTTTGACATTTTTCACTGCCTGAAATGCGAGCGTACTTTTGTGTCGTAATGTCGGCATTTGTTGTGCTTGACAGGCGAGAGCGGCGAGGGCAGCAGCGAGAAGGCCAGCTGGAGAATCGGGCTGAAGGTGGCCTGGGACATCCACACACCTGGCCTGATGCTGCCTCTCCAGTCTGGAGACTGCTACTATATGAGAGGTACTTAATCTCAACAACACGCACACATACATGTATACATGCACCATGCAGCCACAATCAAAAGCATTTTTCATATTTTTCATTTCTTCAAGCGTTCACTCCCTAATGACCCGTACCGGCAGCCATGACCGTGTAATTCACTCGCTTTTTGTTCTATTCTCTCCATTTAAACGTGACTGCCGGTGAAAGGCATCTGATGTGTTGTGAATGTGTGCGGGAGCGACTGCAAACTTAAGTTCCATGAAATTGAGTGTATTAGCGGAGGTTAGGGAAATGCTATTTGCTGAAGCCAGACAGATGGAGTGAAAGTTTCAGGGTGTAAATCAAAGTTCAAGGCTCGGGTCAGATTGCTGTACTGGGTAGTAAACACATTCACACATATTAGACGTCAACAAAGCCAAAAACAACTGTTTTTTTTCTTTTCTCAGGAGAATTTTATTTTCTGGGTTAAAAAGTGAGAGCCATGTGGTGTGATTGATTGGCGACTTTTCCAGTTTGTACCAACAACCACTTGCCAAAATTCAGCCGGGATAGGCTGCAGCTCACATGCGAAATGAATGAGGACAAATGGGCTTTTGGAGACAAGGCAGGGCGCATAGGACATACAAACATTCACGTTCACACCTACGGACAGATCTAAAATGGACTAGTAAGTTCCATGAAAATCTTTTCTGGTTTGCCTTGGTGGAGATATTTACTGTACGAAGTGCATCTTGACTCCGCAATAAAATACATCCATGCTTTATCGAGCAGTTTTGAATGCTCCCTGAAAGGATACAAGAGAACGTTTTGGTATGTTGAACTTCCCTTAAACAGAGGGCTCCTTTTTATCCATCAGGAAAATTAAATGGCTTACAACTGCGAATGGCATCATGAAGTGCGTTAATGTGTACGCTTCACGTTTTTCCATTTTCATTAGGATTGGGGAATTTCAAACTAAATTATCTTTTTTTGCACCCGAATTTGAGCCAGAAATGAGAAACATTAAACCACTGTTCAATTAAAGCAGCAGATGGAATAAACCTTACATTGGGCGCTGCTCTAATACCTTTGTTGAACACTAAACCATCATATACCAATAATATTGTTCATTGTTATATTAAAAATAAAATGCCTCACCCCCAAAAAAAGTCTCAGCCACTATTTGCATCAGTAACATAATCAAATTTGCTTGTCTTACAAACATGCAATGATACATATCTCACATTTTTTTTCGACAAGCAGGAAATATGAATTGAAATGAATCTGTGACTCCTTGAAGCCACTTTGCACCACCGCCTGTCCCTCATATTCGTCTTGACAGGGCTCGAGGCCGACCTCCTTTTTGCAGCAATGAGATTTACAATAGAACCGTCAGTTTCAGGCCGGGGACCGATAATAGAGTGATGGGCCGTTGCGCATACCGTTCTAATGGGACTTGACTGTCGCGGATCAGTGGGGGATTTATGCTTCGCTCGGTGAGCACGCCCTTGAGAGGCTCCGACTGCTTTGCGCCGATAGCGGCCCGCGCCGGGGGGGCCTCGGCCGTCTGTTGCTTTGTCGGCCCACCTGAATTAACTTCTTGGCACGAGCCACGCATGCAAAGGTTGCTGGTGCTTTTTCATTTGAGACAGGAGTTCTTGGCTCTCCGTGTAAGAACCATTGGCAAACTCTGCGTTTAATGTATGTCGCTCCATCAAAAGACAATGCGATGAGTCATTTTTTTCCCTGGTGTTGGATGAAACGCAGGGGACGAGAGGAAGGTGGGTAGAAATTGGTACATCTGGCTCATAGCTGAGGGGTTCAAATCTCGGCATTGGTCTTCGCGTGTGGAGTTTGCATGTTGTCCTCTGCATGTTGGGTTCATCGAAGACATTGGTGGAAATGTACAACACAGGTCGTTTGTAATTCTTCTCTTGAGAAAGAAGACCTCCGATAGGTGTCAGTTAGAGCAGTTCTATATTTGAATGTATGTCTAAATATAATGGTAGATAGTAAATCTCCTGGCATGTGAAATGATGGTGGAATCAGACCACGGGAAAATACTGTCAATTGAACATAGTCAAATTAAAGTGTTTCGGATTTTTGGGGCCATGGCGGAGGAGTGCTATTGTCGTTACTTTGTGTGTTTTTCTACGATGATTGTATTGCATTGTTTATTGCATTGGATAAACCCACAGTGAAGCAGTTTGGACTAGTGGTTAGCACATCTGCCTCACAGTTCAGGTTTGTGCTTTGAATCTCACTTCCAGCCCTCCTGTGTGCAGTTTGCATGTCTTCGCCGTGCTTGCTTCGGTCCGGCTTACTTCCATACTCATCGAAGACCCTAAATTGTTCATAGGTCGGATTGTGAGTATAGATTGTTTTTTGTCGATACGTGTCTTGGTTTTGGCGACCACTCCAGGGTGTAACTGGCCTCTTGCCCATCGTCAGCCGGAATAGGCTCCAGACAACCCGCCATCCTAACTTGTACAAGTGCTTTAGCAAATGGATGGATGGATGGATAGATGGATAGACAGAAACTGACGGACACCGCGATGCCTTCCCTGCACCATTTGTCTCCCGGCGGCCCCTTTTCAACCGCTAATGTCTGAACCACTGGAGGCAAATTGAATCACCATCATCTCCACCCAAATGGAATTTAGGGAGTTAAAGAAGGAACAATGCAAGTCTTGACACCGGGCCTGTTCGATAATCAGATTCCCGGCTCCCAATGCACAGAGGAGGGTGGGGGTTGAGTGCAGACATGAGTTGACCCAATATATTTAAAAGCCTACTTTCTGGAAAAAGGAGGACAAGTGGCAGCAGGCGCAGGGGTTGAAAGAAAGATAAATACTTATTACAGTTATTGAGTTTGCCTCAACTCCCCTCCTGATGCCGCCAACGCATCCGGCGTGCCAAGAAAAGAGCAGATTGATGGAGATAATTTGTTATTGGATATAAACAGTTTTAAAGACGCCGAGTAATTCCGTCTGGGGACCTAATCCGTCACAATCTCATCAGCGTGAGGGAGGGAAAGAAATGGCGGCAAAGTTGTTTTCTTTGTCGCCGTCTTTTTCCCCGCTTCCTCTGTTCCTACCACACAATAATATCATCCTCCCAAAAGCACTCGCCTGTTTGACTTTCAAATCGCAGGCATTAGACGGTGTACTCCCCGCTCCAGGCGGGTGTAAATACGCACATGTGCCGCCATCGACAGCCCTGTCGTGGCTAAATTAATTATTGGGCTACGAGGCAAATAACAGCAGCACCTCGGAACATCTATACTCACAAGAAACACATGGCGGGATAGGCGGGAAACAGCAGTAAGGCCTCCCTGTAAAGCTCCCGCGATATTGGACAAATGTTTGTCGGTATGGCGCTGCCGTTTTCGACAGATTGAGTGTGATCTGCTGTTGTTTGCTAATTAAGCGACCGCAGTATAGTGCTGCTTGCTCCTTGTGGACCCAACACAGTCTGTCGCGCAATACGCAAAGATTTGGGCCTCTTTGATGCAGGTGTATTGTACATTTTGTTCTATGCATTGTTTTTGTACTTTTGCACCACGCTCAAACTGAGTTTTCCATTTTCCAAAAGTCTCGTCTAACTAACTATATTATCTCTCAACATCAAACCCCAACCGACCCTCCAGAGATTTGCTTTGTTCCCCCAGAGCAGAAAGAATGTATGCCTATAAATAAAAGGGTCCAGCTACCCTCATGAAAAAGGTTTCTTTTGACTCCTGACAATCATTACAAATTTAGGATTTGACGCCCACCCAAAAGAAAAGTAATCGATCACCGGGCGCTTATCTATTGCTTTGTTTGCCAGCTACAATCATCGCCGTCAGATAGCAGTCTGAAGAGAGTATCACAGTTTTCTTGATATGAATTATTAAAGTCTTGCTTCTTCTTTTGTCTCTTTGCCAGATAACCTAAACAGCACCCACCAGCACTGCATTCTTGCCGGTGACGCCGCTCGCTTCAGCTCCACCCACAGAGTGGCTGAGGTGAGATACCCCCCCCCACTTCAACAGAGGCTTGAGGTATTTCGATAATCATACCCACTTTTAAATCACAATGGGCAAATTTCAGCACGGCTTGCTTCAAGAAACATTTTCAGAGTGGCAGATGATTAAAAAAAAAATCCATGTGGGTATTTAAAATTGATAGTTGGGCATGCATGCCAGAGACTCAACCATTTGTATACAACTAATACAAAGAAATACATGTTGCATAATACTGTATTTCCCCTTTAATGACTTAATTTGTCGATTGTCAACAGTGCTTGTACATCACACTGTCTCTGTACCCACCCCATCAGTGTTCCACTGGGACTCTGACCTACATCCAGTCACGATGCCAAGAGGCCCTGTGCAACTTGCACGCGGATCCGGAGACCGGCTCCCACAGCCTGACGACCGTGAGGCCGGCCACCATGCAACACTGCGAGGAGATCCACAACGAGGTGCGTGTGTTCTTTAGTGGCCCCCGCATCACATCACAGCGGTGGAAAAAGTGTCACATTTTTATGTGATTGAAAAGCCGCCAATGTCACCGGTGTCGTATTGTTTCGCCATATGGAAATCAAAGGAGGCTGTTTAGTCCAGGGGAAATAAGGCTCTTTTTTTGAAGTCCAAGTGAAAACAGAACACTTCAAAGTTGTCAAAATTAATAGCAAACATAAAATACATCTGTTTTACTCATAAAAACATAGATTGGAAAATAACTCACTAAAGCTGTCTGAGTGACGTATGTTTGTTGTTTGCACATGATTTTGTGTGTGTGTCTGTGTGTGTGTGTGTGTGTGTGTGTGTGTGAGTGAGAGTGAGAGGAGGATTGGGGGGGCACTTAACCACAACTTTGTCCTTGAACTGATTAGCAACAGGACATTTATTTTGGTTAATTGATTTACTGTGCACCGAATACAATTCAGTCCATAAAAAGTTGGACACATCACATATAAATACACATTTGTTGATTTTTCTTTTTTTAATTGTTAATATTTCCATGTCTATTTGTATTCGTACTGATTTTGATCATTGTGTATTTATTTCTGAGGTGATTCTGTTGGCGATAATGGTGGTGATAATCGTTAGTAACTGCTTCAAGGAACGGTCACGTGCGTTACAGTATCTGACACGCCTATCTTGTCCTTGTTTGTGATCTACACTTTGAATTTGTGGATTACTTCAAGCTGCACTCTTTGTTTTTATAGTGAAAGGCGATGATTATTCTAAATAACTGACGCAAAGAAAGATCACATGCTTTGTCAAGTCTGATGCTGAGCAAGAATGTGTGGATGTTCAACTTGTGGTCTATTCAGTGTTTCGATTGTTCAACGAACTGGACTTTAAGTGTCAAGTGTGCCCACATGTTGAATTGCCATCAAAGGAATTCGGGTTTAACATGCCCTCACTTCCTTTTACACTGTGGGACTGTGCCCGGAGGCCCGGTGCTAGCATGTTAAAGCTGCCAAAACAGAACCTTCTCGCTCTCCTCCTTCCACTTAGCTGCTTGTTTCCCTTCTGGGAAACAACGCCTCAAAGTCCAGTTTGTTCTAATTTTCCCCGGCCTGTGATGAATTGTGTGGCAACAGCGTCTTCATATGTTAT
Organism: Hippocampus mohnikei; assembly: GCA_026261675.1. Lineage (NCBI taxonomy): Eukaryota > Metazoa > Chordata > Actinopteri > Syngnathiformes > Syngnathidae > Hippocampus > Hippocampus mohnikei. The sequence continues at coordinate 7,441,442 of JAKGUB010000341.1, forward strand.
CTAACGATGGAGTCTTACCCCGTTGCTCCTGGTGAACCGCTTTTCACTCCCAGCAACGAGTACCTCCAACTCTGAGACCCCCTTTGTGCTAGCTCGCCACAGGCGAACAGTTAATATCGCACTTCACTTCTTCGCCTTCTACGCCGCACCCCTGAGCTCCCCAGGCAAACGCATCCTAGCCAACGCTAGCATCCCGAGACCCTCAACGGGACGGCATGACGGATGAGCCTGCCGTGAGGTTGTTTAAAGGTTGTAGACAATATTAATTATTCAGTCCAGCCAAACAATAGGGCTGCCGTTTTTCAGCTATTTTTTTGTTTTGTTTTTTTAGATAGTACACTTGCTGAGTTAGCAACGACTGCTAGGTTGTCAGGATTAGCAGAAATGAGTACACCGCTGCAATAACTAAAATCTAACCTAGATAAATGATATCAAATTAAGATATTTCTTCTTACTAGGTTGTTTTTTTTTTACTTCATCTTAATAAAGTATCATAACTTGTTACTGAGATTTTATTACTGTTTCTGGGTAGGTTTAACTTAAAAAAAACCTACTATAATTTTATTGGTGTTCGTGGTATATGTACACTATTTTTAAAGCATCAGTGCATGGCAGTTTTTGCGTCTCGCTATTAGCACTTGACAACTCAAATTTTCCAGTTCTATTGGCAGATATATACTGTATTTTTAATTAATTAAATATCCCAATTTGTAATCATTTTGAAGACATTAGAAAAATCGAAATGCTGTTTATTCAAGAGCAGTTGCTTGTTCATGTATGTGTTGAGGTGATGTGGTGGGTGGGTAGTTGAAGGAGCTGGCGGGGCCCCCTCTTGGCATTTGCAATGATTGATGTGGCCATTTGTTTGAAGTTGCCCGTGAGAGCAGAACACCCACTTAAATGATGTATTGTTTGCGCCGTTATTTATGACGGCAGTCCACGTTTGGCGTGCGGCAGGCTGCATATTGCACAGGTTGTGTTTGACATGGACGACCGCAGTGTGAACAAGCCTGAGACGTGCAGGCATCCTGACCCGAGCACCGCCCTGTGGGCCCTTTTAACAAAAGAAAGCACTAACAGCAAAGCTAGCACCTGCTAACGAGGCGGTGGCAGTACAGGGTGAGGTAAGCTAGTGGCTATTAGCAAATATAATGTATTTCAAAATATATACATAAATATTACCAAATAAGCATGAGCTTTTTGATTTTAGTTCCTATTTTGGAAAGTTGACCTGGCCAAAATATTATCTTTTTTAAAAACGCTTGGTCAAGTGGATATTTGGGATACCTCAGCTGGACAGATTTTTAGCATGCAGTCCATTACTGTATTGGTTGCAAATACACTGAAAGATCATGGCTATTCATTCACATTGATATTTTTCAGCATTTAAATTTGAACACTTGACGTTTCATGCTCCAAATGAACACGATGAACCTACTTAGTCATGGTTCGCTCTTCAGCATTTAACCTATCTTCAGGTATGTGCTGAAAAGCTCACTCTTTTGCATATAATTGTGCTCTTGAAATGCCACAAGTGGCAGCAAATTCCAGGCCAATGGAAAAGTAACAATTTATGTCAAAGAAGTATTGTTGGAATGAGACGTTTCCATTAAGAGAGACCAAGACCTTTTATATTGGGGACAAGCCAAGTGTAGCTTGTAACTTGTTAGTGGAAGTAATAGAGAGTCTCCTTCACATTTCCAGCATTAACAATTTGTTTAAAAAACAAAACCAAAAAAAAAAATAATTTTCAAATTTTTACTCCACCTCTTTTCCAAAGTAATCTGCGATAGGCTCCAGCTGTGAATCGAATGAACACAAGGGTGATAGAAAATGGATGATTGTTTTCAGGCCACAAACAAAACCATTGGTCATAAACAGTCCAAATTGTATTCATCCATTAAAGAAAAACTGTGTAGCCTAACACAAACAGCCCGTTGTTGTCACTGTTTGGTCACAATTCCTTATTTACGAAACTAGAAGGAGGGGTCCAAACCCAGCGTCACCACACAGCCCTCGTATACATGTTTTACCTTTGAAATGCTAATCCCAGACGCAAATGCCTTGTCCCATTTAAAGCTACTGTGTCACCTCTCAGGTGGGTGTGTGACAGAAAGCCCTCAGGGAACCCTCTTGCTAATGATGTTGGTAAATATTGAAAGTGGGGGGGGGCTTCACCCCAACACACATTTTCATGGGAGAAGTGCACATGTGACCTTCCAAGGTCTCTTTGCTTCGGCTTTGAAACGCCTCACCTGAGGGGCGTATGACATCTTGTTGTAATCTCTTAAAGTGTGTTTCCTGCTGATCTGCACCAGATGCAGTCTGTAGGTCACAGTTATTATTATTTAATTCATGTTCATCCTTTGTTTGCTGTATTGCACAAACGCAAGGGCGAACCAGTGGCGTCGTACTACTCCTGGCTTGTTGTGAGGCAAATAGAAGGGGCCAAAATCAAAACAAAATGTTATCTTAAAAAAAGCACAATAAAGGGATCTGATCCATGATAAATTTAAACTGTCATTAAAAAAAGTTCAGATCCATTTGAAAGTGTTGACATGCCCTCCAAAAGTATTAGAACGGCAAGGTGATTCCTTAATTTTTGTTGTCTCCTGAAGAAATTTTGGTTTCAGATCAAAAGTTGAACATCAGACAACATTTCAGAATTCCCAGCTGTTATTTACATCTCGATGTGTGAAACAACTCAGCACAGAGCACCTTTTATGAGAACTCGTCCACAAAAGCATTGGAACGGACATTATGAAGTAAACCTGAAGTGAATAACTTAATTTTTGGTGGCACAACCCTCACTTGCAATAAGTGCCTGAAATCTGTGACCTATTGACTTCACCAGACTGTTGTATTCTTCATTTGAAATGTTTTTCCCAGCCTCTACTGCTTTTTTTCTGGGGGTCTCTCCCTTCAGTCGCCTCTTCAGGTGGTGAAATGCATGTTCTATTGGGTTAAGGTCCGGTGATTGACTTTCACCCCCCGTGATGAAGTCCATATTGTGCTGCCAGTGTGTTTTGGGTCATTATTCGAGTTTGAGTCTGAGATATGCTCTAAATTACATTTAGAGTAATCATGCCAGGGCTGAAATTGGACATGTCTGAAGTACCTAGCATAGCTCTGCTGTTTAAGCGCTGGACCATACATGACCACGAGGTGACATTATGTGTGTGTGGGTGAATTTTTTTCGACCTGATCTGTGAGGTCCTTCTGGGTGAAAGTAAACACAAGTCGGCGGAATGGGATCGATTCAACTCTCATCAGCTCCCACCTCAGGCACCCCTCATCCCTCTGGAAATTGATCGGGTCCACTAAGGGAATACCATAAAGGGAAAAAAAAAGGGCCTCATTAAATGGGAGGGTAAGAGAGGAAAGCCACTTGTCTCTTCTGACCACAGTGGGCAGCCGGGTGGCATAACGTGTGACTAATGTGTAGCTTGGGTGTCCATCACCTAGGGAGATGACAGCAAACGCCTCGGGGGAGCCGCTAACGTCAAAACCGACCCCAACAATCTTTCTTTGCACCCGTCCACCCTCATAGCGCCCAGCTGGATGCTCCAGTCCAAAATGTCACTACTCCACAAAGTCCACTGTGGCTCAAAGCGGTTTGTTTTCTCCGAGCAGAAGGACAGGCAGACAATCAGAAGACAGAAAAGGGAGGAAAGGATGTCCGATATCGGGCCTCCACGGCTTTGTTGTTTGTTTGAGCCGCGGTGATCGAAGGGGAGTGGATACGGGGGAGCATAAAGGGTGACATTTCTTTGAAGGCTGGCTTGTATGGAGCCACCGAGAGGCTTGAGTGGTGCCTACACGGCCCGGTCCTTGCATGTCATCCCTGCTGGGATCAGAGTGATGATCCCTTGTTCTGCCTCTACACTAGATAACACATCACATACTACAGAAAAAAAGAACACTAGAACCTGTGGAAGCTCTAAAATCGAGCTTCCGATTTTTCCGGATATTTTATTCTTTTTTTTTTTTTTAACCCATAAAAAATGAAGGAAATGGAAATGCCATTGCCATCATACATTTATTACATTTTTCTGGCAGTGTGTCTTCAAAAACCTTTGAACATTCTACCGTTACAAGTAGGAAAAAAGTAAAACTAATACGTTTTTTTTTCTCATTATGGACTTAATTCTTGTAAAATTAAGATTTTTTTTATCGGATTATAGTATAATAGAGTATTTATCATAACATTAACGGCTCCCTGTTGGTGCTGAGCGCAAGTCTATAGTGCAAAGTGCGGTGTCAAGGTTTCAACGGATGGAATTCGTTTTCATTTGGCATTTTCGCAGACAAGCGCTATTAGAAATGGGCGCTTGCGCCGTTGCGGGCATGAACACAATCAGCGCGCAAGAGGCGCACAGTCTTTGAAGCAGAAATAGACTCACTGGAGTCCATGCAGCGAATTGAAGTGCACAAAATACATTTATTAGGAACTGAAAGCAGATCTCTTGGTTTGGTTGATACTTCAACTGGAAATAGCAAAAAACAGCTTGAAGATGGCCCTCGTCCTCTGAATGAGGAATTATGTCATACTTTTGCCAAACTGCTGCTTGTTGTAAAAGACGCTGCCACCATTTAGTACTTGTAAGTCATTTTTGTTGGCAAAAAAAACATCTAGTCACTTGTATTTTGAGGTACAACTTAATTTTTCCTTGCAACATTGCATTTTTCTCGCCAAATCACAACTGTATTCTCAAAAGATTAAAACCTTTTTTTCTTGTTATATCTGATTATGAAATAATTACTTGACTGGAATTGCGAGTGCATTTCTATTGGTTACACAAACATGGCAAGAAATTGTCATTATATCGGAAATATTACTGCTTTTCTTGTTTTTCTACAAATGTCACCTCATCTGCCAAAGCCTTGTCACTGTTCGCTTTGTGAAGCAACGTAAAACAGGGCCTGTTGTACAGGCGAACAAAAACTCCTTTGGAAGAACTGTAAACAAAGTAGTTTTCATAAAGAGAACAATGGTGTTCCTGCTACCATTTGAAATGTGTGCAACTCCACTTTTTATTGTGCACTTGTCAAAATGAAGCGCCGCTTGCTTTGTGTTGGCTGCCGATGATGCTTTGTAGGATGTTTTGGGGGAGGACGGCGTCATCTTGGCGTTGGCGGCAATTGGGGGAGGCCCGTTGACATCCGCGCTTACGCCTGCAAGTTTTTAGGCAGCGATGCAAACAAAGGGCACAGGCAGCATTGTCGCAAAAGAACAAACGTGCGGAAACCCGCATACAGTTAGAAGCACCTGGCGATATGCCGCGTCCTTTGGATTAAATCAGCACTTCAAAAGCGCGGGAAACATGTAGAAAAAAAAACAGTCGTGCATCGGTAAGCGAGACTCTCATCTGTAAACGAGGCGGAGGGGGAGCCCGATGCAATGTGTAGTAAGTGGGCGGTGCCTTCTGGTGTTCAAGCGGGTAAAATTCTGATTACTGTGTTGCATTTAGCCTCTTAAGTCACGCTATTTTGAACAATTGTACAAAAAATGGGGAAGAAAAAATATCCCCCTTAAAGTAGGTTAAAATATGAAATCCTGCCTTACATTGTTTCACACTAATGCATTTAACTTGACTTTGGTGATGTACTGTCACAAAGTAAATCATGGGAGAGAAACAGACGAGGGCCGCATAGCAGGCTCGTCCTTAATTTGCCGTGATGGGATTAATGTGTCCTCATTTAATGGTTCATGGTTATACCAATTGTGTTTAAAAGCTGAAAAGAAAAAAAAGTGCTTATTACTTACAGTATATACTCCATCAAGAGTGTAAAGCATTGTGTGCGTGTGTGTGTGTGTGTGTGTTGTCTTGCATGCAGGTGGAGTTCGAATGGCTGCGACAGTACTGGTTTCAGGGCCAGCGCTACACGCGCTTCTGCAGCTGGTGGAGCAAACCCATGGAAGAACTGGAGAAGGACTGGAAGCTCATGGAGACCATGGTGAGCTTTTGAGCTTGTGTTGACGACGTAATTCAAAATACTGTATTCTCCGTATTATAAGGCGCTTCGGAGTATAAGGCGCACCTTCAATGAATGGCTGATTTTAAAACTGTTATCATTTATAGGGTGCACTGCTTTATAAAGCGCATAGAATAAAAGCGGCTGTGGTTGCGTTTTGCTTCCATTAGATGGAGCTACGCTAAAGGGAATACAATACAATACAATACAATGTAGCTTTATTTCAATGGAGCTTTCACATACACTGCAGCTTTAACAAAGCGGTTTACAGAAAATTTACAATATTACGTCCAAGAAATCCGAACGTGATCCATATATAAGACGTATCGGGTTATAAGGCGCACTGTCGGCTTTTGACACAATTTTATGCTTTTAGGTGCGCCTTATCGTGCGGAAAACAAAGTACACTTGCACAGTCTAATGAAATCATCAACAAGGGCTGTATCAAACAACAACAGAAAGTTAATAATGCTCACTTTTGATTGACAATGACATTCTTGTTCTTTGGAGGGGGACAACCTTTTTTGGAATGTTGCAGAACAGTTTTAAAGTAAGCAAGCTACAAATTACCAAACATCACTGAAAAAAAAGTTTTATCTCTTATATGCCCATAGAATTGATAGAAAATAGAATCATCAAACCTTGTATTGTACAAAATTTGCATATTAATAATTGTACGACTTCAGCCATTCAACTTGAGAGAATCCACTAAGTCGTCAGCATGTCAAATACAAAGCATACAACTTCAAAGGTTAGACGTGTTTATTCCCCAAACTAAAACTTTTCTTAATGTCCTCCAAAAATGAGGAAAATTCATCCAAAACCGCTCAGTTTTATATATTGCTGATAAAAGTCACTCAGATATTTTAGCGTTCATAATTGTCACTTGCAAAAAAAAGTTGTGATGACTATGGTGTTTATAACTCCACAAAGTTTTGTGTAATTTTTAGAGGCATTTTCTTTCACCGAAAGCTAATTTTAAAAATTGCACAATTGCAGAGTTGGGAAATGTTATTTTAACTTTAGGAGTGTAAAAAACCCAGAATTTTGGGATTTTAAAACATCATCCTTTTATTTACCTGGTAAGCAACCCAATTTAAACGGCAACTTACCATCAACATAAAAATACCCTCAAAACCATAATTTCACATAAACCCCTTCGCCAACAAAAACAGTCTGCTTGTGATTGTAAACACAAAAATCAACACAAATGACGTGTCGCCCAATACATGCCCATCGTCCAGGGAGTGGGCAGAGATGTGTGCGTTTGTGCGCGTCTATATCGCGACATGACGGACGGGCGCCTTCTTAAAGACGTGTCATTTGTTTAATCGCAGCCGCGCAGACGCTTTTATTGCGGAGGGACGCGGCTATTAGTCAGACACCACTGTAAAGGAATCACTTTGGAATGTCACACTCGTAATTAAGTCTCCGGCATCGCTCTGTACACATGTGCCACACACATTTACACACAGATCCGCACATAACACAACACTTGGTCTCAAAAGTGAGCGTGTGTGTGTGTGTGTGTGTGTGTGTGCGTATGTGTTTGACAGGCTTGATGCAAGAAGCAGCAGGGGGCACTCTTGTATCATTGAAGCATCCTCGAGCTTCCGTTGCTCTCTCCTCTGGCTTTCTCTTTCTCTCCCTCTCTTTCTCCTTGTGTTTCCTTGAGTCTCTCGCCCACCGCCAGTGACTTGAGAAGCTCTCAGTCTGTGTCAGTGTGCAGAGCTGAGCAGTAATCACATCTAATGCTCATGCGGGGATAAAGACCGAGAGCACCTCCACTCTCTCTCTCGCTTTCTCTATTCCCGCGCTTTCCAGAGCTCTCTCGCCCTCTCACTTTCCAAGCACTGCTTGGCATTGAGTTGGTGGGCGGGTGAGGGTTTTTTTGGGGGGCAGGAGCTAAACTCATCTGGAGCGCCGCCTCTGGGGGCCCGAAGATGAAGTGAGTGATTTGGAGGCACATTTAAAGAAGGGCATCAAGTGAAATGTGAGGTCTCTCTCCCTCTCTCTTCCTTGCTCTCTCCGAGTGTTGTAGTGTCACCCAGCTCTTTCCGAATATTGTGGAGGAGTCAAGTAAGCCATAGCAGCGGTGAATATGTGTTTACATTCGGAATTTGTCCATGTGCTTCAAAGACCGCAGTTAAAAAAAAATTCTAATAATTTTTTTATGATTAGAAATGAAATACAAACCAATATGAAAACGTAACATAACGTATATCTTTCTCGTTTTAAAATATTGATGCAATGCCACTAATTAAAAATAGTCAAAAGAGCAAAACAAACTAAAAACAATAACAACTGTCCCAAATACAATAATCCATAATACACATGATGTATACTTGAAAAGGTTAAAATCACCTGATATTACAACAAGGAAGCATTTGTGGTTTGTGTATTAATTTAAGGTCATTTCATATGGAATTAAAATGAAAAATGATCAAATTCAACATGTTACAAAGGGTATACATTTATTATCTGTGCATGAGAAGTGAGCAAATTTAAGGTTGGTCTTAAAACTAATTGTATTAAAAAAATATTTGCACAAATTGAAGACACAAGTAAGATTTAGACCGTTTGGTCAACATGAATATAACTTGATCCAATAGAATTTAAGTTCAGTGAAAAAAAATGTATGCGAGAAAAGAGAACAAATATAAATGACGGAAACAAATAAAGTTATTCATTATTGTAAACCGACACGAACAACGTCTGATTTGTCCACATTTGAATGTCCTCCATGCCTATGAGTCTCCAGCTCATACAGGGAATTTGAAGATATTTTTTATGACGAAATAAATGCAGCAAATATATAGAAACACTGTAAATATCTTCTATATTTTCTTCTCATATCACAGAAAATGCTTCATAGTATAGATAGATGTAAATACGAATAAAGAAGTGAATTTTCATCTACATACTGCAGGTTTGTTTATTTGTTTCACGTCTCCCCCTATTTTGTCCATTCACTGAGCCGATGCAAAAATAATATTACATTTGCCCGGCGCGCAAACGTAATAATTCAGGCGGCGTGATGAAAGACAACATTTATTGCTCTGGCAAGCAATATTTACATCCCCGTGCATCGACCTCTTCCATACGCTGATGAAAAGCACTTCATGCATGTGACTTATAGATTTTCCTCCTTTTGGGGAGTGTGTGAGTAAGGGATGGGGGAGGAGGGGGGCTGTGGTGAGATCACAACACATTTCTCTTGAGTTATTTAAATCAAGCTCAACCCCCCTCCACCCCCTCAACACCACCCCCACACCTCTGCATCACACACTCACGCGTACGCATTCTTTTATTACATTTATTTGGTCGCCAACACCTGGTTTAACGCTGCTGAAATAACTTACACACCATATGGTTTTCTTGAAATAAGATGCATTTTCTTAACAATAATGTTGTAGGGACCCTTTGTTTTGACAAAGTCCTCCAACGAGCATACTAGTGATGAAACCATGCAATGATCAAAGAAATGTTGATCACAATGTTATCTGATGAGGATGTGGATGTTTAAACAGTTCCCCGGAGCTGTGATATGTTAGGGGGCTGTGTCAAATGCTCCGAGGGGGCCGTAAATGGCCCATGCGTCAAAGGTTCATAAAAACAACATGAAAAAATTATTTTCCCCATCTTTTTGTCCTCTTCAGCGCAACCGGGGTGCGTTTGTTAAAAACTGCGATGGTGCGCTTGCACCCAACCTGGCCGAGTATACGGATACTGCCTCTCCCTGGGACGGCCTCTTGCTTCTTGTCTTTGCAAGTGCTACCTCTTTCCATTTGAATGACATTTTAGAATAAAAAATAAAACCTACATTAATAAATAGACAAATATCCTCTCTCTGCCTGTCGGGAAGGAGCTAAGTTTGGCCTCGCTCGTGGACGCAGGAAAGTGCTTGGGAGGGAGACGACTGACAGTCATCCGTCAATCTGCAAAGTTGTTTTGAGTCATGGTGTTAATTTCACATTTGGCTTTCATGTTATCCCACTTAAATCTTGAAATGGACATTTGTGGTTGTAGTGATTATTTAGCCACGCAAGCGGTTCATCTACTACCCGCGGCCAAGAGGTGCTGGCATCTTTCGTAGACGTTTCCATGAAATGAGATTGAAAAATGTCATTTCCTCAAAATATTTCTACCTCCTCCCACATCGCTGTCGATATGTAATGACAAAAAGATGAGCCCCCTACACAGTGGGCCATATTTACTTCCGTATAAACGCGTCTTTTTTTTGGAGGGGACGCACGTCACTCGACACATCACGGACGGGTTGCGTTCACATTAGAAGTTTTTTTAATGTGAAGGACTTCATAGATGTATCGGATTTAACCAAACAATCAAAATTGGAGTGTGAACATTCTCAAGTATAACCCTTGAAGCATAAACATGAGCTAGTGAACGGTAGTGTGTTGAGGGAGCGCTCTGGAAGGAAAATAAATGTTTATTTATATATTGATTAAAAAAATTTTTTTTTTAATCTTTCATTTTTCTTTCACGCGTAAAGGTTCTCCACGCCCCTGTGATTGGCGTTGACCTGTCTTACTGGTTTCCTCAGCATGGCCGTCACACATGATGTTCTTTTATAGCAACGATGCACCATAGGCAGAGAAAGGGGTTTGGCTTGATGCACAATATTTATAAAAACCGGTGTGCTTTTTTTTCAGCACCCCCATCGTCCTCTTTATTTTTTTCTTGCTGTCCTCCGTGTGAATGTGTGTGTGTGTGTGTGTGTGTGTGTGTGTGTGCGCATGCCATTTATACTAATGTATGCACTCGGTGTGATTTTAATTGATTTAGCAGTTCTCACTCGGCACACTACAGCTTTTTCCCCCCCTAATTTGTCACTTTCCCCGACTTCAGTGGTGGCTCGTCTTGACTTCAAAAAGGCGGAGCCGGCTGCGGTGGCGAAATCTCTTCTTCCGCTCTCCCTCGCCTTGACAGCAGCCTTGTTAGAGCAAACTCTTTTTATATCAAGTAAATATTAATAGACTTTCATAATCATAAACGGGTTCCACTCCAGCCGGCGGTACCTTTGTATACATCAAGATGTAACAAACAGGAAGTGCTATCGGGGGCCATGTCTTCCTCTACGCCACTCACCCAGCCTGTCACTCCGTGTTTTCTATCAGATTGGTCATGCCTATAAATACATTTATTTCTCCATCCTATTATCTTTTTTTTCTGTCTGGATGTAACCGAAACTGTTCCACAAGCTCCACCTTTGACAAATGATCCCCCAATCACAGGGTTACTTGGGGTTTCAGTGCAGGTCAAACCCCCTCAGAAGTCATCAGATTTGGATTTTTAGGTCACATTTTCAAATAATAGTTTCTTGACTTACTTTTTTAAAATTAGTTCAGTTGTATATGAAATAAAAATTCCCTGTTAAATTGAATTGAAATGCCATCATTCCATTCCAGGGCCAAAATCCACCACAACTGTTTTAGTTACATATTTATACTTACTCTACTTAAAGTGTGAGCGAGTGAATGAATGGTACAAATTACTTTACTTGAGCGACGTTGTACCTTGACCCCCCCAAAAAAAAGTTGGCGCACAGTCAATGTACCACTGTAATGCTAATGTAACTAGCATGTATGGGTCCTACTCGTTTCGGTCTTCATTGGGTGAGTGGTTTGCAATGTTTTAGGTTTATTTCATCTCATTTTACAACGTTTAGCTTCTTGTAACATTTCAATGACAGTTAACGTTTAAATCTTTATTTTAAAAATCACCTGGTTGGTTAACAAATGACACCTATACATACCTTTGTCTCCTCATCCTATGCTCTCATTCTGACCAAAATATAAAGGTCGTGTTTCTACATTAGTTTTAATTATGGGACATGTCTGCCATTGACATTCAGCAGATTATTTGGGATTGAAAAGTGGGAGGCAAATACTTTGTGTCCAAACTAATGTCGTTGCTACACCATTCAACGGTTTTGGAAGTAAATAACCTAGAAATAAAACTGAAAGTCGGCAGTTGTAGCACATGTTGTTTGTTTCATTTCAAATTCATTGTGGTGGTTTTTTTAGATGCCTCGGAAACAGGCCTTAAAAGTCAAAACAACACCATAATTTGTGACGTGATACGAGACTTGAACAAATCCAGTGAGTCCTGCCAATGCGACAAGTCTGATAATAATCATAGAAAAGAAACTGGAACCCTGCAACATGAGAATTGGTCATCTCAGTGACAACTTGAAAGGATGAGGATTTGACTTTTTTGTTTTATTGAATTTCATTTTGCTGTGGTTTAGCCAAAACAAAGTGTGTGTGTGTGTGTGTGTATTTTTAAATGAGAAACAAAAGATATCATTGGAAAGAAATGTGGCCTTTGCTTCTAGGTAGTAGACAACATCAATACCCCCCGCCCTCATCAGCCATTTGGGTTTACAGTGGAAGCCAGAAACTTGGAAAGTCATAACATTTGCACTTCAAACCAATTTCTCTGCAATAAACAAGATCCGTGGTGGATCTAAGATCTCGTGAATACTGTTCTCAATCTCCATTTGTTACTGATGGTGGTAGTAAAGGAGCGTTTTTTAGTCGGGGGGCGGGGTTCTGTGAAAGCCTGATCATTCCTTGGAGCCTCTGCAGCAAAATGGTGAACCAGCATTGTGGTTTTTGATTGCACTTGCATAAAAATTGTGACTACCGCGTCATTGTCCGAGGGAAGATAATTGTGTACAGTACTGGGAACCCGAAAATACGAGTGCAGTGTTTTCAGATGTATTTGTTCTGATATATATATATATATATATATATATATACATATATATATATATATATATACTGTTATTTTCAGATGCGGAGCTGAAGGGCTGAGTAGTTTTACTTTATTGTAGTTTGACCACGTCGTGAACTTTTCCTGAAACTTGTTAGATTGGAATGTCACAATGTAAAAATTTAAATCACAGCCTGCAGTTAACTTTATATTGTTTCCTACTGGAAGAACACGTTTTCGAAATAAAAACAACTTCAAAGTCTCCTGGTTTTTGTCCACTGCATTAATCTCACGTGTCAGTGAGGCTGTAGAGAAACAATAAATGCATGTTGGGGTGAGGCAGAGGAGGTGGAGTGGGGTGCGGTGCACGTGGGCTGGTCCAGAGCGGGGTGGGGGGGGGGTCAATGTAAATGTTATTGCACCGTGCAGCTCATTTGATCAAAGTCCGGGAAAAGGTTAAGCGAATCCAATCTGGTTTTTGTACGGCAGAGTGGAGACACAAGCCCCAGGACGGCGAATGGATTATCATATTGGTGCTGATAGAGGAGCACAGAGGGGGAAGGAGAGGGCAGGAGGGGGTGCTCGACGGACAGTTTACCTCTGCCCGTAATGCGTTTAGACAGCAATTGGCCTTAATAACCTTTATTGACTCCAGCGGGTCAGTGCCAAGAATCTAATTATCAAAGTGTATCAATTTCATTGGAGTTTGGAGTTTGCCCGCCTACAAATAATTATTTTAAGGTCGAGCCGGGGGCAATTAATCCCCTCTCCCACTTATTTGATGGCTTTGTAAAACATTATAAATGTTATGCTTTCTGTTGTGCGGCCCAACATAAATAATAAAACATAAAGCAATCATTGTTTTTCTGTTTTTGGAGAGCGAGGGGAGGCATATGTTGGAACAAAATCTGAGCAGATGTTCACTCATTTTTCTTCCTTAATTTTTGCCCACTTGTGTTGCCAGACAGATTTTTCTTTTTTTCATTTCTAATGCATTAAAAATATGACGCAGCAATCAAACAAATCACATACTCCGTTTTGGCGCTGACTGTTAAATTTGGGGGGATTTTTATGTGATAGTTTTATGTTTGATGTTTTGGTCAGTGTTACCAGACTTTTTTCCCCCCTATCCATTTTCATATCCATTTGCACACACATAAAAACATAAAAATAAATAAATGAAAATCCAAATAATGACCTCACTGTGGAACAACCTCACTGGTTAAAATGTTTGGGGATTTTTAAGTTATATAATTTATATTATTTGCCAGGGAGAATTTTTTTCTTTCTAGTCGTTGACATCCTACTAAATTTATGAAAACAATACACACACATGCTATTAATTGTTGCGGGTTGTATATTTGTTGGATGTGTGTTTTATATCACCACACATGCCCCAGTTGACAAATGTTTTTTTTTTTCTTCCCGGAAATCTGCCCAACAGTGATGAGCAAATAACACTTAATTTTGCGAAAGTTGGTTTATATTATCACTATTACTCACTTCAAAGTAAACATTTTAACTTTTAAATTACTTTTCATACAAGCTTTTGTTGTGCCTTGCAGCCGTTCGTGGCTGCGCCCATGGCTTGCTGGCAGTGGACGTGAACAGGACCACTAAAAAATTTTATAAAATGATCCATCCGCCTCTATTTAATTTTTCATACTCATTTCTCACAATAATCACCTTACTTGACAGTCACACTCGATCATCGCTTTACGATGCGTCAATAAGTGACAATGCTGAGTTAGCTGCAGAAACTTGGACCCTTCGAGTTGAACCGGTCACAACAATTTAATGGAAGATGCTTGGCTCCGGTAAAATAGTGATGGTTTATACTCTGATGCGACTTGATTTTATGAGTCAACATTAGTGAATGTAACATAATGTGAGCTGCACTTTTTGGAACAGGGGCGTTGACAGAGTACATGGATTGGCAACAAATGTCCATGCGTTAAACATGAACAGTGGCCAAGCATAGATCCAGCCAGCAAGTACAATTTTCAAAGTATTCATTGTAGTTTGGAGGCAGACATTTTTTGTGCCAACCAAATCTTGCAGTCAAATTAGCCGACACATTTTTTGGAGAGGAAAAAAAAAAAAAAGAAGAGAAAAGGTTAACATGGATAACTATGGAACAAGGGTGAAGAAGGGCTGGATGCCAATCAGAACCCAAAACAAATGAAAAGGGGTGCACGCCAGCACAAGAAGAAATAGAAAAAAAAACATATCGACAGTCGCTATTTATCTACATATTTTTATATTTCCTTTTGTCTTTTTTTTCCCCCTGAGCGATTCACACACATGCGGTCCATATGAAATTCTTGAAAACATTTATTGAGCATGTGTTCCTTATGAATGAAACAGGATTATGGCGGCATTTGTAGGATCATTGTTTTTTGAAAATTTTTAGATCATTTATACATATTTTTGTAATATTTGTGTCATTAGGTAGATTTTGCTTCCACCTGTTCACACCTTCGGAACCAAGTTTAGTTGCAAGTATCTATGCCTCGTTTCGTTGCCATTTATTATCTGTCACGCTGTTTATTTTCGAATTTATGCTGTGTTTCCAGCTTACACTTTTGTTTGTATTCTTGCGGAAAAAAAATCACATCCAACCTTATTATTTGTTATATGTTATGTATGTAATACATTTGTTTGTGTTTATTTGCATCCTCTTGCAATCAATAATTGCGCAACCTTGTTTACCCACAACTTCCCTGCATCGCTCCGGTCAGATGCCAAAATTTTTTACCCCATGGTTGTTGTCATTATTCATTTAAATTGGAAAACAACACGGCCAGGTTACGGCAGCCGTTTACAAAAATAAATGAAAAGCAGCCCGGGAAGGAGAGAAGGTGGAAAAGTGAAGGTATTTGCCATTCCCTTTGAAGTCCCCATTCAACAGGGTAAGCTGAATTTTTCAGCAGTTGCCTGATAGTGTTCTGCGTAAACGCTTTAAACCCCTTTGGAGAATTTTCACAGGCAGATATAGCGGCGGCGGCTCCCAGGGAGCGTCTCTGTTACCTGGAGCCAATGGGACGCGCCGGCTTTGTATACCTCCCGACGGGCGCGCTTGTTGTGAATGGCAAATGTCACACTGCTGTTTGTGTGTTGTACAATCACAGTGGGTTCAAGTTGAACCCTGCCACTCTTTTACTTACTGTCATGTGCTATATACATTTTGATTAATGATATGGAAAGATGGAAATCCCGAATGTATTAATAATGCGGTAGAAAGGAAACGTGGGTCGTTTTTAAATCAGCAAAGTGCTGACATGTTATTTGCAGTCAGTCTATTCTGCATGGTGTTGAAGTTCTTCGCACATTCCTGCAACATATATCATTGATTTGTTTAAGATTGGAACGGTTTTTGCAATTATGTAATAAAGTAGCACAGTGAATTTCTGGGGTCCGAATCTTAACTTCCGGTCTTCCGGTTGACCTTTTGTCCCTGCATTTGTGTGTGTCTTCTCCTGCGAATGGGAGCTTGAAATGTTGCTTACCGGCTTGACCGGCGACCAGTCGAGGACTTTGGGTGAAACTCGGCTTTCACCTCAAGTCTGGTGGGATACACAACCACGACTATACCGAGGACAGGCGCTAAAGAAAATGGATGGTTGGCTAATCCAATAGTTGCATTGTAATAGCAACACACGTTTGTGTGTTAACTAGATTCCCAAATAAAGACTGTTTTGTTCTTCGCGCCAAGGTGCGTAGAACTTCCCACGATGGGCTTGCAGCTGCGGAGGACTGTTTTGGCAATTGGTCGCGCATTTGAGCGACATCATCAAGTTTGTGTCAGCGTTGCGGTCTCTGGTTTGTGTCACAGTCTGAAAACAACAAGGCTGTAAAACATCACTGTCATTCAGCGAAAGAAAATGAGCTCATTTGAAAAGAAATATGATTAAGAAGAAAAGCACGCTTGCATCTTTTGTACCTGCGGCTGCCTGATGCAATGTGGAGGACAGCTCATCCCCGGCCGCGAGTGGGCACTGGATGTTTATTGACGGCAGTTTGGATCATTTATTTTGTTTGTCTGTGTGACAATGTTGTCTTTTTTTTGCTTCTTTTTTTTCCTGTATCTGCAGGATTTAAAAAGCTGGCTTGTCACGTCTTCTTAGAAAACAAATGAGCACGTTACCGAGCCTGATCTGCCTTATCTGCTTCGCAGCTCGCTCAATCTACCACACTTATTTATTTGCTTACTTATTACAAGTTCATTAATTTCGACATTCATAAAACGCCATGAAATAAGGAGAGAGAAAAAAGAAAGGCACTTGGAGGCTGGGACCAGTTTTTGTCTCGAGGAGGAACGCCAACATCCTTGGTGGTTCTCGCCAGCGTTGCCCAAACTGGTTCCTGGTGAACCTCCTCTTTTTATTGATTCAGGGAGGCCCTAGTTACATGGGTGCTCCAACATAAGGGGCAGGGGTACAGGGGGGGGGATAGACAGCGACTGGAGCACGTGAACTTGTTTGACTATGTGTGTGGGGGAGAGGGGGGGTGGAAATTACTCAGCACATGTGTGAAATAATTTGGAAGAGTGAAAGCATTTCAACATCATCCAACGTTATTTTGAGCCAGAATCTGCCAACGTTATTGCTCTTTCCTAAGGTTATGTAGATACCGTTTCTCTTTCTTAATGCTATAACTGTCCTTTATTAGAGATGTGAATCTTTCGAGCAGGGAATTTATTTTGCAACGCAAGCACTTTCTTCATTTGCTGAGAATGTATAATAACTAAAACATATTATAATTCCTTCACTTATTTACCAACGTATTCATTTACTTCCCTCTGTACGGATTTGATGACTTGCCCACCACCCCACCCCTTCGTTCATCCGTCACCCTCCCCGCAGGCCCCCCACCTCCCCTCCTTTTTACTCATCCTTGACCCTGATCAGCAAGATAAGCCTTAAAGAGGAGGAGAGATAACATCCATTAAAGTGGTAAAGAGGAATTATGGGGCAGCGCAGATTAATCACCGCTTTGCTTTAATCACATTCGACTACGTTGGCTGCAGGGGATCAGCTTATTTCTCCTGTGTCATACCTGCATGTGGGAAAATGAGGGTTTGTGATTAAAAAAAAAAAAAGAGATCCTTGTTTAAAAAAAGATATATATATTGTTAGGGTTTGGGTTACAATATATTAATTTTAGCTCTCGGGTGCTGATCAATCATCCTCCAACCCACCAAAGAATGGCCAAGAAACAAAATAATCAAAAATGACTGTAAAGTATCATTTCCACATGATCTGTGAACTTCCAACTGGGTTGGGTGAATAGTTCAATACACCTTTGTCATGATTAGGATGCCTGAGAAAAAGAACCCACAGCGACCACATGACGCAACGAAAAACGGACAATGCCGCACGCCACAAAGGACCTCTTGAAAGATATAATTGGATTATGGAGTCATCCACTCCATAAAATGGCGTCTGCTTTAATCTGGCAAAAGGGGTTAGCAACACTAGCGGTTTTTACAGTGAACGCTTCATGTTCAACATACTGTATAGAGTGTACGATCCGAAAATAACTCAGTCCTGGAATACTCGAGTTGTTACAATCTGATTCCATCAAGGGGATTAAATGGGAAATCCGGGAAAATGCACTTTCGACTTGAGTTACGCCGTGTAACTAATTATCGTGAGGAATGGAGGGTCTAATTAGATTTGACTGTAGTTTGAAAGGAAGAGAGAATCAATTTCAGGCTACTTTCCATGACATTCGCGATTGCTTCTGACATCGAGTTTAACCTTTGAACAAAAGCTGCGCACGAGGTTACGATCGACTTTGGAAGATGGGAAAAACACTGTTGAACATGACGCAAACCGCGCCGCGTGTTTCTGCACTTAATTAGAAATGGGTATTCAGGAGTTTCTCAGTACACCTGATTCATTATGCCTGTTGGATGTGATCGCTCCCCACCCAACGAGGCTGATGAGAGCTGCTTAAGGGTGTTTATGAGACTGTTAGCCAGCAGTGGATGCCGCCCCGCAGCTCTCGCCCAAATAAAAGAGCCATTTATTACATCTAACATGACCCTCTCATTATGCACAAATAGGAATTAATGAGCGCTATATCGGGCACTCCCGGTGGAGCCGAAGCAGGCTCGCTTTAAGGACTCGCGTTAATTACACCGTCCTACATCTCGCCCATTTAACACCGCGCCGTCGGATCTCCCGCTCTCTGCTCTGGGATCTTCAGGACGGCGGAAGCGGTTCACCGACTAGAGGGATGTTGAAAGTTTTGTATTATTTGTGATTGAAACTGAAATGCTATGGATTTTCAGTGGATGTCCTCACACGGATCCGATTTTGCACCATCTTACAGTACAACGGCAAAAGCTGTTTGCTGTGTTTGTGTCGGGTTTTAACGGATCGACTAATCACGACATAACCTCAATGTGTGAATTAGTCGATAGTCTGTCACTCACCAATGCGAATACAGTAGTAAAATCATAATTTCAATTTTTATATTTATGAGAAATGCACTTCCATAAGTTTAAAATTAGCAATTACTGTGGTGACATTGCATGCCGATGGTAACCTTAAACCATCTTAAACCAAGGACCCCCTGTTTACTGTATCCAAAATTTGATTTAAAACTTTTGGCAGGTTTCTTGATAACATCTAAATCCAAAATCACAGCACATTTAGTGTCACCTTTTGAGGGACTTCTTTACATCGGATTTAGTTATAAAAAGTGCATATTTATAAATTTGAGGGATCAGTCTGATGCCAATAAGCCACTGCTCACACACACACACACACACACACACACAGACACAGACACACACACACACACACACACACACACACACACACACATATATACATATATATATTAGAGCTGTCAGTTTACCGCGTTTTTATCGGCATTAATTTAAATATTATCGGGATCAAAATTTTTATCGCGAGATTAACGCGGCAGACGTCACAGCGGATGTTACGTTGCTCTATAAATAAACCAGAAACAAAACATTAAGCGCGCTGCACAGGTCCACGCACGTTTGTTTTGCCAGCCACGGCAGCGAGACACAACGGATACTTAAATAGTTTATGAATGGAAAGTTTACTTTTAAAAAGTTGCCAGATTGTTCCACTGACAAGACCAAAGTTACCTGTATGTTTTGCAGTCGTAAACCGAGCTATCATCATAGCACGTCGAGTCTGAAATACCACTTAATGGCCAAGCACACAGCTGACGTGCGTACTCCGCCCCCTCGTCTCAGACAGACAGCTATGGATCATTTCAAAGCGAAGAAAATGGATGACACGACGAACAAATTTGCTGAAGCCATAGCTAAATATATGGCTACTGCATGCAAGCCTGTCAACATTGTCCACAGCTCCACTCAAGCTGAAATAATTCGCATTGCATTGAACGACTCCTGTTGGATTGACCTGGTGCTTTAAGAGGGGCGGGGCTGCCACTGACAGGTGACCGTTCGCGCGATGTATAAATAGCGTTTTGTTTCGTGAGTGAATACACTCGCTTTGTCGTCGGCATAGCTCAATGTTAAGCTACGCGTGTGCTTCTTATCAAGTCAGATGTGTAAAGTTAGCTTTGCAATCTGACGTTTAAATGAAGTAAATTGCGTTGCAGCTGGGGTTAATCATGCCGGCGCTCCACTTCCGGGATTGACTATTGGGACTTGTAGTTCTTTTGTTCGATTCGACTTGATATGTTTGTGTTGTATGGTTTCTTACGTTTAAAACAATGAATAATGATGACGATAATGATACATAGTGAAATCAGGGTTGATTACATTATTTATGAAACGTATTGTTAAATAAAGGTATTAATTAATGTCAATTATATACATATTTACATTGTTATGCAGAAAGATAGATATATTAATTTTTTACTGCATTTATATGTAGTTTAGGTTATTTACCTGCTTCTGATACTTCTGTTACAACTACTACTACTACTACTACTGCTGCTGCAAAGTGCTCCAATAAATGATCAAAAAAGTACAGAACGAGAGATCCTTCCATGCTGACCGACAATCCCTATTTAGGGGGCCGTGAAAAATTATAGGCTGAGCACTAGTTTACCTTAGATGTGCACTTTATATTGCGCTGTTTTGATTCCATAAAAAGAGCTGTTCAAGCAGCTGTTGTGTGACAAAATATTTTTTTCACTGTTGTTGATGGACAGTAATATTGTGTGAGAGATAATGTGTGAATAACTGCTCCAAGTGAAAAATGTTCATGTAAAATTGAAAATCTAAATTGTTATTTCAGTAAATATTTGCATTTTGCACATAGAAAACGGATTCATGATTCCATGTTGATGAGAGCATTAAAATGGGGGAAAATAGGACAAAAAATATAAAAGGAAATTCAGAAACGATAAAAAATGCGTGAGTAATCATGATTAATTTTTAGTTAATTTGAGTTAATTATGACAGTTGAGTTTTTAATTAGATTAAATATTTTAATCGTTTGACAGCTCTAATATATCTATATATATATATATATATATATATATATATATATATATATATATATATATATATATATATATATATATATATATATATATATATATATATATATATATATATCTATATATATATATATATATACACACACACGCGTCTCCAAATCACCATCAATCACAAATGAGTCCCATTCCCACTTTTATCTTATTGGTTTAGCAATCCCACAAGCTTAAGACATTGGTATCACTTTGACCTAACCACTTCAAAGTACAGAATGCTTGGCCTCGGGCCCAGTTAGCAAAAAAGCTTTTTACTGGCAAGGGGGTGAGGTGCTGATCCCAATCTGCTATCCAGCAAGAATCTGGACAAGGCTCTTCATACACTAAAAGAGAGAATGAGACCTTTACAAAGGGAGCAGAAGGGGCTTGAGTGTCTTGCTCGTTGCAAAATATCTCTGCCCAACTCTGCTCGCATTGTCCTGCATTCAACTCTCACAAGTGTCCCCGTGATGGATGGATGTTTCATGCTCGTACGGCCAATGAGGAGTGTGCAAGCATATGTAGCCTCTTCCTGACTCTGAAAAGAAGTAGGTGGTTTAGCCATTAGAGCCAAATGGATCCACACCCCTTTTATTATGAGACTCTAAACAAAAAAAGCCTTGCAAGAGATAGGCTGGTGAATTTTTATAGGCCCCCAGTGGAACGACGACCCAGCAACAGATTTGCCTTTTCTTCTCTTGTGCCCCCAAAAAGGGAGTGGCTCAAAAGCCCAGGAGTTCTGCTCCATTTGATCCCGTGGAAAGCTTATGTCCATTCCAACCGGCTTGTATTCTGGACACAAGATGGACTGCCTTTGGGCCCATAGAAAGCCTCCCTGCCCACTTGACTGTGTTACAATGCCTTAAAAAAAAATCACTTGTCAGGAGTCTTCCCTTTTGGGAGTGCCTTTAACCCCCGCCCCACCCACCCAACCGCCCATCCAGCCCCTTTCTCTTCAAACATGTTACTCTGATGTTGCAGACACATTTTTCTAATGTTTTACACTCCATATAACCTGCTGTTTTTGGTGAAACCTATTTTTCTCCCACTGACATAATTGATGGGCCCAGCAACTTTGCATGGGAGAGTCGAGCACAAGGCCTGATGTCAAAAAGACATATTAACAAACTACTTTGGAAACACAAGTTAGAGGTAGTATGCATTATTATTTGGCATGATTTGATTTCATCAGTGGATGAATCATTGAATGAACGAATGCATTTTTAAATTATGACAATTCCGGAACACAAATCAACTCTGGCAAAATTTCTGAATATGCACTCAGTTACAAAGGTAAATGCTCATTTTCCCACCATGCTTAAGCCAACTGATAAGTAAGTACATATATAAATAAATGAATACACAAATACAAGTTCTAATGTGGGAACGGGACAAAAAAAGTAAAATCTCTATATAAATAAAGCTGTATTGTATTGTACTCCTTTTAGTGTAGCTCCATCTAGTGGATATATATTTAAAATTGGCCATTCATTGACGGCGAACCTTATACTCCGAAGCACCTTATAGTGTGGTAAATACAGAAAACAATAATGCAGAAATGGCAAAAGTGCTTGACGATTTAGTAACCAGCAGTGGTTTACATTACCCATGAGATGTCTGCCGAATATCTTTGTCATCCTCCGCTGTCGAGAAACAAGAAACAATATCTAATAGTGCCCGCTAGTCGTGTTTCTTTGCCCCCAATGGAAAAACATTAATAGCAAGTTGAAATATGAACCTTCTAAAATCATGTGGCAGCAAGCAAATGATAAGACACAGGAAAAAATGTGCACACATACAGCCTCACACAAACACACACCGACTTCTGTAATGTCACAGAGCAGTCAATGCATTTTGCCATTTCTTTGTTCCCGGGCTTAATATCATTTTGCGACCAGTGGAGAGTTTGGCCCTCAGGAGGAAAGTACCTCAACAGTGGCGTGCCACAAACACACACAGATCACTCGTCTGGACAACGACTCGGTCTGACTGGATCACGGTGGGCCGGTTGTTTATGTTTGTGAGCTGAAGCTTTCTATTTACCCGGCAGCGAGGTACCTGATGCTTTTCCCCTCCCTTTGGTCAATGCAATATTGGTCTCTTGTATGAGACAACACAGAGGCACTATGGCAGGGAAGAGGTTGCCAAACTCTCACTTGTCTCGGCTTGGTAAAATCAGATATCATTGCAGCTGAGCTTGTCATATATATCCATCGACAGTTTTGTAAACTCTAGTTTGAACATGAAGCTTTGGTGTTACAGTAAAGGGCCCAAATTATCTCATTACTGCGACTAAAAGGACAAGTACAAACGTGATCTTCTACATGGTGAGTGTGGAAATATTGGAAAAGGCAAAATAACACTGTGGTGTATGTTTGCTGTAGAATGACAACACTTGTCTTATTCCTTTATGTTAACGTTCTTGCACTGTTGTAGTGAGAATAAAAAGACACCCCCCCCGCATCCATTATTAAGTCTCTGTTGCAGGACCTCAATAGCAATGCCTTTCCTAGCATATCTCCTCCGCCCGGAGGACATGTTTTGATCCAAAGTTACAGTCTCCATAGGCAGAGTCACCAGCACTCTTTTCATCCGGTCACTTTAATATTTGGTGTCTCCTCTAAGTCAAATGTAATCACTCAAGGAGACACTTATTTTTGTTTGTTTTTGACACCTGTCTCGGAAAGGATGTAAGCGTCTGCAAATCACACCGCAATCCCTTTAAAACACACACAGAGAGACAATCAAACCTTTCTTCAGTGAAAATTAAGACAGACAGTTAGATTGTCACCCCCCCCAAAAAAGGCAAAGGAGAAGAAAAAGTATCCCTCCGCCCCTTTGGTTGTTTTTTTTTCTTTTTTTTTCAGTTAGCTAGGAAGACTCGCGAGGCGGTTGACTGTTAATGGGAAGAAATGAATGCACTTGACTGGTGGATATGACGGGAAGAGAGTGCTCTTAACAAGGCGTCACCGTCAGTCAGAGTTACAGATCCATCACTTTCACAGGCGCCTCCTAGAAGGCCCCCCCCGACATTTTTTGAGGATATTTAAAAGAGCCAGAAGAGTCTGTGAAGGATAGAAGAAGAAGTGAAAAAGGAGGGGTGGGAGGAAGAGAGGATTTGACTGTGGCTGACAGCGCCGCATTTAATTTGGGCTGCCAGATCCTTTTTCATTTGACTCCCTCTCAACCGGCTTAAAAGCGGCGGAGGACTTTTGCATGCAAAGGTTTGCCAGGATGCCTCCGATTAGCGCTGATGTGCCACGTCACACTTTTAAGCCAGCCTGTAATGCATGTTCAACAGGGGGATACTCGTACATTACACTGTGCTGTGCGAGGCCGTGATTAATTGACTCACGCTCTGATGTTGGATGTAATTTGCCCGTCCTCTGATGTGAAACCGACTGAAATGCCAGCCTTACTGTGTGACGCCATCCTGCGGGTGTCACGGTCGACACTTGGGCCGAATGATATGGATAGTTGGAACCGCTTAAACACGTTTTTGGGACACCGCACTCATTCAAGCGTGCCTTACATGACCAAAAACTGGACTTCGAGCTGGACCTCAAAAGTGGTTTGTCCGAAATGTTCAAGAATCTCTGATTTGTGCTTTTTGCCTTTCAGACTATGCTGTTCTTGGCTAAAGTGGAGGAAGAGGAGGAGGAGGAGGAGGGACAAGTGGGCGAGAGCAGGAGGGACATGGCAGAGACGCTCCTGTCTGCATTGATCGACAGACACCAGCAGAGGCAAACATGGAGAGACAGGTAACACACACGGCGTACGGACAATAAACGCAACACATTGACACAGTCTTGGAAAACAAAAACAAGTAAAGACGGAATCATCCTGATATAGGAGTGATTGCCCGAGTTACAGCAATTTCAATGTTCGCAAGTTGAAACCACTAGTTTTCTATGCTTTAGAAAATCAAATCTTTCAAGGGTACATAGCAACCAGCATCATAGCAAAAAAATATATCGACCCTCCCCCAAACATTCAGGAACTCTTGAAAGAACACTGGCAAATAAATTCCGATGTCAGGTAAGGACATCGTCTGAGATTTTAACCCTTTAAAATCTGAGGAAGTTTGACCTCACATCATCAACTTTGACGGTCAGCTTACAATTCAACTCCTGAGTCATTATCAGCCAAAGGTTGGTTGTTTTATTGTTACTTTTTGATGATGACAAATGCCCGCAATGGGAAATTTCATTCAAGAATTTTGTGCCAGTTACTATTTGGAGCAATCTGTGACCCAAATGTTTTTTTTCACATTTGGTCATGAATTCATCTGGAATACAGTCCACTTAACCCGATGAAAAGAGTATTGCCTATGTTGAAAAACTGAATTTAGATGTTTTTTTAATCCGTGAGGCCAAAATCTTGACCGTGCTATAATACATATATGGTGATCCCAGCAGTCCGCTTTCAATGGATATGCGCTATATGGTCAAATAATTAATTTCCCCCATGTGGATTCTGCATGCTGCATCATGTTTGGTGTTTTGATTGTCCTCCCTGGGCCTGGCACCTATCACAGCTCACACAGCGACACGTGTGTCCTGGATAAGTCTGTTCACTTCCTTCCCTCTAGATAAGAGTGCAGAGAGCAGCACACTGGTCATCGCTTTAGATAAAGAATGGCCACACTCGTGGAAAACACACATGCACTGATTGTTGTTTTAGCTGTTGCTTCTCACCACTTCGAGTCTTGTGTAAACTAACGACGTTCACATATGATTTCCCTGCTTATTGTCTCGCACAGACTTGACCCATGTGTCAAACACACACACACACGCGCGCGCGCCCCCAAACCCACCCCTCAGAAAGACACAGTCCAGAACCCGAAAAAAGATTTTAACCTGGAACGTATTATGAAAACAAAAAAAAATAAAAAACATCCGAGCTTCTGAAAAATGACACACAATGCCCAAGTCTTCCCACGTTGGCCGTCTGTTTTTGGACATGTCACCCCCAGTTGACCCAAAAAGGTGCCCCGGTCCAGATGAAGCTTGTAAACAAGCTGTTTCCACACACCTTACTTCGCCGCGTCGACGCCCACAACCCTGATGGCGCATTCCAAGACACGAGTGCTGAAAGCTAGAAGCCATCCCAACACCATCCACCTATCCACCCTGCACCATCTAGCAGTCCTATCTGCTTGAAATTTACCACCTTCTAACTTTAGATTAGACTTGAACACAATTGGTCTTTATTTATTGAAATTTTAGTCACTATTATATATCCTTGGATGTGGACCTCTTAAGACCACACTGATGGGTTGAGGTCATGATATTTTGAAAAAAAATGTATCTTGTTTGCAGATACAATTAAGTGGATGCTAATCTGGTTTTGCCCCCCTCCCCCCAAAGTATCACTAAGAGAATCGATAAAGAATTGAATCGTAAAAATCAAATTGATTACCGTCCCCGAACATCACTTTGCCCGGAGGTAGCAAGTACGTCTTGTAGCATTATATTGCATTAATGTTACTCCAAGGTCTAAATCCTACTCCCAATTTGCAGTTTTCTTGAACGCATAATTTGATGCTGACATGCAGTATCATCACAGCCCCGGACAGGAAATGCTCCATCCTTGTCAGCGGGGGCAGACATACGTTTACTCTATCCGCAGTGAAAGAGTGATTAGATTAGTTTTCAAGGAGGCCAAGCACCCAACACACACTCACACACACACACACACACAATGTGTTTGAACTCCAGCTGCTCCCGATAGCTCCTCTCCCCTTTACAACGTTGAATACCCCAACACCCTCCCCTCCCCAACCCCTCACCCCACCCACACACACTTGCGAAAAAGCCAAGGGGTCATCCTTTCAAGTAGCTGTCAACAGATAGCATTTACACAAAACTAAACACATGGCTGGGTGCAATGTTAAGTGAGACGTACTGGTACTGATAAGAGATTACCAACTCGATGGAACGCAAACTTGACATACTATTTTTGTGTTTTTTCTTTACATGTATTTTCATTTAAAAAAAACACTCTCTTATAGTATCTAGGACATTTAATTCTCCAGATGAAGATAATGATCATCATAATGATTATAATGACCATTATTGTTGTAGTTGTTGTTGATCATACTGGTTATATTAGTAATAGTAATATAGGTTGTGTAGTTATTATACTATGATAATGTTCCCGATGATGAAGCAACAAGTTGGCTTTTATCACTGTATCAGCTCCTCTTGTTCCCTTCGGTTCTGTTCAGCAGGAAATGCTGTTTGTTTGTTTCTTTAAAAAAGCATGATTGATGACTGTAGCTGGAGGCACATAGATGTAAACAAGCACAGATTCATTGTGTGTCTCGCTGACTTTTGTAAACAGCGGCTAAAACTTGCACCCTGTGCACTAAAATGTGGGCCTGTTTGCTGTCTTTTTTTGGCTTCGTGTTTTTTTATTGGTTCGTTTTTTGTTTTTTTTTTGCACAAAAAATAATTAGAAGACAAATATATACGTGAAATGACCCCATTGACCACTGGAAATAGATGTATTATCTTTTGTACGTGTGCGTGCGTGCGTGTGTGTGTGTGTATTTGCGACTAGAAATAGCAGAACAGGTGAATATATTGCACACGTAGCGTGTATTGTAGAGCAAGACGTGATCTCCAGGGAACAGGGATAGTTGGATCAGAAATGGCATATCCAAATGTCAAATGAAAAATTTGCATTGAAGATGCCAGTTGCTAAAAAAAAAAATCACTTCCTGTCTACACAGACAAAGATAAATAAGGACTCATTGTCTAATTGATGATAGTAGGTCATCTTATGACAAATAAACGCCTCCCTCAAGGGTGCCTTACTTCCCGTAAGGAAAAAAAAGGTTGTAGGTTAAATCAAGATTTTTTGGTGGTTGTCGATAATATGATGAAGTCGAGCCTAATTAATTGATTAATTGATAATGTCATTGACTGGTACGGCAAATAAATTACTTCAATGTCAAGTAGTTTACCGTTCAACACACTGCGATTAATATGGCAGCACCTGGCAACAAAAGTGAGTACACCCCAAGGTGAAAATGTACAAATTGGGCTCAAATTGCTTTTTTTTTCTCTCCCTGCCGTCATATGACTTGTTAGTGTTACAGGGTGTCAGGTGTGAATGGAGAACACGTGTGTTAAATGTGGTGTTATCACACTCTCATACTGGTCAGTGGAGGTTCAGTTTGGCACCTCATGGCAAATAAATCTCAGAGGGTCTGAGAAAAAGAATTGTTGCTCTACAAAAAGACACACATCAAAACCATCCACCTTGAATCCAAGCACGTCTGTACGTCTCCACAATTGACTGCTAGCGACATGCCAGGAACCCCGGTGTCGATGGTGTCTATGTTTTGGTGAATAGAAGATACTTTCAAAGTGCATGTTGCTTCAACACGCTATTAAATTGAGTTCGTATCGCTAGCTAAACTGTAAGGTTAGCTAACCTCGCTGTGGGGTTTGTAATGATGAATGAAGTTAGACTGCCATAGTGTCTTCATTCCGAGCGATTCAACCCATGCGTTTTGCCATCCTATTTTTGACTGAAGCTTCATGATGAGGTCACTTCCAGCCAACCCTTGGAAGAAAAAAAAAACCCTGAGGTCGAGCATCACCACAAAAACAAAGCAAAGTGCTCTGTCACAGCGGGCGGACAAACACCGAGGGGAACAGCTGCGAGTTTTGTACTGACCATGCAAACTGCTGTAGGCTTTGTAAGGTCATTATACGATAATGAAAATCATTACAGAATTACATGGGGGTTTAGGACATGAGAGCAGCGGGGAAAAGGGGAGGGGAGGGTCCCACATTGGGTTTGATAAATGGACTGTGAAGGTGCCCATCTGGCTCCTCTCTGTAGCTTTTTCTTCCTGCTCTTTTATCCACTCTCGTCCTTTACTGGACCTATTTCACTGCTTGCCTCTGTTCTCCAGAGGGCCAACTCTTTTAAAAGAGAGCAGGCCTCCAGTGAAAGATTAACAGAGTGCAAACCCACCTCGCCTCGGTGCTGGAGAAAAGAGTTTGTGTGTGTGTGTGTGTGTGTGTGTGTGTGTGTGTGTGTGTGTGTGTGTGTGTGTGTGTGTGTGTGTGTGTGTGTGTGTGTGTGTGTGTGAGATGAAGGGGTTGTGTGGGGGGTGACAGGCGGAGGTGTTTATGAGCCAAGCGGCGTTTGCGCCTGACTTGGCAAACTCGGTCCTCCCATCCTTCAGCTCTGAGAAAAGACAGCAGATGACCTTTGACGCTGGAAACAGTTGGACCCGGATATGTGAATAAAGACGTCGCAGTGGTCATTTTCAGCTCAGCGCTCAGTAATGATGCCTCAAAGTGGTGACATCAATGCTACATTGTTCTCTTTTTTCTGCGGCAAACAATGGTCGTCTAAACCGAGTCGATCATTTGTGGAGTTATAAATGCGCAAAAAGACACATTTAATGGAATTCTACAAGGTTGTATCCACAAGTGAACATCTGCCACCGCCTGTGTTGCCACTTAGTTTTAGTTGTGTCATTTGTATTAAAAAAAAAAGGAAGAATCTATGAGGTCTGACCTTGTAGCTATCGAGCCAAAGCAAATGGAACAAAAAAAAAAAAGGCTAGCCAAGTGTGCTTCGCCATAATTTAGTTTGTTTGTGAATGCTGAGCATGACTGTCAGCAATCAAGCAAAAGTTTTCCTCGGCCTATGATTTTGGCAAGACTGTACATTTTACAAAATAGGGCAGCAGGGTGAAATTCTACTTACCATTTCTTCCTCGCTGTCAGGAGATATGGGTTTGAATCTCTGTTAGAACTGTCTGGATTTCCTGGCAACTCTGACTTTCTGATACATGCCATAAGCGTACTTCTTTCGGTTCATCCTACGTTATCCAACCGTGTGAATGTCTACATGTGCCCTACAAGTGACTGGTGAACAGTCCAGGTTGTCTCCTGCCTCCGACCCAAACTCTGGGCTGGGATTCGCCACAGCTCACCCATGAGCATCAAACGCTATCGGAAATGGATACATGCATTCGACTAAACAGGGCGACCTGACTGTGTATCGTCCATAACCTTGAAATTTCCTAAAACCCAATGACCCCCTGTCCGGCTTGGGTGTGTTTTTATTTCAAATGCTATGAGTGAATGAGGTCTTTACTCAAGGACAAAGGCACCATCAGCAAGTGTGGTCAAAGGAGACGAAAAGAAGGTCCACGTCTCTCCCAGCTGCCCTCATCACTCAGCTGTCCAGCTTGACCCCTGAGCTTCCATCAAGCTTTTTGTTCTCGCGCATTGTCATCCCCTCTTGTCTTCACCTGGACAGGGCGCGACTCTATAAAAGGCGCGGTCTGTCATCAAAAGCGGGGGGTCACCAGGGGCCAGCGAGGGGCCGGAGTGTCGACGTTAAAGCCGTGCCCAGTCGGGGATGACCCTCACTAGTGTCGTTTCGCCCCTGAGGGGATGCTTAGAGACCCAGAGGGGCAGGAAGGTGGGTGGGAAGAGAGACCTCCATTGGCTCACACTTCATTTCTGGAGTGCTGACATGTCCTTTGTGTTGTTCCTTTCAAACTCTGCCTCCGTGCCTATACATGGCTGGGACAAAGACTTGGGAGACAATGAAGATGCCCTGTCCCTGTTGGGATTTACCGGCCTTGTCAGTGTCGTGTCCACAATTAAGAAGCACACAGCCTTATCGAATGTGGCTGGCGTTTTCCTTTAAGCAGTCACAGTGTACTTGCTGTAAAGCCACGATGATTCATCATCTTCAAGACTCTCATGGAGTGGAACGAAACTCATTCCTGCTTGACTTCCCAGTTGTTCTGACACATTTTGATGCAGTCAGTATTCGGGTTAAGGTTAAAATTCTGATTTCTGAAAAAAATTTGGAATACCCCGTTTATGGACAGAGGTGCACCTGCATTTGAAGAACTCGATTTAAGAGGCGATGCACGCATGTTGTAACGCAAATGGACATAATTTGCTTTTGAGCTGCATCTCCGAGCATCGCCAGGATTGTTTGCCTCTGCTTGTGTATTTCCTGGCAAATTGCGCAGCAGACATGTATATGTGTGTCTATTTACCCGCTGTGTCATTTTCGCAGCGGAGACAGAAAATAACGTGAAACTGCCGTGGAGAAATCATTGCATTCAAATTACGCTCGCTACTTCCCGTCCTACAAAGATCCTTGATTCCTTGCGGAGAGAACAAGGGCATGCACAGAATACAAACAAATGCCTCATTTGAAGAAAGTACAGACGCTCCCCAGCTTCGATCGTTCGTAAGGTGAATTCGTTCGTAAGTTGCTTCAGTGCCATATTTTGTATGGAATGTATGTTTAAGGCTTATATGTTTGACATCCATATAACGGGGAGAGAGCTTTTCGTCACGTTCTTCCGGGCTCGAGGGTTGGCTGCCCGGTAAACTAGCAGCGGCTTCAGTTTGAAGCTCCCGATCTTTCTGTTTATAATGGTACCGATGGTCGAACGATTCATCTTGTATTCACGTGCAACGCTCACCATTTTCTCACCCGCATCAAGCTTCTTTATTATTGCCACTTTCATTTGAAATGAAATGGCTTGCCTCTTCTTTACACTTCCACTCTCACTACAAGCCTTTCGCTTTTCACCAACCATATTGAATAATGGATGCACGAGATATTTAACAACTGGGCAGAGGAAGCCGGTTTCGGGGTGGATGCTGGGCGAGCTCTCACAGCGCCACACGTCGGTATTAGCGGCGGAAAGAAGCACTACAGTACCTGTACTCGGAAAAAGGCGTGCAATACAAAATCTAACTTTTTCTTTTCTTTCTCGACATACCCGTAAAAATGTTCGTATGTACCGTTGCTCGTAACTCGGATGTTCGTAAGTCGGGGAGCGTCTGTAACCTGATGCTGTTTACATAACACACCGTAAAAATTAGAAAAGGGGTAAACCAGCGGTCATGTTCGTGTTTTTAAAAACCCGAATAAAAGCATATTTAATTTTGCTGAGATGAAGAATGGTGCGAGTTACCTACTTGTCAGCAGGCAACCACAGGGTAAGCACAGAGACACTTAAAAACATACACAGCGATGGTAATTGAAGGAAATGTATCCTTTTTTGCCTGCATGAAAGTGAGCCACAGGTACTAATATGCCGCTGTCCATCCACCCATCTTTCTCTCCATTCATTTTCTACTTCATAAAAGTCAGCAAAGTGAACCAATTAGCATTGGGCTAATACATGTATCTTTTTTTTGGGGGGGGGTGACAATAAAATTAAAATAGGAACATGTCATCTGTCTCTTTCATCAGCCAGTAATTAGCGCAAGCCCGGTGGTCGGCCTAAATCTCTGGCATCTAATTTGTCCGTCTTTATCTCAAACACGTCCGTGTGGTCCCCGCTCACGACGGCCACCGTGGCCCAGCGCCGAGCTTGATTGTAAATTATGGATTCTTTTGCGCCCTCCGGGTGAGCAATCATTCAGTTATGCACGGCACGTCTTCACCTCGTCGTTAGTATCGCTTCCAGGCTGGAAAGTACACCGGAATGTGTGTCACTCTTTCAGGAATGTACTTTCAACCGTTTGACTGATGATGCTGTTCCTCTCCTGACACACTCAGGCCATGTATACTCACTCACAAACAAGTCAGTAAGTTCTAGGTATCTACATTTATTTGTATTTTTCAGTATGGCGCACAACGTGTTTTTTTTTTTTTGTATTTCATCTTAAATTCCAGCCCGAACCATGATCTTGAAACCAAGGCATGGAGCGACTCGTGACGTTTGACGTCTCGTTTCATCTCCAGTAATTAACCGTCCAAATACATGTGTTCACTTGTTGCGTGGTCAAGGCAATGGAAGGAATGATTATGACCCTCGTGTTTGTTTCCTCGCATCTGCTTGCCTGAGTCATGAGTTGCAGTGCCATGTGGGAGTTAAAACGCCACAAAATGTCCCACAGATATTTAAAGAGCCTGACTGCACAGACGCTCACCCATTAAGATCTTTTTTTTTCTTTTTTAATACGGAAACAGGATTTTGTGTTTGCGGTGACGAGTCGGGCAGAAGGAACGGGTTTAGGCTTGTTTTACGGGGAGTTGGGGAAAATAAGAACATTCTTGGTGGTTCAACCCAACATCCTAGGGCGCTGATAGAATATCTTTGGGTTTAGGATGTGTGGCAGGCAATGTGCACCAAATGTCAGGAGGGAGTGTGGCACTTGCGGGTTAATCGGTGGGTGTGCTCTCATAAAAGATGCAGTCCGCGTTGTTGCGGCGTCCCTTGTTGTACAGCTCCCAAAAGTTGTGTTCCCATGCATTGGCACTCTTCCATTACTTCATTGGTACATTGAATTATTTCTGATTCGCCTAATGACAAACACATTTTATTGCGACGAAATTCCGTTGCAAATCCCGATTCTCCCACCGAACCCCAACCCCAAATTTGACATCCATTGTTTTCAGACTCATGGCAGGCAAAATGGTAATCAAGTTTGGATTTTGTCACTTCCCTGTGCATTTTCAGAAAGCTTTATCCACGGGTCGACGCAAAGGAGGAATCACATTCACTCCATGAATACCGCATGGATCTTAATGACATTCAGACGTAAACAGAACATGCGGGATTATTTGCTTTCGTTCCCATTGTCGTTTCTTTGTGCGACCCCTTCTACCCCTCCCTCAATTCTGACATTGGATTGTGCAGATGTAGCCAAAATGGTTTTCACATAATTTGTTGTTGCAAAATGAATGTTAGCCTTTGCTGTTTAGCTTCAGAATCAACCAAAGTCATGTCCAGTGCGCCCTATAGAGACGCATAGCCACATGCAAAAATGTGTGGCCCATGTTCATCGCCTCCCTTTTTTTCCTCTCTGCCATCTCACCTGGCACACATACATACACGCGCAGACATGCGCAAACACACACACACGAACACACACTTTCCCCCTCTTTAATTATAACCTACAGCGCCGGAGCGCTTCATTTCATCGGCAGCATATTGTCTCTTCAAAGCTGGCAGCCAGGTCATAAATTATCCTGAAGGTGAGGATGGAAGTTGGAGGAGATAGTTATGAAAATTTCATCTGTCTGCCGTAGCGGCCGCAGCTGCTCCTGTCACCAGCCGTGCACTGGAGAAATTACACCGGGTCAGCCTCACTGTGTGTGTGTGTGTGTGTGTGTGTGTGTGTGTGTGTGTGTGTGTGTGTGTGTGTGTGTGTGTGTGTGTGTGTGTGTGTGTGTGTGTGTGTGTGTGTGTGATGTAAATACGTACTGTACATGTGAACAGTAGCGCCACTCGTATCATGCTCCGTTCTTGTTCGCCTGTGGGGACAAAGTGTGCAATGAGCCCCACCATTTAAGACCGACCTGTCAGTGTAGGGAACATCTCTGCCATCCCTGTCACCTCAGGGTCCTGAAGCGGGGGATGGGGAGTGGGTGGGGGGTGGGGGGGTGTCTGGGACTTGGCGAGAGGTGGCACAAGCTCATTGGGCGGTCCCCAAGCTGTCTTTGTTCATTACCGCAACGAAAATGACGACGTGGCCGGCAGGAGGCCAGACCTTTAGTCGCCACTGACTGTGATCAACCGCCACTTCGCGAGTGTGCACGAGCGACCACGTGGGTATGAATGAGTGTGCCCTTATTGTATTTTATCTCATCAAATTGTTTTCACTCTCTTACCAGTGGCTGAGCGGCCATCCAAATGCCCGAATATGTTTTTGATCCCAATAAAGACTTGACTTGGAGCGCTGCTGTGGCGCTTTCTTGACACACAACAGCGCCTCAGCCTTTCCGAGTGGCAATTAGAGAGAGAATAAAGAAAAGAAAAACACAATAAAACTCCCCCTCGCTCACCCACCGATTCCCCCACCGCCCCCTTCCCCAATGCCAATCTGCCAGTCTGCAAAAATTCTATTAGGGCCAAAGTCCAAAGCTGTTAATTACAATTCTAACTAGCTCGCCTCCTGACGAATGGATGGCGATGTCGGATAAAGGGGATATCAGCGATTTTACTTCCTCGTACAAAGGCTCCCTCTGAAATGGGTCATCAATCCCGCAGTGATAAATGTCTCTTGGAGTAATGACTCTCTTATCGGCGGCGGATTACTGCAGATATTTGTAATTAGTGTTGCCACACAAGTCCCCGACAGATGTTTTTTGCAGGCGGCATAATATTGAAACCTCACTTTGGTGCTAAATGGGAAATTTGTGAGAATAATAGGGCTAGTTACAACCATTGTCGCGCCGGAACCGTAGGACTCGGAGGCCGTTTAGTCTGTGGGAAAGCATCTTAGGCTGCAGAGCTCGATGGTCATGTGACTAGTTAGCCTCGCTAACTTCAAAAGTGTCCTCTTTTCAGCTGAGGTTTCTACTTTTAATGAGAGCTTCCTCAATCCA
Source organism: Hippocampus mohnikei (assembly GCA_026261675.1). Lineage (NCBI taxonomy): Eukaryota > Metazoa > Chordata > Actinopteri > Syngnathiformes > Syngnathidae > Hippocampus > Hippocampus mohnikei. Next base: position 7,477,001 of record JAKGUB010000341.1, read on the forward strand.
CCTCCCCGACAAATACTTTTATTTATTGGTTGAATAAAGCCATCTGAACAGATGACAGGTTCAATATCTTGTGGATGACTTTGGATTGAGCATCACGGAAGCCAAGTGGTCAAGAGTTTTGAGGTTCAGGCTTCAAATCTTCCAAATGAGTATCCCTCATTCCCATATCCTAAATGGTTTCTACGAGACTGATGTGTCTGGATTCCATCTTGCTTTTGCGTTTCATGGTCAACATACACAATGTCCAACATACCCACCCAGCTACCTCCAGACACATGGAAAGACCCCCTGCCTCTGACAGACGTGTAAGCAGATGCAGCCAGAGCCAGTAATGGCAGGTGATTATAAGCAGCACACGTGCCAAACTAATTAAACCCCTGGGTTGACAGCAGCATTTGGTACCACCGGCATCCTGGCATGGCAGGCATTAAGATAATTGTAGCAGCAGCACAATTCACCTGCGAGAATGCGCCAACGCGGTCATTTATATTTTAGCAGGATGTTGCTACAGAAGCTGGGCCGTTGAGTCACGGGATGTGTGTGGTAAAACTGTTTAATCAGCTGGGCCCTGCCCCTATGAGACAATGTCGTTTATATATTACACCCGGATTGATCAATATGTGCCGGGCACAAGTTTGTACATGAATGTCATCTCCCGGTAATATTAATACTTGATGACATGTACAGACTGGATCATGTCTGACTGTTTTCCACTCGTACTAAACACATTCATAAAGATGTTCTCTTTCAAATTGTTTTGTGTATTGTACGACATACTTGTGCTGTTATTAGTAGAAATCTGACATATTTTGACCTTTTTGAACAGGTTTTCTCCTGGACATTTTTAGGTTAGTCAGTCATGTTTGATAATTTGGACACCGCATCCCTCATTTTTAGGCTCATTATAATGCAGAAAAAATCAAGTGATTTCTTCCATCAAAGAAAGTAATAATAATGTAATGTAAAATATTTTACAAAATAGATGAAATAGCACTAAATTAAATAATAATGTGAAATGTAATTTTTAACAAGTATTTTATTTGTTTTCAATATTATGCTATGGTAGTAACATTTAGATATTGATAAACACCTAATTTTTTTTTGCAGGTAATCTTTTGAGCAGTCCCAAAATATTGTTCAACTTTTTTCAAATATCAGTGGCCACACAACATATTGATACTTATGGCACAATTTTGAGTTTCACTTCAGAGTGTACACACTTTTGTTGCCAACAGTTGAGACAATGGCTTTTCGTTGAGTTACCTCGACGGGACAGTAAACAGTAAAACACACAGTTATACAGGCTGTCCATCGACTATGTTGCTTTTTTGCAAAGTGTCATTTCTTCAGTGTTGTCGCATGAAAAGACAACGAAAATGTTAGACACATACTTAAGTATGTTGAGACTGTTATGGTTCCCAATCTTTTAAAACGCATTTATCAAAATAAAAATGAGTACATTCTAAGTATTCATACACACGCAAAATTAAACTGCACTTCATAACCTCCTCTTGAATCTTACAGAGGTAATATGACGGATATGCCACTGAACTTTCTCTTTGTGTCTCAAGTGGGTCGCGGCCAGACAAGGACAGCGGCACTCTTTAGTCCTCTCACTCCCCAGGTCGTCACTTCTCCAGCTGGTGGGTGGGACTCCTGCAGTCCTCCTCTTAAAGGTCACCTGTGCGCATTCTGTGCATGGCTACGCGTTTACCTCTCACACTCGCACCTGGACTATTAAGTAAGTCGTGATACATTCCAGTTGTGTGAAGACTAGGCAGATGGATTAATTCATGTGATGGCCTGGCGCTATGCGGCTGGCGTGGCCCGGCCCAGGTGCAAGTTTGCCACGCTGCGCTCTCAAAGTGCGCGCTCTCCAGGTGAGAGGTAAAGATGATATAGTGTCAGGTACTGTGACGTTATTCGAGGAATGCGAGAAGCCTCGGCGTGCACTGTCAGATTTATGCGCTGTGGTTTTGGCAGTGTCATTGAGCAAGGCCCCCATACAACCTTTTTGTGTGTGTTCCCATGCTGCTAATCAGTGGGGCGCGTTTGTCTTTATCTGTTTTCCCACGGAGCGGCCGTGTTTGAGTGTTTTCCTGCATACAGGTATGGTAATTGTTTTAGATTAAAGTACATGTACGTGTTGCTTTACCTGCATGGCAAGAAGGGTGGGGTAAATGGGCTTTCCACCTTCAAGGTACTCAAAGCGCTTTAACAGTCTCGTCTTTCACTTTCACTCGTCATCAAGAGCAGTTGCGGAAGTTAGTGTCTTGCGCAAGGACACACTCAAATTCCAAACACGCACCCAGATGATCTTGTGGCATATCTGATTATCTGTCACGTCTCAATCATGTGCTACATCACGCCGGCTTGGGATTTGGTAATTTAGTTACGTCTTGTTGAAAAAGTGGCTTTTATCCGAAATTAGCAGCAAGCAATTAATATCGAGATGAGGCCTTCTGTTTCAGGTTAAAGTGGACAACCTGTTGTCATTTGGCAGCGATTTGAATTCTCACTGACCACGTGTAAATGGACGTGTATTTGATCACGCCGAGACAAAGCTGCGTGGCTGCAGAAAGACAACATTTCTTTTGTGACCTCCTTTTTTTTTTTACACCCCCCTCCACCACCTCACTTACCCCTCGTGCCCGTATCACCATCATCACTAGATAGAAATATCTCACTTTGTCGACGTGCTAATGAGAACAGACTCGGCAGCGGCCCTCGCAGATGCCTATCAAAGGGCAGAAAACAAAAAGGGAATGTAAGTAAATACAGACTGTAATTAGTATGACAAGGCTGAAAGAAGAGATAACGCACGGCGAACCGCTTCCAGGCTCTTTTATTATTTTATTAGTTTTTTTCCTCTTTCCAGAAACCCACACTTGCAGGCTGGGAACAAATCAAAAGGTTTTAATCAGCTTGCTACAGCACATAATGAGGAGCCACTAAGCCGCTGCTATCCACCGCCATCGGCCACTTACGCTCACGTCTTCAAAGAGTGTCGGCCTCTTTTTAAGTTGCGCATTCAAACCTAACAAGTCTATGTTATGTTACGGCAAGAGACCTGCAGTACTGTGTCATTAAATGTGCTGTTTTAGTGATGATATAATGACCGCGTATGACGAGAATGTCACTCAGCGCGGTGCAAACCTCCACCAAGGCATTGGAAAAATAAATGCCCGATGTTTCAGTTTGGAGGCACTAAGTTCAGAAATTTTCAATTGAGCAAAACATGTCAACTCATGAACCCGAACCTACCTTGATTGAACTCCAGAAATTTGCATTTTTGACCATTCAATGTTTAAACATTCAATATTTCTCACCGAGCAATGCAAATATATATATATATATATATATATATATATATATATATATATATATATATATATATATATATATATATATATATATATATATATATATATATATATATATATATCGCCCATCTCCGCTTTGTTCCAGTAGCCCATTTCCAGTAGCCCAAAGGAAGAGATTCAGACCACGGATGTTAAGACCCGAAAGCTCCTAACCATGCATGGAGGGTTCCATCCCAAATCCAGCACCCTGAGACTGTATGCAAGCCGAAAGGAAGGAGGCCGGGGACTAGTGAGTGTGAGAGCCACTGTCCAGGATGAAACATCCAAGCTCCATGAATACATCAAGGAGAAGGCTCCAATGGATGATGTACTCAGAGAATGTCTCAGACAATGGGGAACAGAGGATGATGCTGGAAGAGGGACCATCATGGGAGGACAAGCCCCGACACGGGATGTACCACCGGACCATAAGTGAAGTGGCTGATCTCAAGAAGTCCGATCAGTGGCTAGAGAGGGCTGGCCTGAAGGACAGCACAGAGGCACTCATCCTGGCTGCTCAGGAGCAGGCCCTGAGCACCAGAGCCATTGAGGCCCAGATATACCACACCAGACAAGACCCAAGGTGTAGGTTGTGCAAAGAGGCACCCGAGACGATCCAACACATAACTGCAGGGTGTAAAATGCTGGCAGGGAAAGCCTACATGGAATGCCATAACCAGGTGGCTGGCATAGTCTACCGAAACATCTGTGCCGAGTATGGACTGGAAACCCCTAGGTCAAAATGGGAAACACCTCCCAAGGTGGTGGAGAATGACCGAGCGAAGATCCTGTGGGACTTCCCGATCCAGACTGACAAGATGGTAATGGCGAACCAACCGGATATCGTGATCATTGATAAAGGGCAGAAGAAAGCCGTTGTAGTGGATGTAGCGGTCCCAAATGATGGAAACATCAGAAAGAAGGAACACGAGAAACTCGAGAAATACCAAGGGCTCAGAGAGGAGCTGGAGAGAGCCTGGAAGGTAAAGGTGACAGTCGTGACTGTGGTGGTCGGAGCACTCGGGGCAGTGACCTCCAAACTAGATGAGTGGTTGCAACAGATCCCAGGAACAACATCGGACATCTCAGTCCAGAAATGTGCAGTGCTGGGAACAGCAAGGATACTGCGCAGAACCCTCAAGCTTCCTGGCCTCTGGTAGAGGACCCGAGCTGAATGGGGGACGGACACCACCCGAGGGGTGAGATGAGGATTTTTTTTTTATATATATATATTAGAGCTGTCAGTTTAGCGCGTTTATATCAGCATTAATTTAAATGAATTTTATCGGGATCAAAATTTTTCTCGCGAGATTAACGCGGAGACGTCACAGCGGATGTTACGTTGCTCTATAAATAAACCAAAAACAAAACATCAAGCGCGCTGCGCGGGTCCACACACGTTTGTTTTGCCAGCCACGGCAGCGCGAGACACTGAAAACGGATACTTAAATAGCTCATGAATGGAAAGTTTACTTTTAAAAAGTTGCCAGATTGTTCCACTGACAAGACCAAAGTTACCTGTATGTTTTGCAGTCGTAAACCGAGCTATCATCATAGCACGTCGAGTCTGAAATACCACTTAATGGCCAAGCGCACAGCTGACGTTCTACTCCGCCCCCTTGTCTCAGACAGACAGCTATGGATAATTTCAAAACGAAGAAAATGGATGACACGACGAAGAACAAATTTGCTGAACGACTCCTGTTGGATTGACCTGGCGCTTTAAGAGGGGCGGGGCTGCCACTGACAGGTGACGTTCGCGCGATGTATAAATAGCGTTTTGTTTCGTGAGTGAATACACTCGCTTCGTCGTCGGCATGGCTCAATGTTAAGCTACGTGAGTGCTTCCTATCAAGTCAGATGTGTAAAGTTAGCTTTTTAGATTCGGTCATGATCGGTTGCTTTGTTTGCCGCATCGCTATGCAATCACAGTCAGTTACCGTTCGCAATCGGCAATTTAAACAGCGTGGGGTAAAATGTTGCTAGAACAGGGCTGTCTTTATTTAGCTCATTTTTGCATAGTTGTCATGTTTGTCCGTCTGCAATCTGACGTTTAAACGAAGTAAATTGCGTTGCAGCTGGGGTAAATATGCCGGCGCTCCACTTCCGGGTTCGACCTTTGGGACTTGTAGTTCTTTTGTTCGATTCGACTTGATATGTTTCTGTTGTATGGTTTCTTACGTTTAAAACAATGAATAATGATGACTATATTGATACCTAGTGAAATCAGGGTTGATTAAATTATTTATTAAACGTATTGTTAAATAAAGGTATTAAATGTCAATTATAAACATATTTACATTGTGATGCAGAAAGATAGATATATTAATGTTTTACTGGATGTATGTGTAATTTAGGTTATTACCTGCTTCTGATACTTCTGTTACAACTACTACTACTTCTACTGCAAAGTGCTCCAATAAATGATCAAAAAAGTACAGAACGAGAGATCCTTCCATGCTGACTGACAATCCTTATTCAGGGGGCCGTGAAAAACGGAATTAACTGAACAACTCCACTACGGATTGCCAGCGAGAGCCTCCATTACGAGTACTAGTTTACCTTAGATGTGCACTTTATAATGTTATATTGCGCTGTTTTGATTCCATAAAAAGAGCTGTTCAAGCAGCTGTTGTGTGACAAAATATTGTTTTCACTGTTGTTGATGGACAGTAATATTGTGTGAGAGATAATGTGTGAATAACTGCTCCAAGTGAAAAATGTTCATGTAAAATTGAAAATCTAAATTGTTATTTCAGTAAATATTTGCATTTTGCACATAGAAAACTGATTCATGATTCCATGTTGATGAGAGCATTAAAATGGGGGAAAATAGGACAAAAAATATAAAAGGAAATTCAGAAACGATAAAAATGCGTGAGTAATCATGATTAATTTTTAGTTAATTTGAGTTAATTATGACGGATGAGTTTTTAATTAGATTAAATATTTTAATCGTTTGACAGCTCTAATATCTATATATCTATATATATATATATATATATATATATATATATATATATATATATATATATATATATATATATATATATATATATATATATATATATATATATATATATATATATATATATATATATATATATATATATATATATATATATATATACAATTATTTTCAAAGAGTACTACTTCTATTACTGCAAGTACTGCTACCTCTACAGCTATAAATTGGGGATGACAGCCATCCTTACTTGGTCTGCCTGATTTTTTATTTTCTCTGTGTCATTTACAAAACGTATTTACAACTTAAAGATATAAAAAGAAATAATTTGCTTTAATTTAAATATGCTGTCAAACAAAATAGCAAATCCATGTCAAATTAAAAATGTGTCTGATTTGTCAAAAGTAAAAATTGTATGTGGTATAATTAACAAAAATGCTGAGTGCTAATGAATTGCATTAAGACATTGAGAATTACAAATTTTGTTAAATCAGAAATACGATTGTTTTGTCCAAATTACAAACTGTATAGAATTACTCAAAACATTCAAAGAGTAATTTCATGGTAATTAAAATACCATTGTGGGTGGCACAGTGGTCGACTCGTCAGCACATCAGTCTCAGAGTGCATCGGTGCAGGGTTCGATTCTGGCTCCGGCCTACCTTTGTGGACTTTGCATGTTCTCCCCATGTCTGTGTGGGGTTTCTCCTGGTACTCCAGTTTCCTCCCACATTCCCAAAACATGCATAGCAGGTTAATGGAACACTCTAAATTGTCCCTAGGTGTGAGTGTGAGCGTGGATGGTTCTTTGTCTATGTGTGCCCTGTAATTGGCTGGCAACCGGTTCAGGGTGTCCCCCGCCTACTGCCCGAAGACAGCTGGGATAGGCTCCAGCACAACCCGCGACCCTTGTGAAGATAAGGCGGTGGAGAAAATGGATGCATGGATTAAAATAACATTGGAATTGTTTTTGTACGACCTGTGAGGAAATTCTCTCGTAACCAGGCACCATTGCAGGCTTTTCGAATGGGGTTTGTCATCAAGCCAACTCCTTCAGTTGGCTATACGTATTGATTAGTTTGGCATCACTATGCTTGTGTGACTGAGGAAATGGGATGGTTCAACTGGATGGGCATCATGTGACATGTGGTGTGAATCACAAATTGGTGACTTTTACGAGGACATTGTTTGGTATATTTACTTGAATTTTGGGGTATACACAGTAAATGCTAGTGGGGGATTGCCAAACGCGCGACAAACCGAATGGGTGAGCGTCATTTACTCAGCCGCTTCATCTGGGAAAACATATGGTGCCATTTGGAGGCCCAGACTGGTGCACGCTGTTCTCCTGTAATTAGACTGGCCCAACAGAGCAGCTACACAAGTGCCCAGTGATAGCTGCGAGATATGCAGTGTGTAAGTGCATCACCATGCAGCACAGGGGCCAAGCACACACATCCTGTTAACAAAATGTTCAACAACTTTGACACAACAACTTTGGCAGCCCGCACATGTGCACTGCGGGCAATGCATGGGGAAAAACACGCATGGGACCTTTATTTAGTCTATTTACTGACATCTGAGGCAGCAATTAGGAATGCGAGTGCTTTCTTGTTATGTGTTATGCCTTGAGTGTCATAAAAGAAAATATGAGGAAATATAATATACGAAGGAGAGATATTGCTTTTGGAAATGTCCAAGAGGCGCTCGTAGCAGCAGCTCAGTGAATGTCACGTTCGCATTTAATGACCTCGAGGCCACAAATACCAGCCGCGGCATATATGTTGTTTTCTCCAAAATTAGTTAATGTTTCTGAATATTTCAGGGAATAGTCCCACATTGCAATCCAATTAGATTACGTGTTAAACTTGCTGCCATTTTTATACTTCTTATCCTCCTCATGAGGGTTGCAGGTGTGCTGGAGACTATCCCAGCTGACTTAGAGCACGAGGCAAGCCACACCCTGGAATGGTCACGAGCCAATCACAGAATGATTTTTCATGTTTGTGAGTGATGTGGAGAAGCAGTGAAACGTTTTTCCAAAAATGAAATATATCAATATATGGCCTTATTGTTATGTTATGGGCAGTATAAGATAGCATGAAATAATTTTGTACAAAAGTACAACATACACCTGTTTTTCAAGATACTCAGACACTGGCGAAAAACTCCAAGTTCCGGATACTAATGACTTTTCTTTTTAATTGTCTTCACCACTGCAATGAGGTGTGGCAGGCGGGGTGGGGCTGGGATTGCTTACGTTTGGAGAGCATGAGTTTAGTTGGCAGCGTTATGGGCGCATCAGCTGGGCCGTTGTTCTGTCTAATGTGGGAGGGGGGGACCGGCTGGCGGCTCGGCGGGGCGGCCCAGTTAAAGATACACCACTGGGAACCGGTGGCTGATCCAAAAGACACAAGCTAATACAGTACACACACCCCAAGAGGGACTACAAAGGGATGGTTGGTGGGTTTGGAGAAGCGTCCAAATTTGGAATAAAGACATGGCTGCCTCATTTATAACATGTGGCAGCACCAATCTGCCAACTTCCGGAAAAGAAAATGCAGTAATTTAGCTGTAGTTCAGTTTGTGGCCACCAACCATTTAGACAAATAAAAATTGTCGTGATCACAATGAATATTTGGTCGCTTGAGTCAAAATGGATTGCAGATGCATTCTCGCTGTAAAATTGGGTGATTTCACCACCCACATTATCATAGCCGTACTGTTATAATTGCGTACTGTATTGTCCGCACGAGTGATAAGGCGCTTTGGATTACAAGGCGCACCTTCAATGAATGGCCCATTTAAAAACTGTTTTCATGTACATCATTATATGCCTATTATACCACAATATAAGGTACATGAAATTGATGCTACAATCATCGCTGCAGTTGCGTTATGCATCCACTAGATCAGATATGGGCAAACTACGGCCCGCGGGCCGGATCCGGCCCATTGGGCTTTTTAATCCGGCCCACCGAAGGTTGGTGCACAACACAATTAAGGTTCGATATAAATGATTGCATTCATTTCATTTGGACTTGTAATGACAGGCATTTCAACGCCAGATGGCGCAGTTACTTGAAGTTGCAGAGCACAGGGAGGGAGGGGGAGACGATACGGAAGCCAGCACTAGCGCCAACTCAAGCAACTCCCGCTCGATACGACGGAATAAGTGTGTCCGCGCCGCTATTTTCTATCATTGGATCCAAAACAGCGACATGCAAGTGACTCTTTGTTGCAGTGAGTTTTACTGCAATTGCGAACATTTTCACGTCCTGTCGATCATGGCATCTAAACGAAGAGGAAGAGTAATGGCCACGGTAGAGAAAGTGAAGTGTATCTGATTAAACGAAGCGGGTTACAAAATACTGAAACATTCAGGAGATGTTTGGAGTCTGAAAGACTGAAATCTACAAGACTTTGAAAACGAGGAAGTGATTTGTGCTCAATCCGATTCTGGCTATTTCCATGCCCAGAGTGAATTGTGTTACGGGAGTGAACACCCTCTTTTGGAATGGTTTGCCCCAGCAGCACGGGAAGGGCGTGCGCTTGTTTGTACGGGGCAGTATTGAATACAGCGGCACATAAACAACACTCTGATGTCCGGTGTCTTTCTTATGCACAAACCATACAGAAACAAATTGCTTGCGGCTCGACGAACAGTCGAGTAAATAAACGTTTCCTTGAATGGTTTGACTGCTATCGTGCTAAAAACTTTCTGCAAACTGGACCGCTAGAAAGAGTGGAAGCCAGTCCCAGAGCGCTAACTATGAGCATAGAAGACTTCGAAGCGTCCCGTGTCTGGCTTCAAAAGTTTGCTACGCGACATCAGCTGAGCAACGCTGTCATGTGTGGTGATCGAGGGGAGGTCAAGTCAGAGAAAGAAAAGCAACCAGGTCTCTTACACGTCTCATTTTGGAGCAAATAGTCCTAACTTTGTTATATTTTGTCATATATCTGTACTGCTTGCTGCAGTTTTTGGCCAACATATTGTTGCACTTTGTTGCTTGTGTTGTCACACATGTATGTTGCTCACATACTTGAACCTTCATACAGGACATATACCATAGCTGTTTCACCGTTCACATTAAAAAAAAGTATGGTAATACTTTTATGCTTTTGTTCTGTTGATGTTTGGTATGGACTGTCAACATATAATTTTTTTATATGTACCGTATCTTGTCCTGACACGGCCCACCTGTCAAATTTAGAAATCAATGTGGCCCCCGAGCCAAAAAGTTTGCCCACCCCTGCACTAGATGGAGCTACGCTAAAGGGAATACTATACAATACAGCTTGATTCATAAAGAGCTTTTAACAACCACTGCAGCTGTAACAAAGCGCTTCACAGAACATTTAAAATATGGTGTCCAAGAAATCTGAATATTGATCCATATATAAGACACATCGGATTATAAGGCAGTTATTGCTCTATAAAGGGTTAAAGGTAAGGTAAATGTTCTTTTGTAGGACATGTCGTCTTTCTTAGTACCATAAATGCCGCATGGAACAAAAACTTGTGTTTTTAGCTTAAAACAAACTGTAGAGTCTTTTGATTCATTTGTTGGGTTTTTTTTGCTTTGAAATGCAGGAAAGTTTTACAACAGCAAAGCTAACAACATTCCATTGAATTTCCCAACTTAGTGTCACTGACGTTTGTTCGCTGGAATTTTTTTTTTTATGTATTTACTGGCTTAATCTTAACCAATATGTAATATACTGTAGTATTATAAAGCTACAAAATGATATTTAAAGTAAAATAAAAAACATATTTACAAAGTATATCAAATATTTTTCTCCAAATGTATAACAGCAATACAGTATATTCAGGGAGTGCCTTTTTGTGAGTGATGTTGTCACCAATTTAGGTTGTGCTCCGCCCTTTGACCCCAAATCATGGGATAGGCCCGTGAGCCTACTGAGGAGATGCTATACAGAAAATGGATGGCTGGATAGATGGAAACATGGCCTTTCATAGCCTAATATGTACTGACAACAAACCTTTCAAGACGTGCTCACATAAGTACATAATGCACTATGTACCGTCTGCGTCCATAGGGGACTTTCATGCTGCTTATTCTCTCGTTGTCTGACTAGCAAGCACATTTGCATATGCCGCCATGTATATTTCAAAAGCATTTAAGACATCACGGCTGGTGAATTATGCATTGGGCCGCCACGGCGGAGGCACTTGTTTGAACCGTGTCTTTCTTTACTCGTTACAATCACAGCCCATTAAAATGCACAAAGTAGACAGCCTCTAAATGGACTGGTGGTGCTCAGCGTTTTTAGGACCCGACAGGTTCTGGGTACTCTCACCTCGTCCTGAGGGGTGATACTATTAAGTAGTATCATTGTAGACCGCGTTGTCTTTCCAAATGCGCGTTTGCACTGGCGCTCGTTAACGATGTCGGGAGACGAATCGAGTGAATAATTCAAAACAGGCATGTCTCACAAAATGATGCAAACCTATGCACGCCTTGACAGTGGGACGAATGGAGTGTTGAAGTAAACACGGCCTAAAAGGCTCTTATGCATTATAGAAAAAGCTTTTGAAACACTTTTCGCATATGCAAATGGTACACATAGTAGCTGCAAAGGTTTAATATCAATCATTCGCATTCATTCTGTAGATCCAACTTTTGTGTTGGGCTCTCTATATACGGATAAGACCATTGAGTTGCAGTATGTAAGTCACAATGAAATACATTGGAACATCTAAAGTGGTGCATGCTAATACTGATAATTGGGCCCAATTTAAGCATTTTCCCACCCCTGTGATCAAAGTCAGCAAGAGCCCGATTGTCAGATGTATCTAAAAGATTAGCTAGACTGCAATTATCCTGTGGTGTCGTAGGATGGCCAATTAGCGAGACAAAAAAAGGAGCAACCATAGTTGTGAGCGTTTGTATGTGTCTCACAAGTCATTCATCACAATGAAAATGACAAGAAGAAAAGTCTGCAATGGAAAGGTAGTCCAGCTAAGCTAACAGGAAACTTAGCTTCTTCTACCTCCTCTTCTACCATTCTATCTTCGTTTTTTGTATCTTTTGTATTATTGCGATTGGTTTGCTTTTAAAGACATTTCCTTTTACATTCCCAAAACAAGCATTTTAAGCTGAATTGAAGACGAAAATTCCCATAGGTGTTCATGTTAGTGTGAATGCTTACCCTGGCGACCAGCACAAGCTGTACCCGGCCTCCTACCCAAAGCCATCTGGATTCGATACCAGCTCACATGTGACCATGCAAGTGAAAAAAGATCATTTTAAAAAAAGACAAAGAAAAGGAAAAAAAAACACATCCAGATGTTTCGGGCAACTTTTAAGGTTTATTTTTTTATTTTTTGCCATGATTGATCAGACCAATATGAAAGGGGGCCCACTCTCTTTTCCTTACCTACCGTCGATGCCACTTCCTCATTGGGCCTGCCACACGTTGAAGCCGCTATTTACGTGCTTCCTTTTCAGCCATCGCTGTGTGGTAAATGATGATAAGCTGAGCCTGTAATAAACAATCTCGTAAACAGCTCTGAAGCTCAGCCTTTAATTGCCTCAGGGGCTTGTAAGAGCTTTATAACACATTTATTACCCCCTTTAATGGCCTGCTAGATGTGAGCCATAACATAAGCAACACTCGTTTAATTTCCTGACATATATTGGCTCCAGGTTATCTTTTGGTTATTTTTGCCAACTCTATTGATTTTTGTACCTGCTCCTGTTTATGGCCCTAATGCATCGTGACACCAGAGAAGGTCTACGCCTCAATTATTTTGCCACTCTGTATTCCGAGTGCGCCGCGTCTAAGGCAGAAACTATTACTTTGTTAGCCAAAAGCACACATCAACTCAGAGCAGACGAAAAGGGGCCAGCGTGGGGAATAGAAATATTTGATGTTGAATCTCTCCCTATTTACAGGAGGATGGCTGAATAAACGTGTTCAGAAGCTGGAAAGCAGCATTATGACCCATAACCCCGAGGTATTTGAAATAGAACAGCGGGACTTACTTTGAAAAAAGAATTGGAGATGTGCTCAGGGCTCACTGTTTATACCTTGATGTGATTTGGAGTGAAATATTTATTTTATATGTATAAAGGCGTGTTTATCTTTTCTTACGCATTTTTTTTTTTTTTCCCTTGTCTGATGGCTGGCTTTAGGAGACTGGAGGCTATTTAGTGTTGTCTTTTGTTTTATTGTCGACAGTTGGTACAATTCTGGTTGGACATTAGGGCACATGGCGGCGAGCTACCTTAAGTCCATTTTAATTGAACTGTTGTTAGTTTTCCCTGGTCAGCTTTGCACACAACAATTGAAAACTGTCATCATCATCACCATCACCATCATCATCATAATACATTTTATTTGTGTAGTGCTTTAAAAAAAACACTCAAAGGCACTTTACAATGTTAAGACAATTAAAAAAAACAGAACAACAATTAGACATATAATGGAAAAAAAGAAAAGACAACTATTAACATTAACAACTATATGGGTGTGTGTGAGTGTGTCTGAGGTGATGAGGGAGAGATTTCCAGAGGGAGGGGGCGGCGATAGAGAAGCCTCTGTCGCCCCAGGTCCGGCGCTTGGTTCGGATGGGAGGAGTGAGGAGGTTGGCATGGGCAGATTAGAGGCAGGAGTGTGACGGTGAAGTAGGTCAGTGAGGTAGGAGGGGAAGAGGTTGTGAAGGGCCTTGAGGTGTCGGAGGGCTGTGGTGATGTGGTCTGAGTGATAAGACGGGCAGCAGAATTTTGGATGTGTTGAAGTTTTTCGAGGGTTTTGGTGGGTAAGCCGTGCAGAGGATGCTATTGCAGTAGTCGAGTCGTGAGGCGATAGCAGAAATAAATTGTGTGAGAAGAAATCGAAGCCAGTTTACAAAACCAATCATCCGAGTGGAACCAGAAAGTAAACACGAGTGTGAAAACATACTCGTTGAAGTTCGTGTGACATTGTTAGCGTTTCCCCGTGTTTCCCTGTCATCCCCGTTCACTCTTCAAACTTGAGTTAACTCGGTTTGTCTTGCACAATCCACCTAATCATGAAATGATATTTGAGGGCCGTAATAGGAAGGAGCGTATTTCAGCACGAGGCGCAGATATTCGATCAAAAAAAAAAGTGCCCTCCCTGCAACATTTTCCCCCATTATGATTTATTAAACTAATGCTGGGGCCCGGGAATCTACTTTTGCTTTCATCACCGCGCTCTCCAAATACCAATTTCAACCACCTCCTCAATTATTCTTTTGTCTCGGAAAAGAAGCAAGGTATCAATCTTTTATGTTTTGGAAAAAAAACTGATGAGCGCTATCTAGCATTTTCTTTTTTTTGGGCAATTTGTGTGTGTGTGTGTGTGTGTGTGTGTGTGTGTGTGTGTGTGTGTGTGTGTGTGTGTGTGTGTGTGTGTGTGTGTGAAGCCATGTCTAGGATGGAAAAAAAAACATGAAATTGCAGAGTAAATCAATACCGGGGCTGCTAATTTCAGGGGTATCCCCTTTCAAAGAGCAAAGCTGAATGTTGTTACGCCGTATGTTTTCCATCTCTTACTGTACTGCGTTCATTTCAGGCACGGTTGTTATCGTAGTTGCTGTTGTTTGTATGTTATTTTAGCTTCTTTCTCAAGTAGCTATTTTGCAATTTGGACAAAAGCACAATTTAGCGCCCATCTGTTTCCAATGTGCTCAACGTTAGACAGATGGGCTCGGTGTATTGAAGCCATACCAGAGTCCTGGCAGGTTGCAGTGGTTTCGGTCATGAACATGCTAAACATGAGACTACGGGCTGATTTCATCACGACAAGGCCTGTAATGCTATTCTTTTTCATAAAGTTAATCTGTCACGCATTAGTCTCGGCGTTGGCCTCAAATGATTACAGCACTGTACGTATCCGTGCTGAGTCTTGTCCTTCGCTTTGGTGTTTTATTTACAAAACTATTTAGATAGCATAAGAAATGTCAGTTACATATGGAACAGTATAGCTACATTTTACTCAGCGGTACAGTACAGTGTACCATATCGCTGAACGATCCTCCACATTTAACGTGGAAATGCAGCAGCTCTCCCAAGTTTTTCGAGTAGTAGTGGAAAAGGAAGTCTTTGGTGCTTGGATCTGCGAAACGAATTTATAAGTGCAACCCGACGGCGTAGTGATGAAATGCTGACTCCGTGAGAGGGGAAATGCCTGTTTTTATGAGGGCTCATGTGCACGTGCTTTTGAAAACCCGAGGCTAAACAAGTGGCCAAATTCAAGGAATTTCAAAATATCCGTGGATCTGTGGGCATGTGGCCTGG
The DNA here is from genome assembly GCA_026261675.1 of Hippocampus mohnikei. Lineage (NCBI taxonomy): Eukaryota > Metazoa > Chordata > Actinopteri > Syngnathiformes > Syngnathidae > Hippocampus > Hippocampus mohnikei. The sequence goes on from JAKGUB010000341.1 coordinate 7,492,615, forward strand.
CAAAGAAAAAAAAAAGAAATGCGTTGACAGCAGCTGTAAACAAAAACCATAGCTTGAGATTAATGTTGCATTGCTTTTCTTCTCCTGACATATTTTTCATACATTGACAATATCATCGCACAGCCCCCCCAAAAATAATGTGGGTCCCCCTTCCCAATGGACTAAGCACCTGTGGGAAGGGCCAAAGGAATCAGGCGCAAAGTGAAGCTGAGTGGCAGCCGAAGGTGCGGGATGCTTGGCGGTCCAAAGCCCGGCGAGAGAAGCTGACTCCTGGGCCGTCGAACGTCACCGCTCCGGCAGGGAAACAGCTTGAGCTTGTGTGCGAGCTCGACAAGTTCTGACTAGATAGAGTCGGGTTCAACTCAGCGTGCAGCTTGATCTCCAGTAGAGATGTTGGGCTCCTTTTCACTCTGGAATTGCCCCCGGTGAGAGCAGGTGTGAGAAGCCATTGATCCCACCATGATAAGGTTCACAGCCTTTGCAAAAGAATTCAAATGGTTTTTTTTCCTACTGTATAACTCACTTCTGTTACCTACAGTCATGCCGGATGACCCGGCCCAAAACAATTCTTTTACAGGAAAATTGAGCCGCTTTGAGCTTTTTGATAACAACTCACTTCCTGGAGGATAACCTGTGAGCTTGGCTTCCCATACTTTAATCCCTTTGATTAGGCGCCAGGGCTAGATAGCTCATCCCTTTTACTGTCTTAATATCCCTACTGTCTAAAGCTTGAAAGCGCCGCCACTCACAGCTTATTGTGAGCGCGGTTTGGAGCCCAAACTCCCTTTGCTAATTGCCCCGTGTTCAAAGGTCGGTACGGTAGCCTCCTTCCTTTCTCTGTCCTTTTCCCGTTGTCCTTCATCCTGTTTCAGGTCAAGATGGCCTCCGTTCTTTTGTACTGTGTTTATGTTTTGTGATTAACAGCGAGGATGTACACGGTACACCGCTGCGCTTCTATCTGCAACTCCCCTTGAGAAAGTTGACAGCCAGGCCAGGGACTTCGTGGGGGAGACCCACCGTTACTGGAAAACATAGAGTGGGACTTGTACGAGGGCATTTTGGGTTGCTTGTCAGTCACCAATTTGTTTTTCTTTTGGAATAAGTCTTGCGATGTCACCTCATAAGGGCAAAGAAAAATCACCCCATACATTTCGAGTAAAACTGCTGACCTGGTGCATTCTAATAATAGAGTCTTACTGATTAAATGTGACTTTGCTTTTGTCCCAAAACATCTAATCTCTCCTTTATTTTGGAGTAAGTTGCCACATTGATCCCCCGCAACAATTTCATTTGGAGACCATCTAGGCAACTCAAAGTTTAGAAGAATGGAATACAATTCTGTTCTCTTCTTGAAGTTTGACGGCATTTGTCAAGTACTCGAGATGGCCTCAGTTATTTGTGCCACTGGATAGTTTTCAATCCCGCCTTGTGAATGATTTAGTTCCCTAACAGTCAATAATTTATATTTTTGTCAAGAGGTTATTGGCTGTGAATAAGCGTGTGTCACAGCCTTTTCACAATCCCTTATGAGCGAATCCCATCGCCTCCGTCTCCGCCTTGCCCCCAGCAGGCCCGAGCTCAGAGTTTCTCCTGATAGCCATGAAAGGATTTGGGCTGGATGGGCCGACCCGACCGGGCTGATTGCTTTGAATGGCTAAAGCCGACTTTGAAAGCAGCGGTGGAGTGGTGGAGGGGCGGAGACGTTGATGAGCGCCTTCTCACCCGAGCCTGTGTAGTCACTGCCTCTGGGAGGGACCCTTGCTAATACCCCGGCATTAGATATACAGCAGGAGGCAAGGATCACCAGTCACCCCCCAGCCACTCATGCCCGGTTATACTCACAACAACAGAGAAATACTTCCCAAGTCAACTTTTTGAGTTGCATGAAAGTTGAAGAATTATTCATCAAACTTCAAGTTGCTGTGAGTTTGAGGATTATCCTGTTGCCCGGGCTGTTTTGCTCGCACTTTCACCTTGTCCTCGCACGCTCATAAAACACCTTGAACATGGGCAATGTCAACTTACAGCTTCGGACACAGGTGTCCTGGTGTGTGTTGTTTTTATCTCCAAGCAGGCCCCCAGGGTGCGCTACCTGTGCTCCACACAGGGGCAGAGGGAGGGGGTGGGGGGTGGGGGTTGCCATCCGCGGCATTCTAGCTGTCACCAGTGGGCGCCCCTGAGGCTTGGGCTGCTGTTCTGCGACAGGGTGGACCGCTTCTTCTTTTGACGGCCGATCGCCAGGAGCATCCAGGTCTGAGCTTTACGAGTTCGTTCACGCCCACCGACCATGCCCCAAACCGGTTACCTCTTGACGGCCATTTAGGCGCGTCACGAGAACAGACATATTGACTTGAAGAATCCCCAGCGATTAACGTGGAAACCTGAAGGCTCAGAATGACGAGCGTTGCATGTTGATGCACAATCATGTTGATGCACAATCAACATGCAACAGCAAGACCGTTTTAAGAACAAACCTCGGGAATAAAAGACACAGAATAAGAGAAGAATTGACTGTTGTAAAGTTTCACATACAACTACAGCCCTGTCAAAACAATCCTTGTTCCCACGGGCCTGAAAATATGACTTCAAAGTCTAATTTACATGCCACAAAAGCCTTCATTAGTCCTGCAATGGGACGATTCCGGTTTTCCGGCAGAAATTAACTAAGGCAATTTCAGAACAAGCTGCGAGAATTATGCGGTGTATGTGGAAACAGAACTGAATGAATTCTAACTGCAGTACTACATTGCGCTATCAGGCGAAATTCTCCTACTGTCAAAATGACAACTTCTCATGAAATCAAAATCGGTTTGTTTTTTTCTTCAATTACTCAATACCGGTACCGACATGGGGATCTGTATTATCAATATTTGGATCGATCAGTTCACCACAATCGAAATCACATATTCTCCGGTCTCATCAATTTGCCCAGACGAAAGCGTACAATTTTCCAAAGTTTTTTTTTTTTCTCCCAGGCTTCAAAAACAACACCATCGGTTTAACCGACAGCTAGAAACGACAATGTTCTGACATTTCATTTCATAAGAGTTCTTGGGGGCATTGTATTTGGATGCGTTTGGAGAGTGTATGTGCTTTTTTTTCTTTTTGGCTGCAGCAGCAGTCACATAGCTACGGGTGAAACAAGCTTATTTTGTGTGAAAGACAGATGGGGACGGCGGGTAGCTGCTTAAGTAACCGTAAATGAACGATAACTGAGAAGCAGAGCATCTTGATCATGTGACAGCATCCGTCAGGAATGGACGGCCTAGTGGGTGCGCGCGCGTTTGTCTGTGTTTGTGAGCATGTGTACGCTTTGACACCTTTTTATGGCGATGGTAAAGATGAGTAAAATGCAGATAAACACTCGTAGGTAAAGAACAAACCGGAGGGGTGGCTACCACGTTAGGGTGGGAATTTACTTTTTTTTTCCTCCTTTTTGAAAGTCCTGGCCTTGTGTTTTTTTTTTTTTGCAAGTCGAGCCGTCTTTTATTCCCGAGGTTTGTTATTAAAATGGTCTTGCTGTTATAGCTAAATGGTTTCTGTGCTTCTCTAAACACTGGCGAGGCATTAGCTCGCACTCGGGTTACAAGGCTTGGCTCCTAATGAGAGACTCGATGGCGCAGCAGGGGAAAATAAGGATCACAACCACCGCCCCCACCCGCCTTACTCAATACCAAACTTGCGGTTTACCTCTTGAAACGTAAGCACACGTGTCTGTGCTTTCTTTTCGGCTCTCTTGTTCCCACCGCCCGCTGTCGCGACGCCTCTCTCGTGCAGCTAAACTTGATCAGAATTGATCGTGCAGCTGCAGATCTGTAAATAAATAGATTAGCCACAGTGCCAAAAGGTGGCCTGACAGCCAAGCGTCGATGCCTTGCACGGTGTTTAAAATTAGCTTTCAAGCCGTGCGGCCGGAGAGACTTTCCATCTGCGCCGGCCGAGTCCAAGCCGAGCGAATTGATTTTGGCTTGTTAATGTCATAATGATACTTGTGACGTCCACAACAGATATGTTAACATTCTTGCTGGAATGAGTTGGCACTCTTGACTGATTCTCTTTCTACCAGACTCACTCTGTCAGTTTTTGTCCCTGTTTCGTCTCTGAACAGCGGATCCTGTTGTGTTTGAAAAAAAAAAATCTTCCTGCTGCCAGTCAGTACGTCTACCTCACAGTTTTGAGTTTAGGTTTCAGATTTGTGGCGTTGGCATGTTTTCTGTTCGCTAGTTGTTTTTTTTTTTGGGTGGCGGGGGGTTCCAGAGAAACATGCCAAATAGGGTTGAGCAAACCTTGGTCTAAACAATAACATGACCTCAAGTATGGGAAGTTGAACTTGAAACAGTACTTTGCAATTCCAGAGAGGTCATCCCATCAAAAACAATATTTGCATGTTTTAATCTATAAGTCCTCTCGCCAACCCTAATAGCGACCTGTGCACTTTTAATAACACTCCTTAGTTGCATCGGCAAAGCTCAAACTATTAAATATCAATATTAATTCAACACAACCATTAAATGCCAAGACCCTGACAGAAACATACCGAAGCCGAGAAGAAGCAGAGCCTTGTCACTAAGCAAAGACTCTCTTCAGTCTTTCTACATGGAGGAGGAGGACATGATTTATGGAGGAGCCTCCCCCTTGTAAGGACCTGAGGATGATCACGCACCTCTGTAGGAAAAGAAGAGCGGTAGGGCAGTAGGGTTGGCGGCGACGGTGGGGGTGAGGGGGTTCTTCTGTCCCCGGTGCTTCTTTTGCGCACCTTCTGCTGCTCTTCTCATTTCAATTTCTGTTTCTAGTTGTGATGGATTATGAAAAAGCAATGGCGGACTGATGGCTGCTCACATTCTCCTCGCTTTCATTTTCAAAGTGAGCCATTGTTAAACAGTTTATGTATTCTCTTTCTGCCCGCGTGTTTATTGGAGGTAGCGAATTAAGTCTGAAACCATCACCGGGGGTTGTCTTTGAAACTTGAAAGGAAGCCCCCCTAGCACAGGCGCCGCTACCTTCACTCCCTCCCCGACACCACTACACAAGCCTCGCACTCTTCTCGGCACAGTTGTCACACGGTTGCGCCGCTATCTGCCGCATTATTAGTTATTACTTTATCGCCTCCCAGAGCTGTCAGAAGACACCCTCGCGGAATATACGGCAGGCGTGAGCCATCAGTCCTCATTACGCCACACCCTCACGCAATTTACACCCAGCTGCCGCTCACACGGGCATGACAACATGCTAATGTGCATGCGCGCTTTTATGCAGATGACAGTGGCTGCATGCGCATGATAGGAGTGCACCTTTGAAGGGGGCACACTACTATGTACGGGCTAAAGTCTCAAAAGTGATGAAAGAATCCACCCAGGCTTTTTGTGGGTTTGTTTCAAGGAAGGTGTGGTTTGGATTTCTTTATGCGCAGCCCTGATGCCTGCATGCCAGCAGGAGGCAGGCATAACTTTGCAAGTTGAGTGACTAGAACTGTCAGTCTTAAGTCCACCTCGAGTCGCACTCGGGTCCTGCCAAAGTTGACCTTTTAGTCCCGTTGAAGCTTCTTAAGTTCCCCTGACGTCTACCTGCAGTTTTGCAGCTATGCAGTCTTAATCGGGTGCCATGTTCAAGTTGTGCTCATACTGAATTATTTACTCATTTGACCCAAGTCATACAGAAGTCCTAATTAAGTCCAAGTCTTTCTCAAGTCCAGCTCGAGTGCTACTCCAGTAAACCTCTAGTCGTGTCATGTTCAACTGTTCAACTCCTGTCGCAACTCTTTCTCAAATACTGCCCAACTCGACTTAATTTCCTCCTCCAGAACCACTCTTTGCACAGGTGTGCGGTAAAACACCCGCAGGCACTCTGGGCAGAACATGGCCTAGCAAGTCAGGCTGGATGAGTTAGTGTTTTTAGCAGAGATAGAGATCAAACACAAACATCACCGGTGTGTGTGTGTGTGTGTGTGTGTCTGTGTGTATTTTGGAGCGTCGTATAAACATAATGAATTATGTTTTCATCCAACTTTTGTAATATTTTGCCTGAGGTGTTTGTCATGAACAGATGTTGGAGTCTCATCATTAGTGTCGGAATATGAAGATGGGGTGAATCAGAACTCCTTTGCACAGGCATGTCATCAAGCTGATCCCTTCGGCAGTGATTCACCTCGTCACTGTTTGATCGGGGGGGGGAATAAAGTGGCCACATTAGCACCAAATAGCTCCCAAGACTTTGGGTTCGCAAATAGAACACATTTCTGAACATTTCTGTCACGACGGTATTGTTGATGTTAGGTCATGGTCACGTCATGTCGCTGTGAACATTTTTTTATTAATCATGACTCGGCACACAATCATCAGTGGGTCATCAATCATTTGGGCTGCCTTGTTTGTTTTGCAAGGGGGAACTTCCTGGAAGAAAAAAAAAGATTCGTCAAGTAGGTTGATTGGAGTAAACAACACCATGAATACAACAAAGAACTTTTTTCAGCAACCGTCATCACTATAATTTAATTTATTTCATAGGATCTATCTATCTATCGATCGATCGATCAACAGTCTTGTACCTCCTACCTACCTACCTTCCACTGTCACTGCGTGCGTGTGCGTGCTTGTGTGTGAAACAACCTTTTAATCTGCTTTTTATAAACCAAGAAGTTCCTCATTAGATGCGGGGGCATGTTCAGGTTCCAAGAAACCTGAACCAGGAACTAAGAAACCTGTCACACCACCAAATCTGCAATTCTACCTTAACACTGATAATAATTGATGACTAAAGTGAAGCTAAGTGTTTTATATGCAAATAAGTTTGAGATTTGGGGAGTGGAGAGTCTTGATAGCTTTTGCAAGAATGTTGTTTTGAGGTGAACTACAGGACAGGTTTTCTGGTTTGTCACTGTGATTGATTTAGGCGCAAACAAAGCGACGTGCAAAAATGTAATGACCACGTGGAGTAAGTGGCGGCGGTTCAGGCATGTGCCGAAAGTCACACGTGTGTTTTCATTAGCTTAGCACAGATCCTGGCATGATGTGAAGGTTTTTAGATTGTATTTTTCTTTGTTTGTCCCCCTCCCCAATGAAGTATAATAAATTAAATACATTACAAAGCCTAAGCAGTGAGTACCACAATTTGGGTTCTGGCATTGATGGAAGGTCCGGTTCCCCTGCGCACCCCATGAGTGGAATGCTGTTTTTAAAAGTTTGAAAGTCAGCGGTCTTTGGGCCTGACAGTGCTTTGTTGTGAAGGGAAATAAGCGTGAGGTTTTTTTCATCTGGTACTGAAGGTCAAACAGCGCCGAAGCTTTGATAGTGATCTACAAACAGTGTGTAGAAGTCAGACAGGCAAAGATATATATTTATACGTTGAAGAAAGTCTGAATTTGGACGAATCTTGCCCTGCCTCACCATC